>JACEEZ010001803.1:15000-35000 GCA_016584305.1 Chionoecetes opilio
TGGTACTGTGAAGATCCGAGATGTTCTACCTCTCCTCTCGTGTTTCTGGCCTCTCGTCTCCTCTGGTACACGGGTCGTTGAACCTAGCTTACTGCTGATAGCTATACATTTGGTCCTTGGTACTTGGTTCGAGCTAAGAGAATGCAAGGTGTTCATGGGTCTCACGTTGAAACATAGCAGGAAAGATATACATATAATTATATCTATATTACATATATTATATATATATATATATATAATATATATTATATTATATATATAGATATACTATATATATATATATATATTAATATATATATATATATAATATATGTCTAAGATGTTCCTAAAAATATACAGTTTCTTTTGATGTTAAGTACATGCAAATATACTGTATGGAAGTTATAATACGTGTGACACTTGTGTGATAATATGTGTAATTCACTAGTAATAGTCATGCAAGTTAGTATATATGTTAGAAGTAAAAACTGACTGACACTCGGTAGGGGGTCGGAAGTCATTAGCGTTTTAATGGACATCTAATTCTACATTGTCGTCTCCGTGTTGTAGTGGCTAGCGTGCCTGGCTACGAATCTGCGGGCCCTGGTTCGAATCCAGTCCAGGGAAAGTCGGCGACCAGCCAAACCAACTGTTCTTCTTCCCTTTCGGGATTGATAAATGGATACCTGGGGAAACCTGGGGAAGGTAACTGTGGTAACCCGGATGTTAAACTAGCCCTGTGTCCCGATGTAGCGGGTCCTCACCCACCACAGGCTCCAAGGGCTAATGCCACGGAGATGAGCACCGAAGTCCACGCGCAGCATAGCGTATGCCCCCATCTTTACCTTTTACCTTACATCCTCAGCAAGACTCCTGACTGTCTCTCCTTGTCTTTCCTCAGGTGAGTTCCAGTCCTACGTGACAGAGCCTTGTACTGTCCTGGTTCCCAGAAAGCCTATCAGCGCGACTCTCCTCCATATTCCCCAGCGTCTCCGTCGAGACAAAACCGCGCCTTAAACCCGGGCGCTTCCCAATATACTCCTTGGCAGCCTGGATAGTTTAAAGTTTGAAGGTATCCCACAGTTCTACAGGTCCCCGAGGGCACCGGGCACATTCAACCGATATGAGACGGTCACTGCATACAGATGGGCACATGTCAATTCCTTCTGCTTCTCAATATGAAACACCTTATGGTTTCTCTTCAGATTCTTTTGGACTTGACATGAAGCTTAAGTGTAGAAACAACAATCCTGTGATCAGTAGCAAAGACCTCATCACCCCGGTAAACCCTACAGTTCTAGAGAATCCTCTATCGAGTACTAACAAGGATGCGGTTCATCTCCATAGCTACCCCTCCAGCATTACTATTCCATGTTTAGCGGTTAGTCGGCTGAAAATATGATTTGACCCTCCAAAAATTGCTACAAAAGGTTTCACAACGGAATGTTGTAGTATCAGCGGTGCTAAATAACATACCAAAATTCTACCACAATTTGACCACTGAAATTTATTTATTTTCAAAATGGCGACCAAGATGGACGCTAAATCTTTAAAATACTCTATCTTTTTCAATATTCATTCCAGATAAGTAATGTTGGTGCTTAACCCCATGTTTTGGTGATCTAGGAATCCAATTAGCATATTTAAATTATAGTGAAGTGATAACATAATTGTGAAGTATTAGATGGCGGACCAATATGGCCGCCAAACTATGGAAATGTCCATAACTCCTTCATTATTTATCCTAGACGAGTACTTTTCGTGTCCTCATGTTTGAGGGATCTAAAAATTTCTTTGATCTTTGATGAGATCTTTGGATATCTTTAGAAAAAGGATCCTGGTTTCAAGATCCGAATATGAATCGACACCAAAAATAAACCACTTCTTGGTAAGCCAAGTCTTACCTCTGGTGAAGTTTTTATGTAAATTCTTACGTAAATTCTTACGTAACTTTTCGCGTACTTCTGCTAACAATCAAGCAAACACAAACAAAGCAAATCCATAACATAACTTACTTAGCGGGGGTACCAAGTGTTACTGCTTTCACTATAACAGTATGTATTGAGTTAAAGAACATTTTTCTGTATTTTGTCATTATTACTCGAAATGTTTTCATTAAAAAGTGTATGCCATGGTGCCTACACCTTAAATAAATTTTGATGATGTTTAAGATGCAATTGTCATTTATTCGGAAAAAAAATTGTAAAGGTTATGTTGAATTGCACCGTGGTATTCAGGTCCTTTCATTGAAATCTGTCAGCATACTGTGAGTACAGTAAATACATTTGGAGGTATACTCACCGACAATATAAAGTGAAAACACACCGAAAAAGTCAAGAACTTCGAGCGGCCGCAGATTTGATGAAGCCAGTGATGAGCTCACGGGTTTGGCACACTCGGTGGCGTTGAAGAGGATGTCCCAGAACAGCTTATTCATGATACCCGACTCCCGCAAGCTTAATATCCTGTTGACAGGTGAATCTTATTACAGCCTGGTATAAGGGGAATGATGGAGGAATCCCAACTAACCTTAAAAAAAAGTTGTTACCATTGTTAGGACATTGGTTAGTTTTTTTGCCTACAGCGATAACCGCGCTTCAATTTCCATGACAGTGTGCACCGAACAGTGTTAAGATAATTATAAACTACATAAATTGTGATCTTTGATTATTCTTACTAGTCTACTAAACACAATTTCATCCGTATTGTTAAAGTAAGTGAGACTACCAAATCCACTATTGAATTGTGAATTCACCTCTGATGAGTTATTTGCAAAACAATTTTGCAACCTTAGCTTGAGTACAATTGATATGAAAGAAATGGACTGGTGTTTTCAGTAATGGTACGGACTACCAAAACGCGTTTTCATGCTTCTCAATCACTCAATTGCATGTAAATACTATCAAATACCTTGCTGAGGCGGTTACTAGCATTTGCCTGTCTGGACGATAAACACTTAAACGCGTTTTAGCCAATTAGCGCGCAACAACCAATACAACGGACGCAATCAGGCACAGGAAGGAAATATATTTCGAGCAAAATGAGAATTGAAAGGTGTTTAAGGGCCTGACGATTGGTGCTAAAAATATTTTGTTTTTTCACGTAGCGTTTATACAGAGAGAACCAGAAAGAAAAGAAAATGAATGAAAGAAATAGCGGCTTCTAATGATAAGTTTAGTTTATACCGATCATGTTCTCCTATTAATTACTTTTGGACGTAGCTTCAAACAAGGTTGTTGGCAAGCTATTTAGTGATTGTTTGATGCTACACTCTCTCATTAATACGGTTCAGCAAATACATTGTAGTGATAACATTATAGAATTTAAACTATACTAGGGCAAGAAACATTGAAATATATCGCAAATCCTGCATACCCTTTAGCTTAAGTTTCACATCCAATCTGCGAGACATACAAGAGATTTCGCCATGACTGAAGAAATGTTCTTCAAGAAAAAAAATATCAAGGGATGTATACGTAATAGACGAAACTCTATCAACACTGATACCTCATATATCCCTGTGTCATTTTATGATATTGATAAATAGATTGTACACTGATGTACGACAACTGTCCCCGATCATGATGATAATGTGTGTCTGGTAGTGGGCCGCATATTCCCGTTTTCTGGAAGAGTATGATGCGTTTACTCCTGAGCACATACTGTTAGGTTACGTTAGGTTACGGTTAGGTTAAGTTAGGTTTCCTGAACTCAGTATGGACACTGTGTGGGAATCACAATGAGGGTATTTTCGAGAAAAGCCTATGGTTAGTTTCGGAGTGTACTACAGCCAAGCGTCTTCACTTGGAAACCACATACTCGCATTGAGTTGGGGAATATGCTAGCGGGCTACGTTGTTCTCTGTATAGATACTTTGGAAAAGACAAACTGTACTTGATGTGTGCACCGCAACAAAAAACTTGTTATCTAAATTATTCTGGCTCTTTAGTTACATTAGCGCTTTATAAGATTAAACACAGCATTTACTTCTTGGAAGTGTAGATAACAATTTTCTCTTCGGCGCTAAGGCACTTGAAGCGAGTTCCTAACCTGGCTGTAGATTATGTCACTTAAACGAAAGTGTCACGAAAGTCTTATAAGAAAAGAAAAGAAAGTCAGGGAGAAAGTCCCACGATTTCTATCATATTTTTGTTTTCATCATGTTCTTCATCCAATGTTAATGGTTAAAGGCATACTTGTCGGAGCAAGTTTTTTTGTTTCTTTTACCTAAGTGGAGAATCATAAAAAAAAATATTGGCATTGTCATTATTACTTTAACTTTCATTATTACTATAATCAATGATATTATTAGCATTATTTATATTATCATTATCAATATTATTAACGTTTGTATCATTATTATTACTATTATTATTAATATTATTATTATTATTATTATTATCAACAATATTAACATTATTATTAATATTATTATTATTATTATTTTGTTGTCAACAGTATTTTATATATTTTCGTTATTATTATTATCATTATAATAATAATAATAATAATAATAATAATAATAATTATTATTATTATTATTATAATATTATTATTATATTATAAATGTTATATTGGTACAATTATGATAAATATATTGATACTGGAAATAATAATAATAATTATTATCTATAATAATATAAGCGAAAGTGTGTGTGTGTGTGTGTGTCCGCGATAGGTGCCGCCCCCCGTGCCCCAATCTCATCATATGGCACAGTTTTGGAACCAGCTCGACCAGGGGTAACTTTTAAGCCCACTTATGAGATGATCTGATCACTTTTTTCTCTCTTTTTTTTAGCAGCCTATTAGCGAGAATTGTGAAAAAAATGTGGGTTACTAGAATTGAGGAAACCTTGATGTAGGGTGATGGGTAATGGGTGAGTGAATGGGTAATGGGTGTGGGGTGATGGGTGAGTGAATGGGTGGGGGGTGATGGGTGAGGGAATAGGTGGGAGGTGATGGGTAATGGGTGAGTGAATGGGTGTGTGGTGATGGGTAATGGGTGAGTGAATGGGTGGGGGGTGATAGGTAATGGGTGAGTGAATGGGTGGGGGGGTGATGGGTAAGGCGTTTAATACATACATTTCTACATCTATGATTTCAGGAAAGTTAGAAGGGGCTATTTGGAGAGTCTGTGTTTGGTGGGCCGAAGGCCCACCAAACACACTCTTCAGAAAGCTGTTTGGTGGGCCGAAGGCCCACCAAATACAGGTGGTGGGCCGAAGGCCCAACAATAGCCCTCTGCAGGAGCTAGCCAAAAAGTCCGCCCAGAGGGCGGCTTTGCGGCTAGTTATCAATATTTTGATTATTATCATGTTTACTTCTTATTTATTTCTTACATTTCAAAAGACTAGCTGAGAGCAAAACAAAGAAGTAACTAAAAGCCCGTTAGCTGCCAATCCGTATAAAGAAGACACGTAGGGATTGCAGAAAGTGGGGTGGGTCAATTTCGGTTGGTAATTAAGTCGTAGGAGAATGGAAAATATACACAGGAAGAGAGTTCCAGAGTTTACCAGTGAAAGGGATAAAATATTGAATATGCTGGTTAACTCATGATTAAAAAAATGGACATTATAGGAATGATAATGATTGGAAAGTTATGTGCAGCGAGGCCGCGGGATGGTACTGTTATAGAGTTTGTCTTAATTCCAATGATCTGAAACTCGAGAAATGCCAGTGGTCGCTGGCAGTTTTAACTTAAAGGTTGGTCTACTGTGTTTTGGCTCCGCGACTAATATTTTTCATAAATTAATTTCGCGATAAACATTGATGCACCGGATCTGAATACCAAAAAATATAGTTCTTCTGTTGTTCTACTAATTATATGGATGACATGCATTACGATGGAACGTTCTATAATAGCAATTTAATGCAAAGTACTCGTCTCGAGTAGCAAAGCTTAATATATTTTTTACATGTATATTGTGGCATGTAAAATTTGGGCGATGTTCACACTGTTTTCTAAGACAGTACTGCTGCGTCTGGCAAACGCTTGTCAAAATACAATAAGCAATGCCTTGGAAAAACGAAGAATAAGGAATGCCGAAATCGGCTTGTTGCTGCGACAATGTAGGTTATAATGGACCCTACCCATAACTACGTCACGGTTTGTTTACATCGGTGCATTGTGGGGATAAGGCGGGGTCGCCGCGGGTGGACCTACGAAGGGAAAACTACGGCGATGGAAGAATTTCGAGTTATTTTGCGCGAAATTGATATTCCAGGTGCTATATTACTGTGCTCTGTTCTCGCTGACAACACTATAGAGAAGACCTGAGGTAATGGCTGATGTGCAGAGGCTTCTAAAACAAGAAAACAGAGTCATAACAGAGCCTCGTCAAAAGGTAAGCAACTGGTAGGTACGTAATGTGTCCCTACCACTTGCTTACTTCTAAATGAGACTCTGCTGTGACTATTTTCCTGGTTTAGAAGCCTTTGCACATCAACCATCACCTCAGGTCTTCTCTATGTTGTCAGCGAGCACGGAAATATAGCACCTAGAACATCAATTTCGGTTACCGGTCATTTCGCCCACACGTCAATTCGCCCACAAGACATTTCGCCCACATGTAAGAGTCAATTCGCCAACATGTAAGAGTCAATTCGCCCACTCTAAAGTCAATTCGCCCACACGATCCATGTCACGGAGTCATGGAGTCACATATCTTCCTCTAGCAGAAATGGAACCACCTTGGGCGAAATGACGGTAAATTTCTAGTGTTTGACCATACTCGCCCACTTCCCCCAAACAAGTTTGGGGACCTGTGGGAATGCGGGGTTTTCGGGTGGGGAACAAATTATGCGTCGGAAACACGTAATTAAAGAGTTGTGTAGAGGGGTAAAATTCCCTAGATCTAGGGTAATTTCCTTATGTCTAGAGAAAATTGCCTAACCAAAATAAACCTAACCTAACCAAAATTAACCTACCTTAGCAGGGGGCTTGACCCACCGATAACCTAACCTAAGCAAACCTAACCTAACAAAATCTAACCTAACAAAATCTAACCTAACCTACCCAAATCTAACTTACCCTAACCTAACCTAAACAAATCTAACCTAACCTCCTAGCGAGGGGGTGGGGGGGTTCTCGACACACTAAACACTACATAGTGTGGGCGAAATGACTCCATAGTGTGGGCGAATTGACCTGTGGGCGAAATGACTCCATGGTGTGGCGAAATGGCATGTGGGCGAAATGACCGGATACCTGTACCAACATCACCAACCTTTGCTTTGATTTATCTTATTACACCATCCATAAACAAGTAGCATAACCACGGTGACATTACCCATCCTTACCTCATGGTACCTGAGGTAAGGATGTGTAAGGGATATTTTTATCCCTACACAAATCGGGAAAACTCGCTGACGGTAATGGTTAGGTTAGATTTTGCTTTGATTTATCTTATTACTCCATCCATAAACAAGTTGCATAACCATGACATTACCCATCCTTGCCAACCCCCCCAACCTCCCCGCTAGGAGGTTAGGTTATATTTGTTTAGTGTGTCGAGAACCCTCCCAACCCCCCCGCTAGGAGGTTAGGTTAGATTTGGTTAGGTTAGGTTAGGTTAGGTTAGGTTAGATTTTGTTAGGTTAGGATAGGTTAGATTTGGTTAGGTTAGGTTAGGTTAGGTTAGATTTTGTTAGGTTAGGATAGGTTAGATTTGGTTAGGTTAGGTTAGGTTATCGGTGGGTCAAGCCCCTGCTAGGGTAGCTTAATTTTGATTAGGTTAGGTTTATTTTGATTAGCAATTTTCTCTAGACATAAGGAAATTACCCTAGATCTAGGGAATTTTACCCCCCTACACAACTCTTTAATTACGTGTTTCCGACGCATAATTTGTTCCCCAACCGAAAACCCCGCATTCCCACAGGTCCCCAAACTTGTTTGGGGGAAGTGGGCGAGTATGGTCAAACACTAGAAATTTACCGTCATTTCGCCCAAGGTGGTTCATTCCATTTCTGCTAGAGGAAGATATGTGACTCCATGACTCCGTGACATGGATCGTGTGGGCGAATTGACTTTAGAGTGGGCGAATTGACTCTTACATGTGGGCGAATTGACTCTTACATGAGGGCGAAATGTCTTGTGGGCGAATTGACGTGTGAGCGAAATGACCGGTAACCGTGGTATAGACTCAAGAGTATGCATTGGCTCGTCAAGTAACACTTAAACCATGATGTACCACTACTTATTATGAGGAAAGACAACAAAAGGAACTCAATTAATAAGGTATTTTAATTCAATCATAACCATGAATATGTACAACCTACAAAGAGAAGCCTACGACGATGAAAAAATTTCGAGTTGTTGCGGTCGAAATTGATATTCCAGGTGCTATATTTCCGTGCTCGCTGACAACATAGAGAAGACCTGAGGTGATGATTGATGTGCAAAGGCTTCTAAACCAGGAAAACAGTCACAGCAGAGTCTCATTAAGAAGTAAGTAAGTGGTAGGGACACATTACGTACCTACCAGTTGCTTACCTTTTGACGAGGCTCTGTTATGACTCTGTTTTCTTAGTTTAGAAACCTCTGCACATCAGCCATTACCTCAGGTCTTCTCTATAGTGTTGTCAGCGAGAACAGAGCACAGTAATATAGCACCTGGAATATCAATTTCGCGCAAAATAACTCGAAATTCTTCCATCGCCGTAGTTTTCCCTTCGTAAATCCACCCGCGGCGACCCCGCCTTATCCCCACAATGCACCGATGTAAACAAACCGTGACGTAGTTATGTCTGGGGCCCATTGTGGAGGCGACGTGCCGCGGCGGGGAGTGGTGGGCGGGGAGATTGTGGCGGGGAGATTGAATCAAAACATTACGACTTCACGCGTCGACTCATTGCACTTCCAGGCTTTCTATCTGATTGATACACAATAATAACAGGAAAATATGACTGCCTAGGTATAGATAACTTCTAAACATTCGTTATTGACTATATATTATCATAGAGTAGCATTTACCTCGCCTCCTCAACTATAACCTACTTGGTTATTTGGTTATATACAATGTTTTACAGAATCAGGCTTCTATACAATATACATATAGAAGAAAATCGTTCTTAATATTATACTTTTGTGTTTTAAGTGCAGTGGAATAAGCCCATATTTTGTTTTCCAGTAGACCAACTTATTATCAAAAAAGGGAGTTAAAACTGCCAGCGACCCCTGGCATTTTGGGTTCCAGTTCTCTCGAATTGATTGATTGAATTCGTTGTCAGTCTTGGCCGCGATATATTAAAGTCATTGCTGCCCCCATCGAGCTGAGGTGGGGTAGAGACGTTCGTCTTTACTTTACGCCTCCGTATGGTGAGGTGGCTACCACGCCCTGACCAGGGGTTCGAATCCGAACTGGTACTGTTAAGCAATTTGCATTCATTGATTAAATTATTATTATTATTATTATTATTATTATAATAATTATTATAATAATAATAATTATTAATATGACTATTATTATTACCAATTGTATCATTAATATTTATATTGTTATTGTTATTATTATTTTCATTATTATGAAAATCATAATCATCATTATTATTATCATCATTCACCTACGAATTACGCGTAATGAATAGGGTTGGCACCTCCGTGGTGGAGTTTTAGTGGCTAGCGCGCCTAGCTACAAATCCGCAGGCTTTGGTTCGAATCCCGGCCAGGGTAGCCTGCATGCAACCCATCCAGCTGTTCATCCTACCGTTTGGGGTTGGTCTATAAATGGGTACCTGGGGAAACCTGAGCAAGGTAACTGTGGTAACCCGGATGTCACACTAGTCCTTTGTCTCGGGGTAGCGGATTGTCACCCACCACATGCTTAAGGGTTAATGCGGCTGAGATGAGCACCGAGGAGACGTGCAGCTTAACGTATGACTCCCCCATCTTTACTTTAGATATTTGAGTTGGCAATGGTCATCAGAAACTTCCCACGACGTTAATCAAAATATTTCAGCATAATCATGAGGGGAATGCTGATACCACATTTCTGAATTTTTATTATATTTTTATTTTCTTAGCGAGTGGACAGGGTTGAATTTTCCGTAGCCTCTCATAAGTGAATCGCAGTCTCGAGGAGTATGATAGCCTCCATCCTGTGTTGATACTTCTGATTTCGGTCTAATTAAAGAGGTATCAAATAGTTTCCAGTTTGGTAGTAGTGGTACGGTGAGAACGTATATAGAAAACGCTGCTATTCCATGTAAATGCAAGAAGATTGTGGATACTTTCCCAGAGAAGGTCCATTATCTCTTTAAAAACTATATTAATTACAATAATAGCGTCTGAATAGTGTTTTGCTATCTTGGGATACGATTGTGAAATATTAACTGAAATTTTTTTTCTAATTGAAGAAAAAAATGTGCACAGGAAGTGAAAAACCCTCCAGCAATGTAACAAATACGAACAATGGATCAAACTTCTCCTTGAGTGGTGATCCCTTAGGGAAGGCGAGACTGAGGATTGCAGGACCCAGGATGCCGCGCGACATTCTGTAGATTCTACATTCTCCTGTCTGCGGGACAGAATGAAAGATTGGTAAAATATGTTACATAGCCAATTCCTATAAATGAGACATATTACTTTCCTTCAATCTATTCTAGCTGAATTCGGAAACAACATATATACCTTTGAAAAATCGCTGTGCATGGAACCGAGTACAGCCTGACTGAAGACCATTCCAGCAACATTTCCCAGATACATATCCATTCTGGCCTGATTCAAATCGGACATGTAGTACACTCGGAGATTTTGGTTTAGGCGCCATAAGGTTGAGCTGCTATCCGCATTCTGGTGAATGTAATTGTGATGTCTCCTTGCAGTGTTGTTAATAATATGTTGAGCAGAGTAAACTCCTTTATTAACAACTTCAGTAATCCAGGTAGGTAAGCACAATACAAGTGGTTGACTGTGACGGGCTGGCTGCCATACAGGAACTGGCTCTCTCGGCTCTGATTCACCTGACGTCAACTAGCCTTTGAACCTTTGAACCACTGATCGAATACAATACTAAAACAGTAACTACTCGTTACATCTTTCCTTCCGTAAAGAAACTAATAAACTTCCATAGAAATGCACAAATATACCTACAAATATCCCAAATACAGATTGCCCAATATTTAACAACTACAACAAGTTTATGCTAAATGATCACTAGGTTTTATATACATCTATCCCATATCGCTCTGGTTCTCGTCTAATTCTTGTTGAGCGACGCAATGGGGTAGCGGGAGAGTCGAAGTTATCCAAGTTGTCCTGTCTCTCGTGCGTTACCTCTCCCGCCGTTTCTGTCGACTTCTGTAAAGGCCGGTTCCCATCAGCCCGCTTGTACGGCCGTCTTACAACAACACCGCTCAACAATGACGTCACCATCATCACCGCTTGAGTGGTATTTGTGGTAACTGGGCACAGTTGGCAACTCCGCTCGAGCGGACACCGCCGAGCGGGAGAGATGACTTGAATTTAACTTTGTACGGCAGCCGTACAGCGGTACGGCGGTGCGGTAGACTTTGTTGTGACGTCATTGTGACGTCTTTGTTGTTGTATGGCGGCCGTACAAGCGGGAAGGTGGGAACCGGGCTTAAGCGAGACCACCGAGAGACAAGGCCTGGTGGATCGCCCGTGACGTCACACCATAAGGATACACCCCGCTCCGCTCCCCGTACAAGTTTACCTACCTAATATAATGTTTATCAGTATAAAAGATATACTGTTATCTTCGGAAATGTTTGTTCTATAATATTATCAAATAAAAAACCGTAAAACACACAAAGAAAATGCCATTATGAGACTTTCAAGAAATATGCATTAACTTAAACTCTTCGCCATTTAATATTTTGCTCGCAAACATTTTACATGGAGAATATCAATAGAAGTGGAGTTTAATTAGCTTTCCATTGATATATTTCGTTTAGTGATAAATGAATTAGCGCCATGCATAAATTAGCGTTAACTAAATATAAGAAATCATGAAATCGGGTAATTTCCTACCTAATATATGTTTATCAGTATAAAATATATACTGTTATCGTCGGAAATGTTTGTTCTATAATATTATCAAATAAAAAACCGTCAAACACACTAAAAAAATGCCATTATGAGACTTTCAAGAAATATGCTTGAACTTAAACTTTTCGCCATTTAATATTTTGTGAGGAAACGTTTTACATGGAAAATATCAATAAAAGCGCAATTTAATTAGCTTTCCATTGATATATTTGCTTTTCTGATAAATGAACTAGAACCATGCATAAATTAGCGTTAACTAAATAAATAACATCATGAAATCGGGTAAATTACCCGATTTCATGATGTTATTTCATCATGTTTGGTTATGTCAGTCAGTTTTGGTAAACATTTTGAGAGATACTGTACCATTCCCAGCAATCGACGCACTTCGGAGAGATCAGTCGGTGCAGGCATCTCTACGATGGCTTGGATTTTTTGTGGTGCAGCCTTTATGCCCTCATCAGATATCACATGACCGAGGAAGGACACTTCTGAGAGTCTGAGTTGAAGCTTGTCTATACCCAGAACCACGTTACGCTCCTCGCATCTGCATAGAAATTCCCGCAACTTACGGTCATGGTCTGCCACGGCTTCTTGGTGGGTAGTTCCACACCCGTACACAACAAAGTCGTCTGCCATCACCTCGACACCCTGCAGGCCTTCTATGAGTTGATGCATCCTTCGCTGGAAAATTTCTGGTGAAGAGGAAATTCCGTATGGCATCCTCAGCCACCGGTATCTGCCAAATGGAGAGTTAAACGTAGTTAGGTAGGAGCTTTGTTCCTCGAGCGGCACATGCCAAAATCCTTGCTTCACATCCAAAATTAAGAACAACTTAGCTCCTGACAACCTTGTTGCGATGTCTTCTATAATGGGCAATGGGTAATGTTCTCTTCTGACTGCCTTGTTTAAATCCCGAGGGTCAATACATATTCTCAGTTGTCCATTTTTTTTAGTACCACGACTAGTGAGGACACCCAGTCTGTGGGCCGTGTAACTTGAGCGATGATCCCTAGATCCTCCAAACGCCTGAGTTCCTCCTGTAAATGTGCACGTATGGCTGCA
The DNA here is from genome assembly GCA_016584305.1 of Chionoecetes opilio. Lineage (NCBI taxonomy): Eukaryota > Metazoa > Arthropoda > Malacostraca > Decapoda > Majidae > Chionoecetes > Chionoecetes opilio. Next base: position 28,052 of record JACEEZ010001803.1, read on the forward strand.
GGCACACGACGTGGAGCGTGCTGAACTGGGGGTACAGAGTCGTCCACTCTTCTATCTATCTATAATAATATAAGCGAAAGTGTGTCTGTCTGTCTGTCTGTCTGTCTGTCTGTCTGTCTGTCTGTGTGTGTGTGTGTGTGGTATAGGTTCCGCCCCCCGTGGCGCAATCACCTCATATGGCACATTTTTGGAACCGGGTTGACCAGGGGAAGGTCATAAGCCCACTTATGAGATGATTCGATCACTTTTTTTTTTTTTTTTTTTTTTTAGCAGCCTATTAGCGATAATTGTGAGAAAAAAAAGTGGGTTGCGAGAATTGAGGAAACCTTGATGTAGGGTGATGGGTAATGGGTGAGTGAATGGGTGGGGTGATGGGTAATGGGTGTGGGGTGATGGGTGAGTGAATGGGTGGGGGGTGATGGGTGATGGGTGAGGGAATAGGTGGGGAGTGATGGGTAATGGTAAATATAAGCGAAAGTGTGTCTGTCTGTCTGTCTGTCTGTGTGTGTGTGTGTGTGTGTCTGGTATAGGTTCCGCCCCCTGTGGCGCAATCACCTCATATGAAACATTTTTGGAACCGGGTTGACCAGGGGAAGGTTTTAAGCCCATTTATGAGATGATCCGATCACTTTATTTTTTTTTTTTTTTTAGCAGCCTATTAGCGATAATTGTGAAAAAAAAGTGGGTTGCGAGAATTGAGGAAACCTTGATGTAGGGTGATGGGTAATGGGTGAGTGAATGGGTGGGGTGATGGGTAATGGGTGTGGGGTGATGGGTGAGTGAATGGGTGGGGGGTGATGGGTTGGGGGTGATGGGTGATGGGTGAGGGAATAGGTGGGGGGTGATGGGTAATGGTAAATATAAGCGAAAGTGTGTCTGTCTGTGTGTGTGTGTGTGTGTGTGTGAGTGTGTGTCTGGTATAGGTTCCGCCCCCCGTGGCGCAATCACCTCATATGGCACATTTTTGGAACCGGGTTGACCAGGGGAAGGTTTTAAGCCCAATTATGAGATGATCCGATCACTTTTTTTTTTTTTTTAGCAGCCTATTAGCGATAATTGTGAAAAAAAAGTGGGTTGCGAGAATTGAGGAAACCTTGATGTAGGGTGATGGGTAATGGGTGAGTGAATGGGTGGGGTGATGGGTAATGGGTGTGGGGTGATGGGTGGGGGGTGATGGGTTGGGGGTGATGGGTGATGGGTGAGGGAATAGGTGGGGGGTGATGGGTAATGGTAAATATAAGCGAAAGTGTGTCTGTCTGTCTGTCTGTCTGTGTGTGTGTGTGTGTGTGTGTGTGTGTGTGTGTGTCTGGTATAGGTTCCGCCCCCCGTGGCGCAATCACCTCATATGAAACATTTTTGGAACCAGGTTGACCAGGGGAAGGTTTTAAGCCCAATTATGAGATGATCCGATCACTTTTTTTTTTTTTTTTTAGCAGCCTATTAGCGATAATTGTGAAAAAAAAGTGGGTTGCGAGAATTGAGGAAACCTTGATGTAGGGTGATGGGTAATGGGTGAGTGAATGGGTGGGGTGATGGGTAATGGGTAATGGGTGTGGGGTGATGGGTGAGTGAATGGGTGGGGGGTGATGGGTTGGGGTGATGGGTGATGGGTGAGGGAATAGGTGGGGGGTGATGGGTAATGGGTGAGTGAATGGGTGTGTGGTGATGGGTAATGGGTGAGTGAATGGGTAGGGGGTGATGGGTAATGGGTGAGTGAATGGGTGGGGGGTGATGGGTAATGGGTGAGTGAATGGGTGGGGGTAATACATACATTTCTACATCCATGATTTCAGGAAAGTTAGAAGGGGCTATCTGGAGAGTCCGTGTTTGGTGGGCCGAAGGCCCACCAAACACAGGTTGTGGGCCGAAGGCCCACCACCAATAGCCCTCCGCAGGAGCTAGCCAAAAAGTCCGCCCGGAGGGCGGCTTTGCGGCTAGTATTTTATATGACTCATCTAACCTCCCCACAGTCACTAAACACTTTAGGGTATTGTTGCTTAAGGGTCTCTTTAGTGTTATTACAGTCTTTCTGTGTCACATGTATATTCCTGGACTCATTCTTGTCAAGTGGATTAATCTTATCATTGTCTTTTATTTCCAAAATTCCAAGGAAAACACTCGCCTTATACCCCAATACCGAGTGAAAGTCCTTCCCACTGACAAGTTCACAGTTAAGGTTACATGTACGGTCACCACGATAAACTTGTATACTCACTCGTCCCTCTGAACGCTTACTCACACGTCCGTACCCGAACAGCGTAGTATTAGAAGGGGTTACATTTTTCAACTCATAATCACTTGTTGCTGCTGTATACACATGTACTGGCAGCACATTACAGTCCGCCCCACTATCAATTTGGAAGCGTATGTAACACTTTGTTGTGATTCTCAAAGTAACAGTCTGTTCCTCCTGAAGCTGAACACTCGAAACATGCTTAACTGTGTACACCTGGAGTTCCGACTCCGAATCATCTTCCATGTTCAAATTTTCTAACTTGTTAACTACAAGCGTATGTAACACTTTGGTGTGATTCTCAAAGTAACAGTCTGTTCCTCCTGAAGCCGAACACTCGAAACATGCTTAACTGTGTACACCTGGAGTTCCGACTCCGAATCATCTTCCATGTTCAAATTTTCTAACTTGTTAACTACTCTGGCTTCACGACGAAACACTGTATTTCTGGAGTGTAGACACTTCACTGCAAAATGGTTACGGTTTTTACACTTCGAGCAGGTTTTTCTCCACGCAGGGCAAACCTCCTTCATCACCTCATGTTCCATTGCACAGAATCTACATTCCTTAATCCATCCAACTGGTTTTCTTGCGTTTCCTAAGTTGCGTTGAACTGCCGCTTCGTTCTCGTTCACTCGACTCGTCCATTGCGGTCTTCCTCGGCCCACTGCATGCACATTCCCATCGCTTATTTTGCCAACTTCCATTTGCTGAACAGCGGCCATTGCACTCGCTCGACAAATCTCCAGAGTTCGTGCTAACGTAATGTCCTTTTCACGCAGAAGATGATCACGCACTGTGTCGTCTGTGATCCCGAACATGATACGATCACGAAGAATCTGGTCAGGCGTAATATTCTCGTAGTCACACCTGAGAGCTATCTGGCGCAAAGCAGTCACATATTGTTCAAACGATTCACCAGGCCTCTGTCCACGAAGGTTGAACCGATATCGTTCGAACGCTGTGTTCTTGAGCGGCCGACAGTACTCCTCAAAGGCGTCAAGTACACCCTTCACATCCTTCTTTTTATCCTCCGTAAGTTGGAACGTCTGGAACACTTTATGAGCTTCAGCTCCTATCACAGTCAACAGTACGGAGACTTGTACTTCACCTGGTTTCTTGTTAAGTTCAGTTGCCGCCGCGTAGCACTCCCAACGACTTCTCCAGTCCTTCCACAGTTCTGTTGCGTTTCTTTCGTGGATGTCGAAACTTGCTGGTGGCGGTAGGGAGAGTGAGAGCGCCATAGTAACGTCCACTTGAAGTACGAAGCTTGAGTTCTGCGCACCGCTGCCACCATGTGATGTCTCCTTGCAGTGTTGTTAATAATATCTTGAGCAGAGTAAACTCCTTTATTAACAACTTCAGTAATCCAGGTAGGTAAGCACAATACAAGTGGTTGACTGTGACGGGCTGGCTGCCATACAGGAACTGGCTCTCTCGGCTCTGATTCACCTGACGTCAACTAGCCTTTGAACCTTTGAACCACTGATCGAATACAATACTAAAACAGTAACTACTCGTTACAGTAATCGTAAGAAATTTTATTTTTCCCGTCACATGCAGCTATCATTTATTACAGAGATGGCTTAAGAGTTGTACTAAACCTATAGTTGACCCATTTTATCCTGGTCCCTGGGGTGGAGTGGTGGGATTCCCGCAGTATTGTCACGTTCACCGTAGACAGGCTGATGTCAACCTCTCTCTCATACTGTTAGCTATTACAATAACTATTTTTTAATCATTTAGTTTTATAATACGGCTGCATTGTTTTATGAATGGCTTGCGATTTGACGGTAAAACAACGAGTCTGTATACCTTACATTACACTTGGCATGGTAGCTCATGCTACGATGCCGCCCGAGTGTCCTTGACACAGCCCCACCCGGTCACTCATGGTCACTCCTCCGCCATGGAAGGTGCTAAAAGCGTCGAGACTTTTACCCCACTGGTGGTGTGAAAGAAAGTCAATAAAAGAAAAATCAAACTATATTGAAAGCAAGAGCGAAACACAGAGGTTAATTAAGAGGGTGGCGGCCTGGCGGGGGTATAGGGGTGATGCGATACCACCGCGCACTTGACCTGGCCCACCAGAGGGGCCAAGATAAAATGGATTGACTATAGTATTGTGTTAAGCCCCACGCCGCCCTACTCCCGAAGGGAGGGAGGAAATTGCGTGCGCGGGCTCAACGGGGGGTGTTGATATAGCTCCTGTTTTAGCGGCCCCCAAACCCGATACGGTTCTATCCAATCGGTCGCTGGTCGTGGCATGACAATTAACGTGCTCTCTTCAAACACTGCTATAAGTGCTCTGACATCTATAATAATGTAAGCGAAAGTGTGTCTGTGTGTGTGTCTGTGTGCCCGCGATAGGTGCCGCCCCCCGTGGCGGAATCCCATCATATGGCACAGTTTTGGAGCCGGGTCGAACAGGGGAACATTTTAAGCCCACTTATGGGATGATCCGATCACTTTTTTTATTTTTTTATTTTTAGTAGCCTATTAGCGATAATTGTGAAACAAAAAGTGGGTTGCGAGAATTGAGGAAACCTTGATGTAGGGTGATGGATAATGGGTGCGTGAATGGGTGGGGTGATGGGTAATGGTGTGGGGTGATGGGTGAGTGAATGGATGGGGGGTAATGGGTGATGGTGAGGGAATAGGTGGGGTGATGGTAATGGTGAGTGAATGGTGTGTGGTGATGGTATGGGTGAGTGAATGGGGTGGTGGTGAGGTGGAGTGGGATATNATTTTTCGATTTTCGGTAAGGGAAAAATTTTTCCTTTTTTTCCCGCCCTGAATCCGAAAATCGTAGTGGGCCTCGTTAGCGAAGTTTCGCGCAATTTGCAATTTGGCAATTGGCATAAAATTGGCAATTACAAATTGCAGAATGAGAACCAGACGTCGTAGAGACCTCGTTTTGGACTCAAATGAAGCTTATTAAGAGTGCATAAAATGTTATTTAGTACTATTTGGTCACTAGTGGGCAAGCAACTTTTCCTGGACTGTCCGCGTACCCCGCGCAGGAATCGTGTTCAAATTTTGGAATTTGCGGACATATTTGCGTTTGCGGAAGTGCTTCCGCAAACGCAAATCCGTAAACATTTACACTTCCGCAAATCCGCAAACGAATTCGGACTTCCGAAATTTGTAGAAGTTGCGGTTTGCGGAAGTATTTGCGGAAGTGCTCACCTCTGGTGTGTTGGTTGTGTGTGTGTGTGTGTGTGGTGTGTGTGTGTGAGTGTGTATGAGTGTGTGTTTGTGTATGGGGTATGTGTGTGTGCGCGTGTGTGTATATATATGCGTGTGTGTGTGTGTCATATATCTTGGTGTACATATCTATTAGTGTCTAGTATTCATCAGTATTATTCTGGAATCGAAGTTTTTCAATACATCACTGTTCTCGTATCTCCTCTTTACTTCACCCTCTCTTATTGACGCCCATCTGACAATAGAAAAATATCTACATAAAGTAAAGGTAACACATTAGTCTTCCTCGTACATTTTACTTGCCTTTAGTGATTGATAACCTCCAAAAGCAGTTCTTAAGGAAGAGACTTGTCTTTTGTATTCAGCCTAGATTAGCCTTGACCTATCAGGGTATAACTTAACATGGGGTTCCTAGAAATGGTAGTGAGGCTCCTGAGGGCAGGGTTCAGGCCATAAGGATGCGTCGAGCGAGGTTGGGTGGAAGGCGAAGAAGAATGATCGAATACGGAAGAAGTAACGGATTCAAACTGGAAAAGCGTCGATTTACAAAAGGAATAGGGAGAAACTGGTTCACAAATAGGGTGGTAGATGATAGGAATGGACTCATGGGGTAGTTAGTGCGGAGTCAAGGAGTCAATAGGGAGTTTTTAAAGGAGGCTAGAGAGTGTTATGGATGGGGATGAAAGGTGGATGTAGGTAGTAATAGTTAGCAGGAACCACGTGTAGGTCTCCCAGACTCTTGTAGCTTCCTTATTTTCTTATGTTCTTATGTTCTTATGTTTTTAATACCAGATAGCTTTGTGTCAGAAATGAGTTGATTAGAATCGTAAGCTGCGTTCTATCAGACACTGTTGTGACGCAAAAACTCGTTTGTAATAATTAGATAAACTTCAAAACTCATTGCATTTTTATTGTTTATTCACTCCTGACTGAACTACTGTTTTCCTATTTCTTTAGTGTCGGTCCGGGGCCAGTTGGGGTTTAGTCATAACTCTTGTTGCAACATGAGTTTTTTGTCTTAAGGAAGAATATGTACACACACACACACACACACACAGACACACACACACACACACAAAACACACACACACACACACACAACCCCACACACACACACACACACACACACACACACACCTTCACACACACACACACACACCTTCACACACACACCCCACACTTTCACCACACACACACACACCACATACACCGCCTGCTAGTCCAGTGGATAAGAGCACGGCGCGACATTCTGTGGTTTTGCTGGTTCGAATCCCCGATCGCTTCCGTATGGGAGATGGGAGAGGGGGGGGTGCTCTTGTCACCAAATCATTCGTGTACTTTCCTTCCAAAATATACCCGTATCATTTATGTCTCTACACGACAGTCATAATATTAATTTACGTAACAGCGAAGCCCAACTGGAATATTGCTACCATCAAATACTTTCCTCCGGCTCAAAAATTCCAAACTGTTAATTGGGTAGATCTTGATATCAATTATATCAAGTAT
>JACEEZ010001805.1:0-142500 GCA_016584305.1 Chionoecetes opilio
GGGACGAGATAGATTGCAGCTCCCTTTGAGGGAGAAATAAGAATGATAAGACTTGCCAGACCTTGCAAACTTTGATATAATTTGTTTTCGCATTGGAAGAGGAACTTTTCTACATCCAAGCATCTTTAAACATCTTTTACTTTACCTCTAATGCCCTTAATTCTCCATGAGTGGCGGCTTAAAGTGTTGCGTTAAAACACTAGTGGCAATCTTAGTGTAGCTTAACCAATGTCGCCACTCGGCTGATATTTCGGTAATTTGTTCATTTATAACCATAATATGACAGATATTATGACACAAAATGACGCAGACTCTCCAGCTAGCCCCTTTTAACTTTCCTGAAATCATGGATGAAGAAATTAAAGTTTGAACGCCACCAAACATCTGTAAATCAAAAAGAAACCTTGCCCTGGTGACTTTAGTGTTATTGACGGTAGCGATATTCACCCGATAATCTAACCTAACCTTCCAGGTTCACACGTCTCTGGACTTGGAAGAAATCCAGTCAATTTTCCATAGATCTAGCGAATTTTCACGCCACCCCTAACTCAAAAACAATATGGTTGCAACGCATATTTTATACCCCAGCCAAACTTCCCGCATTCCCTCCAAGTTTCCAAGCTTATTTTGGGGGAGAGGGGGGAGTATGGGCAAACACTAGAATAATACCATTTGAAGTGCTCTTTTCCTATGTGTTAAGAATGATGGTCACTTTCAAAATCATCGGAAATGCATAATTTTGGAGTTATCCCCGCTTTAGGTTAGGCTACACAACCAACAGCCAGGTTATGTTGGCGAACTAGCGGGGGGGTTTAGGGGGGCGCAGCCCTCCAGTTATGTCAGGTTACATAACCAATGTCCATGTATTGTATTATACTGCAGTTTTACCGTTGCAGTTAAAGATTTAACTAGAGATTTTTCCAGGAATAGGTAAGTAATTAACCTAGACTTTATCGGTAATGTATTTTTATGTATTTGCAGCCTTATGTCATCCCATAGAGTGTTTACCGGATATATTTTATGTCATCCACACAATGGGCCATATGCAAGAAATTTTCTCGACCCGTTGCACCGCGCAGCGACAAGCAAGAATCATTTGAAAACACTCAACCCGTTGCGTTCCATTGGTTGCGTTGTCCATGCCTTGTCCTCTGTCCTTATTCCATCATATTTCTTCCCAGACTATTACAGATGAGTTTTCAATATAACTGAGAGTGACATACATACACTGAATGCACATGTGTCATATATAAGGTAAAATTAGGTGCAGGAGGCCTTATATTGTTGTGATAAGTGGTGACGAGGGCGAGCGGTGGTGGTGGTGGTGGTCAGCCATATTGCCTAGTGGTGACTGGCGGGACGTTCAAATGTACTCATAAGCATCACTCATGCCCGTTTTTTCTACATCAACGCCTCAGACAGGTGGTGAACACTAACAAAGCTATTATTTTAATGGCAGGAATAATAAATTAGGTTGGTAAAAGGAATTAGATATGTGTAAAACAGTCAAAATACTGATGCCGCCTTGGACTCGCTTGTGTTGGTACGTCTGCACAGATCTCCACTGGCCGGGCATTTGAAAACAATTCTTGACTACCCCACCCGTCAAGTTACGACGGTCGGGAATATCCACCAGCCGGGACTTGACGAGCATTCTTGCATATAGCCCAATAATACTATCACTACAAAACTCGTTTCCATTTTCCCCACCCAAAACCACGTGTTCCCAATGGGTCCCCAGGTTTGTTATGGAGGGGGGGATAGCTGCAAAAAGAGGCATTTCCTACGATTTTCAATGTAGGCATTATTTTTAATACCTACATCAAAATACATGGGAAAAGAGTACTTTTGACCTCGTACTCAATTACTGGTTGAAAGTACCAATTTACCGTTTAGGTTTGGTTAGATTAGATTTAGGTTATGTTAAGGTTTGGTTCAGGTAATGTTAGGCTTAAGGTAGGTTTGGATTAGGTTTTGTTGGGTTACTAAGGTTAAAAAAGTTAATTTGATGGTGCGCGATTGCCCGGGTGGTTGGCGCCACCAACTCCTGTGGAATATTTACTGATACTGCATACTGTACTGACAAATGATACTTAATAAGTAAAAATAGGAAGAGGCTTAGCAGTTAGGTGGTTAGCATGGATATGTCAGGGGGGGGTAAAGATTAGTTATAACCACCTATGCAGGCATATCTCGTTTACGGTAAATTTACGGTTTAGATCATCCCGCGATTTCGAGGACGAGACTTAGTTTTTCTAAATAAATTAAAAGGGGGCGGAGTGGGAGTACTTGTGAGGCAGGAAGCAGGTATAGATGTAGAGGAGCTAGATATAGGAGGGTGTGAGATGGGTGAGGATATTATGGCAGTACGTCTGGAATATAAGGTGCATAAGGGAAGAGAAAGGATCTTGGTGATAGTGTGTTACATAACAGTGGAAGGAACAGGAGCGAGAGCCGAGAATGAAAGGAAGTATAGAATTGTGCAAAGGTTTATAGAACAGAATAGGAGTGAAAATGTGATTGTGATGGGAGACATGAATGGCCACATTGGTGTGTTAGGAGAGGAAGTAAATGGAAATTGCTGCTTGACTTTGCAGAGGAGAATGAATTAGAAATTTTGAATGTGACCCTGGCTGAAGGGAGAGTGACCTGGAGTGGAAGGGAGAATGAATTTGCCATTGACTTTATGTTAGTGAACCAGAAAGCTAGGGAACGGGTGAGAAGTATGTGGGTGGATGAGGAGAGGACAATTGACGTAGCGAGTTACCATAACGTCATGGTAATGGAGTATGAGTGTTTGAAGGAAAAAATAGTGAACGCGAAAGAGGAGAGGAATGGACATTGGAAGCTTAGAGATGCAGACTGGGATTATTTCAGAGAAGTGGTGAGTAATGAGGACTGGAAGCTGGGAGAGAATGGTTTGAGGGCTGAGAGAGGTGTGGATGAGATGAATGAGAGATTGTTAAGGAAGCTTAACAAAGCGGCGGAAGAGAGCATAGGCAGAACAAGAAAGAGAGCAAATGGCAGGACAAGAAAGAGTTGGTGGAACAATGAGATCGACAAGGCCAAGAAAGAAAGGAAACAGTCAAATAGGAAGTGTAGGAGTCTGAGAAAGAAAAAGTCAAACAGTGAAGCTGAAAGAATAGAGTATGAAAGGGCATGGGAAGAGTATAAGAGTAAGCAAAAGGAGGTGAAATGCTTGGTGAGGAAGGCAAGAGTGAATGAAGAGAGAAAAGTGATCAGAGAACTTAGGGAAAAAGGTGAGGAAGGAGGTAGGGAATGGTATAAGTTCTTGAGAGGAGAAGAGAGTAAGCCTACAGGAAATGTAGAAGAACTAGTGGTGAATGGCAGGTCACTAAGAGAGAAAAAGGAAATGGTCAGAGCTGTAGAGGACTTCTGGAAAGATATTGGAGGTGTAAATGAGCCTGATAGTGACTTGGGGAATATCACCTTAGGGAGGAAAATAGAGGAAATGATGGATGAAGAGATTAAAATGGATGAGATTGAAGAGTATGTTAGAAAACTGAAAAATAGAGAGGCCCCTGGAATGAACGGTATCCCGAATGAATTCTATAGAGAGGGTGGTGAGGGAGTAATTGAGGGAATGCATGAGTTGTTTGAACATATATGGAGAGAGGAAAGGGTGCCTGGTGCCTGGAATGACAGTAGAGTGACCCTCATACATAAGGGAGGACACAAGAGTAGGAAGGAGATTAAGAATTACAGACCAATAGCGGTGTGTGACACGGTATGTAAGATTTTCTGTGGTGTACTGAATGAAAGACTAGGTGAAGCTGTGGAAAGAAATAAGGTGATGGGTGAAAAGCAGAATGGATTCAGAAAAGAAAGGAGAGGTGAGGACAATATGTATGTAGTGAATGAAGTGATTGAGAGAGCAAGGAAGGATGGAAGAAAGAAATATCTAGCCTTTCTAGATATTGAGAAAGCATACGACAGAGTGGATAGGAGAATACTATGTCAGGTATTGGAGACGATTGGCATGAGTGAGAAGGTTGTTAGAATAATAAGCAGTATGTATGAGAACACACAGGCCAAGTTCAGTATGGGTGACCTAGAGACTGGATGGGTGAATAGTAAGAGAGGAGTAAGACAGGGCTGTGTCCTTTCTCCTCTACTTTTTGGATTATATGTTGAGGAAATGGCAGTGAGAGTGAAGCGTACAGGTTTGGGTGTGAAAATTGGAGATGATGTGTTGAGTGTACTGCTGTATGCAGATGATGTGGTGATCCTTAGTGAAAACCACAATGAACTACAAGAGATGCTGAATGCTGTGACTGAGTATGGATGGGACTTCAACGCCAGGTTCAGTAAGGAGAAGAGTCAGGTGTTGGTGGTGAATGACAGGTGACAGGTGACTCTGATGATGACAGGATTTGGACGGTGGGTGGGATTCACCCTCCCTGACTCTCCTTGTGCTGTTTTTCATTTCCGACGGGTGTTGTAGGGGTTATAAATCTTGCAAATTGTCAGATCAGTACTTCTGAAGAAGTCCTTCACCCCTATCTTTTTCTTCTTCCCCCTATAGCCAACAAGCCTGGGGAACTTGTGGAAAACTGGGGTTTTTGGGTGGGGGAAGCAAATATAATTTACTTATGGCTCCCCAAAAACATCATCAAAATCATTATATGCAAAATTCTAGGTAAATTCCATAAATTAGGAATTTCCCTAGAAATCCATAGTAAGGGAATTCACCTTAATTGATATTTGTAAAGATTTGGACAATTTTTGGAGAGCAACAAATAAGTCGTGTCTGCCTTCCCTACCCAAAAACCCAAGTTTCCCATAGGGCCACCGGCCCACCAAGCCTGGTGGTCATAGGAAGTCAAAGAAAAACCAAACCTTCCTAGCCAGAGGGCGCCCCTGGACCCCCTAAAGGTTGCTAACCTAACTTTCTATAACCCCCTCAAGGTTACTAACTTAACCTCACTGACACCATAACCCCTTAAAGGTTACTAAACTAACCTCACTATTACCCTCGCAAGGTTACTAACCTAACCTCACTATAACCCCCTAAAGGTTATAAGGAAACAAGGACGTGGAGAACAGAAAAAGCAACACTACAGGATGGACAGAGTGATGGGGTGATGGGGGAGAGCGCGACACCAGATAGGAATGTGTGATGCATGTATGTCTTATGTATTTGTATTTATTTATTTATTATTATTTTTTAGAATAATTCAAGCTATATTACTTTGATTCCTACCATTTACTTAATTGCCACATAATGACTGATTCTGATATGATTAATAGTTGGTGGATCATCTCAACACATAAAACTTGTGCCACAGTAACCCTGTCCTAGCCCCTATCCCCCTTGATAAAAAACATTAACTACTGGACAGAATATGATTGAGGGTATATCATGCCTCTTATTATATCAAGATATATCTCAAGGAATGATCGGAGATCATTCAAATACACGGAGATACTTCATTTTGGTGTTTGATAGGTCAGCTCTTGCCAGATTAGCCAGCTGCTTCTTTCGGTGTTTAAGTGATAATTGTTTTCTTATTCCCTTTATATCTCTTGTCAAACGCGGGCAATCTAAAGAAAGACTTCTCGGGGAACTGAATTGACTTGTTGGAACATCTAAAAGCTCCATAAAATGATGGCATCATCACTATAGTCACTGTGGTAAACATAGCTAGTGGAGTTTGTTGGTCCTCCACAATCGCATCTCCGGCATCTGTCATCTGCGCGGCGAGTGCTATGACGTCACGTGCAAGGAACCTACGTAATAGGACAACTATGTGAGAAGATAGTAAGAGTCATATGGGTTAATCTAGAGAAAATGAGTATCATGTCAGACAGGCAATTTGGATTCAGGGCTGGGAGTTCCTGTACATCATATCTGCAATGCTTCTACTCAAGGGTGATCAACGTAGTACAGGAAAGGGATGGATGGGTGGATTGCGCTGACTTGGATCTGTAGAAAGCATTTGATAAGGTACCCCATAAAAGATTGTTGTGGAAACTGGAATACAAAAGAGGACTGGATGGGAATGTCCTGAAATGGATGAAGGACTACCTAAAAGGGAGACAGATGAGAACCATAATAAAAGTCTGTGCGTCAGGGTGGAGAAGTGTGTTAAGCGGAGTACCTCAAGGCTCGGTATTACCACCTGTTATGTTCCTGATTTCTGTTAATGACATTGTGTCTGATTTGAAAAGTTATGTGAGCCTGTTTGCAGATGATGTGAAAATTATGAAGAAGGTTGAAATGGAGGAGGATTAGAGACTCCTACAGGAAGATTTGAATAGAATATATGAATGGAGTAAAAAATTGAAAATTTAATTTAATGCAAAAAAATGCAAAATATTATAATTTGGTAAGAGTGCAAAGAGGATAAGATGGAATTACAAAATGGGAAGAGAGACAATCAATAAAGCAAGTGAAGAAAAGGATCTTGGAGTAATATTGCAGGACGACTTATCACCAGAGAACACATTAATATAACTTTTGGTGCTATATATAAGCTTCTAACAAACTTCAGAATGGCTTTTGCCTATATGGACGAGGACATGATGAAGAAATGTATTGTGGCCCTGATACGCCCCAGACTGGAGTACGCCACAGTAGTTTGGTCTCCGCACAAGAGGAAGGATGTAAAGAAGATAGAATACAGAGAGCAGCCACAAAGATTGGTCCTAGCCTGTCAGACCTGACTTATGAGAGGCTGGAGAAATTGGGGTTGCCATCATTGGAAGAGAGAAGAAAAAGAGGAGACTTAATAGCAATGTATAGAGCTATGTCAGGAACAGAGAGAGATGACAAAGAGGACATGTATTCACGGGACAAAGGAGCCACAAGAGGTCATACAAAGAAACTAATGAAGACAAGGTGCTTGAAGGACATTAACATCAAGAAGTACAGTTTTCCCTATCGGTGCATTAATATGTGGAATAACCAGGCGAATTAAATTATAGATGCCTAGAATATTCATGTTTTTAAAGCCAAGATTGACCAATTGAGACAAGGAGACAGGACCCCACGAGTGTAACTCATTTCCCGTATATCACAACTAGGTAAATACACTGTTCCCTACATTTCTCCATCCATACATACACTCACCGTGCTTTCGCCTAGAAAACAAAATAAAACAGTCAACTGCTCTGATGAGGAGGAGACAAGGGAAGGAGATAATCGTATGGAATATATAGAAATAACATATTTAAAAAACAAAAATATAAAAGCCCTGAACTCACGATAGCTAGATAGACCTATAGATTAGAAGAGAGGAATAACACTACAGGGAGGTCCTGTTATACGAGCATTCGGTATACGAGAATCTGATGATACGAGATGTGTAAATTAGGGTCTATTTTCAATATACGAGATAGAAAATCCAATGATAGGACATTCAAACTGGGGTGAGTAAAATTATCAAGTTCAAAATGCGCGCCCTACCACTCCTGGGCTGGACAAAGGGGGATTTGGTTGACCCCAGTGAGGTCACCCCTAGCAAGCCTTGACCTGAAGGGTAATTAAGCATATGGCGCGGCCTGACATTTAGGGGTAATTAGCAGGTGTGCGGCCCCAACCTTGGGACCGCAGTCAGGTCACCCCTAGCAAGGCGTGACCTGAAGGGTAATTAAGCATATGGAGCGGCCTGACCTTTAGGGGTAATTAGCAGGTGTGCGGGCCCAACCTTGGGACCCCTACACTACCTTCTCTTGTATCACGCGGCGTCCCCTACATTACAACGTCTTTTTTGCTTGTTATGCATGTTTTATGTTTAATTAATGTGCAGTTATGTTATTTTGTGTGCTATTTTCTCTTTCAGAATGCTTTTTCTACAGAATAGGTAGTACAGTGTAGGTAATATAGACGCTGTGTGTTTGTTGTGTTTGCTATAGTTTATTTTAGCTTGAAAAACATGTCCTTTTTTTTTTTGTCTTTTTTTTTATTGATGGGGTCCTGGAACCAAACCTATATTTTACCATTAGTTATGTGTTTCGTTATACGAGATTTCGCTTTACGAGTATGCCAGGTGGAACCTAACTGCTTGTATCTTCGGGACCTCCCTGTATTTATAAGAAAACAACCACCTAATCATTATGTATCATGAAGTGCTGTCGGAATATTTCAACATGCATTGTTTTCGTACATATGGGAAGACAGGATGGAACATGTGTGTGTATGAGAGAAAAAAACCCATAGTATTAGCATTGCATGATTACATTCTGTGTTGGCGATATTGATGCTTTATATACTTTTAAGTGGACAATAAATAAATAAATGAATAAATATATGTTGGTATGACATATCTGGACACTTGCCAAGTGAGGGTTAATCTTTACCAGCCCACAGATCTCACCCCGTGCCATTTTCAGGTGTCTGTCTGTTTGTCTGTCTGGCTGCAGGAATATAATTAAAATCAATTAGTAGATTTTTTTTCACCATAGGGCTATTTGAATCTTGTATTGCTTGTGTGGTGTGGTCTTGGGAGGCTGGTGTGCAGCAGAGATGACACCCCAGACGAGAGCAGTGTTGCCACTCGTTTCTTATTCACCTAGATGTGAGGTTTTTTTTTTTTTTAATGTCCGGGACTGTTATTGTCTGGCATGATATCCGAATCCGGCCATCTAGATTAGCTGGATATCCAGCATCCGGCTATCTGGCTAAGAGTAAATGGGCTGGATATCTGGAATCCGGTTATCCAACCAAATCACTCCCTGGTACAACACTAATTTTTGCTGAAGCTACCCGTGTTGAAGTATAAAATGTTTCCCTAAAGAATTATAAGAAATTTGTCTTTGGAATTTGATGTTTCAGGTTCAGTGATTTGCAGCTTATAGAATATTGTGTACTTTGTGAGGGTCTCCTGAAATGAGTTTTATATGCCATTAAGTGTGGTGCTTTATAACCCTATTTTCTTTCATTACCCTAAAAAACTTGGGCAATCTATGCACAAAGTACACATATAGTTATGAGTATAGCTATATGGTAAGCAACGTAGTAAGTAACATTTAGATTTTTCCTTATCCATTCCCTCAGCCAGGTCTCTGAAACTTTTCATGCAAAGGATGTAAAGATGACACCTTTATTGTAAGTGAAAAATAGAAATTTTAATTTTATATTCATCAGTCACTCTGCCCATTCAAGAATATAAAACGAACTGGTACCAGTATCAAGTTTTACTAGGTCCAATATTCTGTCTACTTTTCCTTGGATGCTGTCTTACATGTGTGTGAATGGCCTATTTTTTAAATGAAAAATACTACCTGGAGTATAAAAGTTTATCCTGTCTTAACACTTCTTTCTCACCCATACAGCAATAATAATGGGGCAAAAGCAGAGACAAAGGCAGAGATTGAGAAGTGTTTGGAATCCGCCCTACAGCGGGTGGTGAGTCTGAAGCAGCAGAAGCTCATCCCACAGCT
The DNA here is from genome assembly GCA_016584305.1 of Chionoecetes opilio. Taxonomy (NCBI): domain Eukaryota; kingdom Metazoa; phylum Arthropoda; class Malacostraca; order Decapoda; family Majidae; genus Chionoecetes; species Chionoecetes opilio. Next base: position 9,406 of record JACEEZ010001805.1, read on the forward strand.
GGACCATATATTGATGCTGGCCAAACAGAAGGAGCAGATTCTGGCAGCTCAGATACTTGGTTAGCATCAACAGGTTCTATGAATTGCATCCCGTGCTGTATATAAACTATTGTGTAGTGTGAACATTATAGGCAGCAATGAATACACTAGTAGTTGTAATCTTATTTGTTGATATATTAAAAAATTGATAGATATATCAGTGTTTGCAAACATTATAACTGTAGTAACTTGCTGTCATAGTTAGGCTTATGACATTCCAGATTATTTCTATAATTTTCAAGTACAGACACTTTAATAAGAGTTATGACTGGGTTAAGTTCTGACTGACTGGTTGTAAGATGATTTTGACATAAGTTGGTGGTTAACCCTTGCAGGGCAGATCACTTAAAAAGTCTTTGGTCATTCAGGCCAGGCAAAAATTGCATATAAAACAATGAAAGTAATGTTTTTCTTTGTGTTGTTTAGATTTTGAAGCACTGAACACAGTGGTGTGAATCATACATTTTTGCTCTCAAAATTAACATAATTGCAGCCTCATAAATTATATTGAATTCTGTGTACCATGTTGGGGCTTTATAGAGGTAGGTGGGAAACGGAAAGAATCGTGAACTTCACAAATATGTAAAAATACAGTACAGGGAGGTCCCGAAGATACGAGCAGTTAGGTTCCACCTGGCATACTCGTAAAGCGAAATCTCGTATAACGAAACACATAACTAATGGTAAAATATAGGTTTGGTTCCAGTCAATTATACAAAAAAGAAAAAAAAGAAAAAAAAAGAAAGAAAAAAAAGACATGTTTTTCAAGCTAAAATAAACTATAGCAAACACAACAAACACACAGCGTCTATATTACCTACACTGTACTACCTATTATGTAGAAAAAGCATTCTGAAAGAGAAAATAGCACACAAAATAACATAACTTCACATTAATTAAACATAAAACATACGTAACAAGCAAAAAAGACGTTGTAATGTAGGGGACGCCGCGTGATACAAGAGAAGGTAGTGTATGGTCCCCAAGGTTGGGGCCGCACACCTTGTAATTACCCCTAAAGGTCAGGCCGCGCCATATGCTTAATTACCCTTCAGGTCACGCCTTGCTAGGGGTGACCTGACTGCAGTCCCAAGGTTGGGGCCGCACACCTGCTAATTACCCCTAAATGTCAGGCCGAGCCATATGCTTAATTACCCTTCAGGTCAAGGCTTGCTAGGGGTGACCTCACTGGGGTCAACCAAATCCCCCTTTGTCCAGCCTGGGAGTGGTAGGGCGCGCATTTTGAACTTGATAATTTTACTCACCACAGTTTGAATGTCGTATCATTGGATTTTCTATCTCGTATATTGAAAATAGACCCTAATTTACACATCTCGTATCATCGGATTCTCGTATACCGAATGCTCGTATAACGGGACCTCCCTGTACTGGGAGAAAAGGACACAAATGTAGGCATTAATTAGTACAAAGACCAGAAATCGATAAAAAAAACATTGATATAGCAGGTGAAAAAGATAAGTGTAGAGTTTATAAGCAATACTGTTAATTAAGCAGTCAAAAGGAACAATAAAAGGTGACCTATATAGATAGCAATGTATAGAGCTATGTCAAGAATGAAGAGAAATGACAAAGAGGACATGTATGTACATGTAAGGACATGTAAGAACCACAAGAGGTCATACGAAGAAACTTAAAAAAGACAAGGTGCTTGAAGGACAATGAGAAGTACAGTTTCCCCTATCGGTGCATTGATATGTGGAATAACCTGGAGAGTGAAATTATAGATACTAAAGGCGCAGTCACACGAGTACTTTTTCCAGCAATATTCAGCCAGCAACACAAACCCGGCTCAAACTCTGCTAAAATTGCCAAGTTTGAGGCAAGACGAACCTGCCTGTGTTGTTGGCATTATATTGCCGAGTTTTGGCTAAATTCAAACTGTGAAACTACCACCAACGAATATTATTTGACGTTCAGTGTTAATGCACGCCCTAATTCAAAATATAGAAGCTGAAATAAACAACTACATAGTGGCAAGAACCGATTCCAAGACAAATTGTAAAGTCTTGTACATTTTTGGTAACTCTTTGGAGGTTTTATAACTTAGGAGGATTTCGTGAGTCAGTGATGGTCTTCCCTATTTTCTTTGTTGGCTGTCTACCTTTTTAGGGGATACTGGACTGGACCATCTTACCGCGGCTGACTGACGGCTCCATAAGAAGATGAGTCCATTCCAATCATTCACCTCCCTATTTGTGAACCAGTTTCTCCCTATTTCTCCCTATTTCTCTAAAGATGCTTCTTCAGATACGGCTAGGCTCCCGCACTGATTAAAACGAGAAGCCGAAATTGGCGTTAAAACTCGGCTAGCTCTGTGAAAGTCCGTGTGACCAGAAAGTGGCTCGAAATCGGCTTGGCCGAATTTTGCCGGCTAAATATTCTCAAAAAAGATGTCGTGTGACCCCTCCTTAAGAATATTCATGTTTTTTAAGCTTAGATTGACCAATTTAGACAAGGAGACGGGACCCCACGAGTGTAACTCATTTCCTGTATATCACAATTAGGTAAATACTGGAAAATATAGGAGGAATCACAGGGGTAATCAATAAATACCTGGATGGAAAGTTATCTGAGAGGACGAGAAATGAGAACAGCAGTGAAGGAGGAAAAGTCTGAATGGAGAAATGTATTTAGTGGGGTACCACAAGGGTCAGTGTTGGCACCAATTATGTTCAAGATTTACGTCAATGACATGACGGAGGAAATAAATAGTTACGGTATATTTGTCTATTTGCGGATGATGCAAAACTATTTAGAGAAATAAAAAGCTATATAGATTGTGAAACACTACAAAATGACCTGAACAAGATCTATGAATGGAGCAGAAGATGAGAAATGAAATTTTATGTAAATAAGTGTCATGTGATGGAAATTGGAAAAAGCGAGAAGATATATAAATGGCCATATAAAATAGGAAATGAAATACAGGTTCATAATCTCTTATCCGAAAACCTTGGGATCAGACACTTTTCGGATTTCGGAATTTTGCGGATTTCAGAATGGAAGATTTTTAGCTTAGATTTTAACGCTTTTTAGATAAAACATTACAAGGGGAATGGGTGGCTCAGTGGTAGAGTGCTCGGCTCGTGGCCACAAGGTCGCGAGTTTGCGCCTCAATCCTGGCAGTTACTCGGTGAAGGTGGTGGCGCTCTCTTGTCACCCTAGCGGGGCTACATGGCCTTAGGTGTCCTAGCTCGGGGATTCATGAATCCCCCGAATAAATAATAAAAAAAAGATATAACACTAAGTAAAACTTTAAACATAAACTGGCTCAAACTAAGCTAAACACAAGAAAATATAATTACATGCAGTAAAAGCACAAAACAACTTAATTAGAAAATACATCTCTAATTAATTGATTTAAAGTCTATTTTCTTAGAGAGGCGAACATTCCATTCTATCATAAGGTCTCATGCTGAAAATTATGCCTGTGTTTACCTGATAAATGATGCCCCGCTGTCCTTTGCCCCACTACCTGTTGTTTACACCTGCCCCGCCGCCCCTTGCCCCACTACCTGTTGTTTACACCTGCCCCGCCGTCCCTTGCCCCACTACCTGTTGTTGTCCTGCCCCTGATAACATATGGAAAAATGACCGTTGGGCGTTTTGGGTCAAGTTTGGTGCCAAACGCGAGCTTTGGTATGCAGACGACAGATAGTCTGGAAAAAAATGTAGGTTTTCGGAGCTTTTCGGTTTTCAGAATTTCGGATAAAAGATTGTGAACCTGTAATTGCAAAGGTTCAGGAAGAAAAGGACCTGGGAGTGATAATGCAGAATAATCTACAACCAGAAAAATATATAAATAAAATATTTGGAGGTACATACAGGATGTTAAAGATATATTATTAGAGTGGCATTTCATGACATGGACACAAATATGATGAAAAAGTTAATTACTACAATGATCCGACCAAAAATGGAATATGCGGCCATTGTATCAATCAATCATTGGGGGCATACGCCGGGGGGCGTGTCGCCTCGCCAACCCTACGACGCCACTCCCGGGGGACACCACGAGCGAGTCTCCATGCAGGCAACTTTCCCATTCCAAGCAACTCTCAACAAGAAACATCAACTTGCCCCAGCCACGAGCCTTGTGGGTGCCCCCTTGGCCTCCTCCATGCCGGATTGTCTCTTACAGATACAACCCGATGGGAAGGATCGGTTTCAGGGTAGCGTGCCACATGCCCATATAGCCGAAGTTGGCATTGACGGACTATGCAGGTAATAGGCCTCGATTCAGTCTCACGGTGCAATCGCTGATTTGACACGTAATCATCCCAGCGATACCCCATGATTCTGCGAAGGCACTTATTACCAAAGGCATTGATTCGTCTCTTCAAGTCACTATTTAGTGTCCATGTCTCACAACCATATAGTAAGACAGGGATCACAAGCGACTTGAAGATCCGGATCTTTGTCCTCCTGCACAGGTACCGACAACGCCAAATACTCCCGCTGAGCGAGTCCATAGCACCGTGGGCTATGCCAATCCGCCGTAAGACTTCTTGACGTGACCCGCCGCCATTATGGACTGCGCTGCCAAGGTATGTAAAACTTTCCAAGATCTCAATGTCCTCGCCGCACGCATGAACAGACTGTACTGCTTCATCTAGTAAGTCTCCAAACACCTGGACCTTGGTCTTAAGCCAGGAGACCTCAAGTCCCAAAGGCTTTGCCTCCTCGTGCAGCGCCTCGAGAGCCATCACCAGGACCTCCAGCGACTCAGCAAAGATTACTGCATCATCGGCAAAAACAAAATCAGTGATCTTGGTGTTGCCGACGGATGCTCCACAATCACTTTGATCTACAACCTTGTCCAATACCCAGTCCATACAAGCGTTGAAAAGTAATGGGGCAAGGACGCACCCTTGCCTCACTCCTGTATTAACAGGAAAGAAGCTGGATACACCTGCCCCACACTTTACAGCACTCTCAGTCCCAGAATACAGACCGGTTATCAAACCAATAGTCCTTGCAGGAATCCCGCGAAGTCGCAGAAGATCCCGAAGTGACTGACGATGCACTGAGTCAAATGCCTTCTTGAGATCAACATTGGCTGCAAGCATCCCGTCGAAACTCACGTCGGCGTTCCACCAGGACACGAAGCGCTAGGATACGGTCCGTTGTTGACTTACCAGGCGTGAACCCAGACTGCTGAGGTCTCTGATGCTTCAGCAGATGACTGCGGATCCGTGTCAGCAATAGATGGGCAAGCACCTTGCCTGGCACGCTGAGCAGTGTAATACCGCGGTAATTGTTGCAGTCCTGACGGTCCCCTTTCCCTTTCCAGATAGGGATGATCAGCCCCCTTTTCCAGTCAGGAGGAATGGTACCTGACTGCCACACGGCAGTCAGGACAGCATGCAACCCGTGGATCATGGCCTCACCCCCAGCTTTGAGGAGCTCCGCACTGATATTACAAACACCAGCTGCCTTTCCACCCCTCAACTTAGCCACAGGCTCTCTGACTTCGTCAAGAGAGGGTGCGGATTCGTCAATGGGAGGATCGGCATCCACTGCCTGTAACCCAGTGGTGTGAAGCTGCTCAGTTGGAGGGTCCACCGTGAACAACTGCCCAAAGTAATCAGCCCAACGAGCCATCTGCCCATCCATGGCCATTGTATGGTCCCCATATAAAAAGAAGCATGTGAAAAAGTTATAGAGGATACAGAGAATGGCAACAAAGATGGTACCAGAGCTAGAAGAACTTTCTTATGAGGAAAGGTTGAAGGAAATAAAGTTACCAATACACGAGCAGAGAAAAGAAAGAGGAGACTCAATAACAATTTTTAAGCTGATAACAAAGATGGAAGAAACAGACAGACTACTGACTCGGAAACAAAGAGAAGGTCGATACACAAGAGGACATACAAAACAAGCTAGGAAAATGGAGATGCCTGAACAACATAAAGAAGTACAGCTTCCCTCATAGAAATGTAGAAGTTTGGAATGGATTAAATGAGGAGGTGATATCGGCACATAATGTGCACCAATTGAAAGAAAGACTGGATAAATGTAGATACGGAGACGGGACCACACGAGTGTAGTCAGGCCCTGTAAAACACAACTAGGTAAATACAACTAGGTAAATACACACACTTGGGTGTGGGTGGGTGTGGCAAGCAGATACAGTCAATGGAGAAGCCTACTCATATATTGAATTCTCTTATAATGAAGGTATTAATACAGTGGTTCTTAACCTGGGTTCGATCGAACCCCAGGGATTCGGTGTGCCAGTCTCGGGTTCGGCGGAGGCCCTCCGAAACACATTGCAATTTTACTATTATTGTAAAGCTGGATTATTCAGCATAGTATTTATCGTGTATCATATACACGATATTAACGTATATTTAAGCAGTGCGGTGGAGGGAGAGTTATGTATGGGTGTGTATATATGTGTGTTTGTGTTTGCCCGCCTCTCTCCCTTACGAGCAGTGGGGCATATAGGGGGGGAGCACTCGGCCATGCCCCCCCCTTTAGTTCCAATGGGTCAAAAATAGTTTTGCCATTGAATATCAAATTACTGCAATATATCCTTTCTGATGCCTCAAAATGGCCCTAAAAATGCTTGATTTTCTAAACATTTCGTGACCCACTCCTCAGACCACCCAGCTGTAAAGGCTTGCTTCGCTACACTCCCCCCCCCCCCCCCCCGTAAGGGGAGCGTCACATGAATATTCACGGAAAAAATCAAAATGTTAGAAAAAAAATTCATGCTTAGTTGAACACTTGAGCAAACTTGTGACAAAGTATTTTAAAGAAAGCAGAAAAAATGAAAGTTATGGCTGATTTTCTCCCCCCCCCCTCCGACCCAAAATTTTCCGTACAATTTTTTTTTTTATGATATTCACTGGCATAGGCAAACTGGCACCTCTCAGTCCCTGTCTGTGAGACAGAAGGTCGTCTCAAGGCCTCAGTAGTGAGGGAGTAGAGGGAGAAGCCAGGTGTTCGCTGCTCGTCTCTCAGCCTTCCACCATTCCTGCTCCCTCCAGACCATTTACCATTCATTCAGCGCAGGATTGATCTACCTCACGCTCTCTACCTCCTTCACTACCATGCCGAGGACATCAAGGCACAAAGTGGCTCAGAGAGAGAGAGAATGCTGGCTGTAGTTCAGACGTCCATGCGCGTCTGAAAGCTAGCACCCTTTTGTGACTCGTACCTTTTGTAAAAAGGGGGACCAGATACCACCTATGCCATATAACACTTCAAGAGTGATAGAGAGCGTGGCTGTGAGAGTAAGCAAACAAACCAGCATCTGCTCAGACTCACTGAGCCTCGAGGTTTAAAGGGTGCGCAGCTTTTTAAACCGCGCACCTTTAAACCTCGATACTGAAAAAACTTGTTTTTTTCCAGCTTTCCTTTAATAACTTTGCCACTATTGTACCGACTTTAATAAACAATATATCATTGGAAAGAGGAATAAAGATGTGATTTTCTCATCTTTTTTTTTTTTCAATTTGGGTAAATATTTGCAAATAATAGCAAATGCACACAACCCTCGTTTTCCCGGACTAATAGGGGGGGGGGGCACTGGTCCGGGAATCGCAAACGTCCGGGAATCGCAACAGTCCGAGGCCATTACCCACCCCCGGACATTTATCCTACTCTAGTATTTACTGTCCGACAACCGCCAATATCAACTACCCCGCCGTGGACTTTTACGTCACTTTGTTGTTGTTTTTAGGGCTTGCGAGGATCCCTTGGGGAACACTATGAGCCCTGGTGATGTCCTATGATGCTATCACAGGCGCTGTAGTTGACCTGTCATCCTCAGGAAGGCACAGGTGAGGCGGATGACAGCGTGTTGCCGGGAGGGGTGGACGCCAGCCGCCAGCCAGCAGGGTGGGCAGGTCACAGGTGGTGACGTTCAGGGTGAGGAGTTGAGAGTGTAGCACTACACGGTGGGAGTGGAAGCGCGGACACTGCAGCAGAAAGTGTTTAATAGTCTCAGAGATGTCAGGGGACTGTGGAGGCAGTGCAGGTGAAACATGAGTGTCGTGTGCCCAAATGTAAACAATACGACCGCTGACTATGCTGCCACCTGGCGGGAGGTGCGGACACTGACCAGGGGTGACAGGAGACGCTCGGACCGCCGGACAACTTTGTCGATTTACGGACTGGACCAGGGATTTGTCCGGGACTCTGACATATCCCCGGACCTCGGATTTTGACCGGCAAATCCGATATCCGGGAAATGGAGGTCCGGGAAAACGAGGGTTGTGTGTACATTTACGAGATCCCCCCCCAAAAAAAATGCTAAACACTTCAACCCTCTCACGCACGAAAAGTTTAATAAGTTTTTCCGTCCACTGCGACATCCGTCTTATGCTCCCTAAGGGGCCCCGCGAAATGGCCTGACTGTGCGGCGAATTATTTTTTTATGTTATCAATTTCACCAACGTATATTTTTTTTTCCTGGCATTATTATATATCATTGGTTTTGCAAGAGATTATTCTGCCTTATGAAAGAAAAAAATAACAAGAAATGCAAATAAATAGCGGAATTTACTGACTCCAAAAAAATATTGAGTAAAGAGAAATAAGAAATACACACAAACCTCGATTTCCCGGACCTCCATTTCCCGGATATCGGATTTGCCGGACAAAATCCGAGGTCCAGGGATATGTCAGTCTCAGATAATTTTTTTTTTTTTATTTTTTTTTTTTTTTTTTTTTTTTTTTATTACGTTGAAATGCCTGGTCCTGTTCGTAAATTGACAAAGTTGTCCGGCGGTCCGAGTGTCTCCTGTCATCCCTGGTCAGTGTCCGCGCCGCCTGCCAGGTGGCAGCATGCTTAGCGATCGTATTGTTTACATTTGGGCACACGACACTCACGGTGCACCTGCACGGCCTCCGTCAGTCCCCTGACTCCCACTGCCCCTGGTACAGGAACATCTCTGAGATTATTGAACACTTTCTGCTGCCTCCCGCCAGGTGCCAGCATCCTCAGCGGTCGTATTGTTTACATTTGGACACACGACACTCACGGTTCACCTGCACGGCCTCCGTTAGTCCCCTGACCCCCACTGCCCCTGGTGCAGGAATGTCTCTTGAGACTATTGAACACTTTCTGCTGCCTCCCGCCAGGTGGCAGCATGCTCAGCGGTCGTATTGTTTACATTTGGGCACACGACACTCACGGTTCACCTGCACGGCCTCCGTTAGTCCCCTGACCCCCACTGCCCCTAGTGCAGGAACGTCTCTTGAGACTATTGAACACTTTCTGCTGTCTCCCGCCAGGTGGCAGCATGCTCAGCGGTCGTATTGTTTACATTTGGGCACACGACACTCACGGTTCACCTGCACAGCCTCTGTTAGTCCCCTGACCCCCACTGCCCCTGGTGCAGGAATGTCTCTTGAGACTATTGAACACTTTCTGCTGCCTCCCGCCAGGTGGCAGCATGCTCAGCGGTCGTATTGTTTACATTTGGGCACACGACACTCACGGTTCACCTGCACAGCCTCCGTTAGTCCCCTGACCCCCACTGCCCCTGGTGCAGGAATGTCTCTTGAGACTATTGAATACTTTCTGCTGCCTCCTGCCAGGTGGCAGCATGCTCACTTGCTCAGCGGTCGTATTTGGGCACACGACACTCACAGTTCACCTGCACAGCCTCCGTTAGTCCCCTGACCCCCATTGCCCCTGGTGCAGGAACGTCTCTTGAGACTATTGAACACTTTCTGCTGCCTCCCGCAGGTGGCAGCATGCTCAGCGGACGTAAAAGTCCGCGGCGGGGTAGTTGATATTGGCGGTTGCCGGACAGTAAATACTAGAGTAGAATAAGCGTCCGGGGGTGGGTAATGGCATTGGACTCTTTTTTTTTTTTTTTTTTTCTGTTTAGATGATAATTCCTGGACTGTTGCGATTCCCGGACTTTTGCGGTTCCCGGACCAGTGCTCCCCCCTAATAGTCCGGGAAAACGAGGTTTGTGTGTACTTACGTTCACCACTTCGTAGCTCGAAACTTCCTGAGTCAACCTTTTATGGTTTATATGCCAATAAAAGCGGATTTTTATGAGGATTCCAACGCTACCATTATAATTTTCATATGGCCAGTATGGCCAGCTCGGGACACGTTTTAAAGGGATGACAATCTGCTCTCACAGGCTGCCTGCTGACTGGAAACTGAGACACAAACCCTTATCATTTCACATCCGCTCACACGAGAGAGTTGACAATTAGTTTATTTTATAGGTCTAGCTTGGATCTTTGACGCAATTCTGATAAATACTTTATTTTTGGCGAATTTTTAACTTTTTTTGACGCAATTCGCGTCAAAAGCTCAGATTGCAGACGGGCCCGTTTTGACGCGATCGCGTCACCGTGCGTGAGAGGGTTAAGAAGAATGAAATTCAAAATTCTTAAAAGATTAATCGTTTGGATATGTTGTAATGGATATTTGGTAAATTTTTCATCAGTGCAAGTCATTGGATAAGAACGTTATTAAGAGTTGAATTTCTTAAAAAAAAAAAAAAAGATTTTGCAATTATGTATCGAGCTATGGATCTGAAAATGAGCTAGGATTATTTCTGCATTAGCATACTGTTGACAAAAAAAATCATGACAATCCACCGGTAATTAAGAAATGGTGTGATGCTCCTAAGGCCGACCCTAAATCTTGTTTACTGATGGATCTTGCTGTAAATTTGATGAGTTATTTAGGGCTAAGAAAGGACTTCACAATATAAGTTTCATTTAGATCTGGCCAATAGTTTTTTGCAAAATAAAAAAAATTTAAAAAAAGAGGAAAATTAGGCTGATTTGAATTGCTTTCAACTCGTAGGATTATTGGTGGATTTCTTTTATTTTATAACCATTAACTCTTCTACTTATGACGAAAGATTATAAGGTGTGGTTTTTCTTTATGTATCTTTCTTTATCACCGAGAAATAAGATTTTGGAAAATGTTGAAAAATTTCCCACCAAAATCAGTTTGAAACACTAGTGCCATGTTCCTAATTGGCATAAACAAAAACACTCCACCATAGCTTTCTTCGTTTTTTTATCCAGCTATTCATTGATACCTCAAATGTAAATATCGGATAAAAACTGATGAAGGAGTAGGAAATTGTATAAGAATAACTTTCATTTTTCAGAAACGAGCCCTAAATTTTTTTTTTTAGTTTGACTAAGTGATACGTAATTAAACCCTATATAGTCCGGTGGCTGGGCCGGGGGACCTTGCAATGTTTGGCAACAATAATGTTTTTACTTCTTATAGTGACGCCTATGATTAGAGGCTCATGCCGCCCCCCTGTGTCCTCCGATGCACTCGCAATCGAAGGTAGAGTTGATGGGCAGGGCATGTGGGTGTTCTTAGGCCACTCGACGGTGCAGAAAGGTTTTGGGTTTCTTCGGGGATCGAACTCGGGTCACCGAGAACGCCAGTCGGAGACGCTAACCACTCCGCTACCGCCTCCCCTAAAGATATTAGGGTCTAAATGAAATTTTGGCTGGGTGGCCACTTGTCACTGGCTTTGCTTTTTCAGAATCCAAGATGACCGCCATATATTACCAAAATATAAATTAGGCCGTAACTCCTGTTCCAAGTACACTAAACCCGTCATGTTCGCGGGTTTAAGGCTCGCGGATTTGATTACTCACAGGTTTTCAAACCTTGGGTAATTAAACATAAATACGTACAGGTAATTAAATATAATTTTAAAATACGAAAAGTAAGGAGTTTGAATGGCGCGCGCAAAAATGTTTGTGTGTGCAGCCGCGTGAGGGCCGCCACTACCGCCACTCTGCCAGTTCCCGTCAGTAGAACAAAATCCAGCTTGTGTTTACCCGTTCTCGTCGGTACAGTGCAGTGCTATTAATTTTGTATATCTCGTCAACATGGCCAACAAACGTAAATCTGGTGAGCCTCAATCAAGCGGGAAAGGACCAAAGAAGACCAAAAGAGACATGAAAGTGATGACTTTAGATGAGAAGGGTGAATTAATCAAGAAAATAAAGGGTGGCATGTCCTACGCTGCCTGTGGCCGCCACTATGGGGTAAATGAATCGACGGTGAGGTACATTTATAAGAAGGAAAAAGAAATTAGTGCTTCCCTAGCCTCCTCTATACCCCAAATTACCCCATGCTGCAAAACGTATGCATTACATTAAAGATGTAATCTTGTTCAAGACTGAAAAAGCCCTAAACTATTGGATCGAAGACATGAACAGTACTCTATTACCTATTTTCGGGGTGGGAGGGGTAACTAATGTCATGCTCGCGGATTTACGCTAATCGCGGGTGTCTCTGTTCCCTAACCCCCGCGAGCATGACGGGTTTAGTGTACAGTAAAAGGATGAAATTGGTGTCTAAATATATGTTTTAGAGACCAAGGAAGTGGATTATGATGTTATTGGATCATTTGGCAGCCGTATTGATGGCATAAATCCAATATGGCCGCCAAAATACCTGTAAAAATGCCAAAATCACACTAAAACTAATATAATCTGTTGTACATGCAGTTGATTATAAAGTGTCTGTATATATATGTGCTTTGTAAAGCATATAATATGATTCTGAAGTCATTCGCCAGTTTACAAGCAATATTGATTATGATAGCAAGCAAAATACACACAAACCTCGATTTCCCGGACTAATAGGGGGGAGCACTGGTCCGGGAACCGCAAAAGTCCGGGAATCGCAAGTAGAAAAAAAAAAAAAAAAAGAAGAAGAAGTCCGATGCCATTACCCACCCCCGGACGTTTATCCTACTCTAGTATTTACTGTCTGGCAACCGACAATATCAACTACCCCGCCGCGGACTTTTAAGTCCGCTGAGCATGCAGCCACCTGGCGGGAGGCAGCAGAAAGTGTTCAATAGTCTCAAGAGACGTTCCTGCACCAGGGGCAGTGGGGGTCAGGGGACTAACGGAGGTTGTGCAGGTGAACCGTGAGTGTCGTGTGCCCAAATGTAAACAATACGACCGCTGAGCATGCTGCCACCTGGCGGGAGGCAGCAGAAAGTGTTCAATAGTCTCAAGAGACGTTCCTGCACCAGGGGCAGTGGGGGTCAGGGGACTAACGGAGGCTGTGCAGGTGAACCGTGAATGTTGTGTGCCCAAATGTAAACAATACGACCGCTGAGCATGCTGCCACCTGGCGGGAGGCGCGGACACCGACCAGGGGTGACAGGAGACGCTCGGACCGCCGGACAACTTGGTCAATTTACGAACAGGACCAGGCATTTAAAAAAAAAAAAAAAAAAAAAAAATTGGCCGAGACTGACATATCCCCGGACCTCGTATTTTGTCCGGCAAATCCGATATTCGGGAAATCGAGGTCTGGGAAATCGAGGTTTGTGTGTATAAGAAAACAAATCTATTAAGAATCGGACAACATTTATTGTAATAATTATCATCTCAAACATGACATTGGCGTGACTTAAAAGTAGACATACATGTAAAGTATAAGATACTACCGATAATAATAATAATAAAAATAATAATAATAATAATAATAATAATAATATAGATAATAATATCTATAATAATATAAGTGAAAGTGTGTCTGTCTGTGTGTGTCCGCGATAGGTGCCGCCCCCAGTGCCCCAATCCCATCATATGGCACAGTTTTGGAACCGGGTCGACCAGGGGCACATTTTAAGCCCACTTATGAGATGATCCAATCACTTTTATTTTTTTTATAATTTTTAGTAGCCTATTAGCGAGAATTGTGAAAAAAAAATGTGGGTTGCGAGAATTGAGGAAACCTTGATGTAGGGTGATGGGTAATGGGTGAGTGAATGGGTGGGATGATGGGTAATGGGTGTGGGGTGATGGGTGAGTGAATGGGTGATGGGTGGGTAATGGGTGTGTGGTGATGGGTAATGGGTGAGTGAATGGGTTGGGGGTGATGGGTAATGGGTGAGTGAATGGGTTGGGGGTGATGTAAATGGGTTGGCGTTAATACATACATTTCTACATCCATGATTTCAGGAAAGTTAGAAGGGGCTATCTGGAGAGTTTGTGTTTGGTGGGCCAAAGGCCCACCAATAGCCCTCCGCAGGAGCTAGCCAAAAAGTCCGCCCGGAGGGCGGCTTTGCGGCTAGTGTAGTATAAATACTAATAATACTAATAATAAATGCAACAATTTGGCATCTTCACGTTGCCCAAATGTTTCAACGTTATATCAATACATATTATACATGTTATACTCTAATAAATGAAGCTAAATTAATGCCCCAATGGACCAAATATCTTATATCTAGGAACTATTCATCGTCCTCATCGTCGACATCCATTGCTCGGTCGTTTGCCTCATCGCTGTCATCAGGGATATCGGCATGATCTGTTGCACTCTCAGTGATGTTGAATGGATTGGAACAGGCAGTACCACCACCACAGGTGCAGAACATCGTGCATGGAAGTTGGCGCCCCATACAGCCACATTTCCCACCTCTACATGCTCGCTCAGATGTGCAGCCACATCTGACCAGCTTGAGAATGTGCTCCGGGGCGTAGGATACACCGTCCTCCATATTTCGAGGGATGAGACACTTGTTAGTGTCATCAGCTTCCCACCCGTGTTCCACTGCAGCGAGAGTTGGTGGATCCCCACTCAGGGCACTGTACCAGTGAGCGACTTGGTGGTGTGCTCTACGAACGTTCTGCTCAAACGCTTCTGTAGTTGGGGGCAAACTACACTACCCTCCCGAGTTTCACGCTATGCGAGTTTCGCGATCCTCGAGTTTCGCGCTGAGTCCTAAATTCTTATCATCCCGACTTTCGCGCATACCTCCAGGAGTGGGATGGTAGGCCCTGGAGATTAACTTGAGGGCTGTGATGGTTGGCCCTTGCCCGTGGTGGCGCAGACAGAATTTCTATAGTGACGCCTGTGATTAGAGGCTCATGCCGCCCCCTGTGTCCTCCGATGCACTCGCAATCGAAGGTAGAGCTAATGGGCAGCATGTGGGTGTTCTTAAGCCACTCAACGGTGCAGAGAAAGATTTTAAGTGGATTTTACAGCCCTCATCAAGGATCGAACTCGGATCACCGAGAACGCCACTCGGAGACTTCTTCTTCTTGTGACCTTTTCTGCTTAGTATCACTTTGTAGGTCGTCTGTCAAGCTCGTGCTCGAGCTTGACATATATCTTGACGCTACCCACTCTGCTACCGCCTCCCATAAGAGACGTATGGGACACGTCTTCCTGCCTTCCTGCTTAGTATAGTATAATAATAGGCTTAGTATAACTGTATGTAGTTTTGCTTTGTTTTTTTCCATTTGTTTGTGTTTTTCTCTACAGGAACAGCTGGTGTCGCATAAAATAGGTAACACCTCGAAATAAGTAGCACCTTACCTTACTATTTACCTCAAAATACTCCTTTATAAGTGATTAACCATGACGTGTGTGGTACTGTGGTTTCTGGTGGTACTGGAGGAGACAGGAGAGAAGAGAGGAAGGCATTGTGACAGTGTTATTGTTGTATAACACTGTCACACAACCATCAGCTGACAAGATATGTGTCAGGCTCACTCACTCAGACCAAAGCAGCATCCGCTGGGTGACTCCCAACTCAAGCTCAATCGCAAGCTCCTCTCCTCCTTCCTCTTCTCTACGTAGTGTTGGCCGAAGCCACCACCCCGGGAAACGGGTCACAAACCCTAGGCTAACACCCAGTACCCATTCACTGCTGGGTGGACAGGGGCTTGGGGCATTTTCAGGATATTTTTTTGGGGAAAAAGTTAGTCTTATAAGCTTTAAAATACGGTAGGTACACAGCCCTCAAGTTAACCTCCATGGCCTACCATCCTACCCCTAGAGGTCACTGCCTAACGGCGCTGTAGGCAGACACACCAAAAAAAAAAAAAAAAAAAAAAAAAAAAAAAAAAAAAAACGGACTAAATAAGCATTTTTACAGGGTTTATAATACCCGAGTTTCGCGATCCGCGAGTTTCGCACTATGCCTCCGGACGAAAGCAAGCGCGAAACTCGGGAGGGTAGTGTACACAGCTTCGGTGCTGCTGTCGATTTGCCAGTCTTCTGTGCCCATAGCTTCTGGCGGATCTTGGTCATCGGAGAGGTGGGAGTTGTAATGCCATAGCACGCACCCATGAAAGCTGTTGCTTGTTCGGTGACTTCAACGATATTTGCCAAGGGCTTACCAAGCTGATCCAGAGTGTAGCCTTTTCGAGCCACAGCGATTGCTTTTGTTTTCCCAATTCCATAAGTCGCAGCAACTGAATCACAGCCAGTTAGAGCATGAAGCGCCAAGAGCTCGGGTACGATTGCTGAATGTTTACGAGCGGTTTCCTTCACGTCAATGCACGACCGACCCATGATTAAAGACTGCATCGTCAATGATGACTGGAGCTTCTCACTCAAGTAGTAGTAAGCAAGTAACGCGAACACGTCTGTGTCGTCACACACGACCCGCACGTGTGATTCTGGATCTTCTTTTGCAAGGTGGATGGCCTGTTGAGTGATGAGTATGTCAGCTTCTTCATGTGTTAATGCTAGGTCCAGACGAGGCGACTTACGACCCTTCGATACCTGCGTGGGCATGTCGTTTTCCCCAGTAACCACCAAATGGTGGTTCTGTGTCGCATGCTGCAGGAAGTTATCATCACTCAGGATCGCATCGCAAAGCAGAGTGTTGAGCTGTTTCTTATTGGCTGAGTTCTTAAGTACTGCGTCCCGAGCCGGCAGTGGAGTTTTCCGTTCGAGCTGATGGACCCGGGTAGCGTTGGCTCGAGCCGATCTGGTGCTGGTCTTTGTAGAGTATTCAAAATAGCGATCGAAGCACAGGTGGACATCAGCTTCAGGCAACCTCGCGTTGACCCAGACCTTGAACACCGATATGAACGTGCCAACGGTTCCTTGGGATGGCCATTCTAATGTCCACAGAAGAGCGGACACATCAACCACCATAGATGTTGGGCTTGTGATTAGGCGTTGTGAAACTTCTACCTGGAGGTTCTTTTTCAGTGTAGCTTTTCCCGTTGCCACTCGCATCTGGCCATCAGCTTGAAACATCGAGAGTGGATATGCAGTTAGCTCTGTGGAGAGGACTTGTTCCAGATCGAGATCGCGCTGGCTCACCAGAAGGCCAATCACCCGAGCGTATATAGCCTCTTGGTCCATGACGACATTATCCTCGACTGTTAGACGTTTCTTCTTTGCGGCAAAGGTTGTGACCTGTTTTGTGAGTGAGCTGTAAAAGCCCTCTGGCCATAGTGCTTCGAACTGGATCAGCTGATTAGCTCCAATCTCCACTGCCTTGTCTACGTTAACATTCGGCTGAGCTAGTTGACCATTCGAGATGTTGAGCAGACATCCTGCATCGTGGGTAGCTGGATCCAGTGGGTCGATGCATGACTCTAGAGTAGCCTAAAGTGATTTACGATCATTGCCATCTCGACGAATGCGACTGGTAGATTCCTCCTTGTGGGTCAGCTGTACGTTTTTGTCAGCTCCAGACATCATCTTCAGGTCACCAGTCAGGGTCATGGTCGCATCCATGCTGTACACCCACGTCGCCATCGTTTGAGGATTTTCTGTGTTGCCAATGATGCCACCTGGTCCATGCCCCTTCCTCATCCAGTTCGTTTCTATAAACATGTCGCTCCACTGTCCGTTGTAGACACCGGCATTGTGGTGTAGTGACTGCTCTCCTCTGCAGAACTTTTCCAGAATCTCTGGTCCCAACCAAGTCATGGAGCGTACGTAGTAGAGGCCGTACCTGCCATAGTTGTACTTGTGGGCTGCGAACATGTATGGAAGCATTGATTCTGCTACTTTGATGTGGAGTGGCCAATCGCCTTCATACGTTGCCCGACAAAACATCATCATTAGAAATGTGGGTTTGATGACGCTATACACCCACAGCTTTGTGGTACGATTCTGAATGGCGAGTTCATCAAGTAGCTTCTCCAGATCATCCATGCTGGTCAGGTGTAGATTCTCCCTCTCAAATACTGGTCGAAGCAGCTCCTCTGTGAGCAATCTTAGTGCCCGAACATTCTGTGGATATTTCTTCCCTTGCAACATCTTCTCGACGGAGCCGAAGGATGCCATCATAATCTCCTTGAGGCCGCTGTCCGCCATGAGAGTGCCACCGCAACTCACGAAATCCATCAGGAAATGCATCCCACCAAGAATCACCACTATGTCGGTGAGCAGATCTGGTTGATGAAATGTGATGTCAACGACGATCTTATATATGGCCTGATCGTAGGTGAGAACGAGAATATCCTGGTTGGATGCTCTGGTGACTTCGAATCCTCGGATGATGGAAGTTAGGACAGTAGTCGGGTCCCCTGGCTTCATGTTGATGAGTGGAAGATATACCACCGCTGTCTTGGATGCTGGAGTCATTCCTGCCACACGGCAGTGAAGTGTATTGTACCCATTGTACTCAGGAGTGTTACCTTCAAAGAGCACGTCTTTGATGAAGCTGAAGTCTAAATCTCTGGCTCTGTCAATTGAGACTGTCGTGGCTTGTACAAAGTCGTCTGACATGGCAAATCGGTTTGTAGCAGTGAATGGCATAGGAGGTTTCTTCGGTCCCGCATACTCAACGACTGGTGTCTCCCACGGGATAGGGTGCTTCATTTCTTCTTTTGATAGGCGAGGGATCGCTGTATCCAAACCATCAAGGCGGTCAAGATCGGTTTTCCACTGAGCTGCCAGCATTGCCATGTAATGACATTCAAGGCGGCAGTTTTGGGAACTGATCACAGCATCAAAGTTATCGATGATGATTTGCACAAGTCCGCCCAGTGTGGCATCTCTGAGTCCGGCTAACTGCTGTGCTTTTGACGACTGCGCACCTGCTGACCTTCTGAATCGTCGAACCTCATCGTAGGAACAAGAAACGTTATATTTGGACAGTTCTGTGATGATCATCTTATGGTCACCAAGTAGTACTCCTATAGCTATCTGTAATGGTGTTGGTTGAGATGTTACCACTGAGCTCACGATATTACCCACCATGATGGATTGTAGTGAATTGTGGAAAGTAGACTTGATCGCTGATAGTAGCTTCACCAACGTCTCACTAATAATACACTCTGAGGCTAATTCTCGATCAATGTGCTTATTGTAGGATTTGAAGTCGTGCTTAGCTGCCTTGGTCTCCTTCATGATCTGCTTGCCAACTTTCCAGATCCATGTCGCCATTCTGGTCATTATCCACAAGCCTGAGATTTGTGGCAACATGTTTCCTGAACACTAGTAACGTTGCCACTCCAGGGGAATGTAATGCCAACATATTTTCAGCGAAATGTTGGATGACGTTCTCAACAAGGACACGTCTGGACATGACAGATCCACCCTTGTCTGCGCATACTGCTTCAACATCAAGCGAATTCCAAACTTTCGAGCGATCACAACCGAGTACTTGGACTGTACTCCAGATGGACTGTACATGGACTCCAGCGAAAGCTTGGTCATCAGCAGAACCTTTGCTATCGATCATGGTGGTTCTATGAGCATCACGATGGAAATTGGCATTGCAACTGCGGTGATACTTTGCATCTGCCGTGTGCAGGTCGGATGGTGCTCCAATGATGCGGTTACGGACTATTCTACCCAGTTCATCTCCACGTTTCTCACAAAGGTCAAGTAGGTACTGCTTGTACGTCTCACCATCACCCATCTTGTCTGTGGTTACTCTCGACGCAGGGACTCTGTACTGTTGTGGCACCTTGGGATCATACTCATTCGGTAATATGCAAGGATTAATGTCATGGCAGAACAAACAGTGCTTCTGAAAGTCAAAGACATCACCACCGATACTGGAACGCAATCGCTTAGGCCCAGTGTTGGAGTCTTCATTTGTCTCTTCCTTTGGCATACGCTTGCCCAATTTATTGAGAGTGGAAGGAGATACATACTTAGATACGCAATTTTTGTGACATCTAACAAAAGATGATCCATCAGATAGTTCTTTTCATAGTCTGATATCATCTTGGCGAAGGTTACTAGCTGCCAATATTGTGTCGATTCGTGAAGACTCTATCAACTTCCCAACCCCACAGTTGTAAACAGTCTTGAAGAAGCATTCCTAGGCATCCTTGTGGCCTCCTGTTTCAGCCATATCATCGCTCACGTCAGATCCTGCAACAGAAACGTAGATCGTTAAGAGTTACTGATATATTGGTGGATTTCACATTGAAAGCACACAAAATGACCATCACCAATGCTATTTACATCACGAGTGGGGCTGTAGGTGGCACGCAGTTGGCTTCTAAATGGCATAATTTCTTCAGAATTTAACATGTCAAGCACATGCATAAACAGCAAGATCATTGTTCAATTGCATTCACAGCCGATTTATGTTAGTTTTTGGTGCGATTTTGTGTGATTTTGGCATTTTTACATGTATTTTTGGCGGCCATATTGGATTTATGCCATCAAGATGGCCGCCAAACGATCCAATAACATCATAATTCACTTCATTGGTCTCTAAAACATATATTTAGACACCAATTTCATCCTTTTACTGTACTTAGAACAGGAGTTACAGCCTAATTTATATTATGATTATATATGGCGGTCATCTTGGCGGCCATCTTGGATTCTGAAAAAGCCAAGCCGGTGACAAGTGGCCACCCACCCTAAATTTTATCTAGACACTAACTACCTATCAAAATAAGCCAAAAACTATTGTTGCCAAACATTGCAAGGTTCACTGGAAATATGCTGCTCTGCCACCGGACTAATAAGGGTTTTTGTCTATTAATCTCAAACTAAAAAAACCATTATAATTGATATTTTATTGTCAAAACAGATGTAAACAAACGAGGCGTGGCGCTCGCGTGGTGCGGGGGGGAGGGAGGGGAGATTTAAACCCCTTTAAATATAATTTTATGGGACAAGCTATATATCAGTGTGTTGCCCAAGGCCACAGCTACCATTATATGACTTAAAAGGATTTTCGATATTTTTTTTGAATTTTCGATATATTCAGGGTGGGCGGTCCCCTTAAACCAATCCTGGATTCACTTGTGCCCCCCCGCCTCCCTTTCCAAGGACCTATATACGTCACTGCTTCCAAGTCCTTCCTGGTTCTTTTTATCCAAATATACTTCTGAATTTTGAGGCAATATTTCTTTAATTTTTGTATCAAATCAAAATGGAATTTATTCTTCTTATTATCCAAATACAGGGAGGTCCCGTAGATACGAGCAGTTAGGTTCCACCTGGCATACTCGTAAAGCGAAATCTCGTATAACGAAACACATAACTAATGGTAAAATATAGGTTTGGTTCCAGGACCCCATCAATTAAAAAAAAAAAAAAAAAAAAAAAAGTGTTTTTCAAGCTAAAATAAACTATAGCAAACACAACAAACACAGCGTCTATATTACCCACACTGTACTACCTATTATGTAGAAAAAGCGTTCTGAAAGAGAAAATAGCACACAAAATAACATACCTGCACATTAATTAAACATAAAACATGCATAACACTCACAAGTGGTAATGTTGTGTGGGGAGACAGGAAGCTGGCACGTAGCCAGCTGAGAGTCCCTGTTTACTCTCTCTGAGGCTCGAGAGAAAACAGGGGTGACTGCGTTTGCAGGGATGACTGGGTTAGAGTTCTTCCTCTCCCCTTGATCACTTGAGCTCCCTTCACACATTCCATAATCGAGCCACGATAGCGCCACCAATTTGATTATTGACGCTATCGTGAAATTTGTCCACGATAAACGCAGACCACGATAGCCTCACAACAATGTCACGCTGCCTGTACGTATGTGTCATGACGGTTGTAAGATGGTCACGACGGAGTCATGACAGCTGTAAGACAATGTCACGAATGGAAAATCAACAGTCATTTTGTCGTCACGATAGAGTTACGACAACCACGACAATGCCATGAACGTATCACGATAACGTCAAGAGCCATGCCTCATGCAACATGCCTCACACGTGGGTGGTGTTGCCATGGTGATGGAGAAGGAAGGGGCCGGGGCTAGAGATGAAGGTGGGAGAAACAGGGTTGTGTTGGTAATGGAGAAGGGGGGAAACGGGGGAGGGGGGTTGTAATGAAGAAGGGGGTGATGGTGTTGGTGGGGAAACGGGGGGGGGGATGGAGAAGGCGTTGTTGGGGGTGTGAGTGGTTAAAACGGGGGTGGATCCACCACCCACCCCCTACTCCCTACCCCCTTCCCCATCACCACGTGGTCATGGGAGTAGGGGGTAGGGAGTAGGGGGTGGGTGGCATCACCACGTGGTCATGGGAGTAGGGGGAAGGGAGTAGAGGGTGGGTGGAGGTGAATGAGAAAGGAGGAAGAAGGCGGAAGGGGGTGCAAAAAAGGGGGGGAGGTAGGATTGAAGACTCGAGAGGGTAGGGTAGGTAAGGGACAAGGGAGGGGTGTGCAGACCTCTTCCACTGCCCACAAACTCGTCTCTGCGCATCTGAATCATTGTACATCATCCACGATGTGAATATTTGTAGGCCACATTGTCGTACCGAGCCACCAGAATTATCATATTTTCAGATTGATTATATAATTATCGTACAACCTTAGGTAAAATCATATAGTCAGTAAATGACTTTATAATTTTAGTAAATAACTTGTAATTTACTTTAGTAAATAACTTGGTAATATTACTCACCCCAGTTTGAATGTCGTAGCATTGGATTTTCGATCTCGTATATTGAAAATAGACCCTAATTTACACATCTCGTATCATCGGATTCTCGTATACCGAATGCTTGTATAACGGGACCTCCCTGTATACTCTTCAATTTTGAAGCATTTTTCTGTAATTTTTATTATCTTTTTTTTCTTCCCATATTTGAGGGGTTTGGCTAGTAAGCGGAGGTTTTCGTAAGGGTTCGGCGCCTCTGAAAAGGTTAAGAACCTTTGTATTAATACATAGGCTGAATGAGGATACAATTCTTAAGAGCTGCCAAGCTAATTCATAACCTTGCTTGTGGCTGCTTTCAAGTATGAACATATAAAGTAGCCTACATATAAGCAGATATGGGGTATCGCTGGGATGATTACGTGTCAAATCAGCGATTGCACCGTCAGACTGAATTGAGGCCTATTACCTGCATAGTCTGTCAGCGCCAACTTTGGCTATATGGGGATGTGGCATGCTACCCTGAAAGAGATCCTTCCCACCGGGTTGTATCTGTAAGAGACAATCCGGCGTGGAGGCCAAGGGGGTCTACAATGCTCGTGGCTGGGGCAAGTTGATGCTTCCTGTCGAGAGTTGCTTGGTATAGGAAGGGAGCCTGTATGGGGACTCGCGCATGGTGACCCACGGGAGTGGCGTCGTATGGTGGTCGAGGCGACGCGCCCCATGGCGTATGCCCCCAATGATTGATTGATTGATACATATAAACCACTTTTGAAAGGTAATGCCATATTTAATAATGCAATATGCACACAAAGAATGAAACACAAAAAAAAAGAGAATGGAAAATATCCATATACACTAGGGTCCCACATAAAACGAGAAATTGGTCGATAAACGAGGTTGTTCTATGTGAATTCGCTCTGTGATACACATAGAGCGAATTCTAATCCTTCAAACTACCGTCCTATAGCTTTGACCTCCTGCCTTGCTAAAGTTTTTGAATCTATACTTAATAAGAAGAGTCTTAAGCATCTATCTGCTCACAATCTTCTATCTGATCGTCAGTACAGTTTCCGTAAAGGGCGATCTACTGACGATCTTCTAGCTTTCCTAACTGAATCTTGGTCATTCTCCTTTAGGGGTTTCGGTGAAACTTTTGCTGTTGCCCTTGACATATCAAAAGCTTTTGATAGAGTCTGGCACATATTTTTAATTTCCAAACTACCCTCATACGGTTTCTATCCTTCTCTCTGTACCTTCATCTTAAGGGGACACCATACATCTGAGGACCAGAATCACTCAATTTTGACATTTTTCATTTATGTACTAAATTTGTTCTTTTGGCCTAGAACTACTACGTATTATTATTATTTTTTTCCTTTTTATCTCTCCAATGTCCCCCCCCCCCCCCGCGTCCCATCCTGGATTCCGCATCACCATCATAATTATTTGTAAATTTGTTCTTTTGGCCTAGAACTACATCGTAGTAGCTCTGAAACGCAAATATGAGCCATATTACCCTATCCCTGGCCCCCCAATGCTACCCCCCTGCGTCCCATCCTGGCGACCGCATCACCATCATAATTATTTGTATAAATTGAAGATTTTTTTTTTTACCATGACATAGGAATGTATACGAACGTTTTCTATCACCTCAATACATTAGATAATGGATAAATAAGAAGTTAGACTAAAGTAACTTGATATTCAATAACATAAGGTATATTCGTTGTTTTCTCAAAACACGTTTTTTTTACTTTCACGGCCTACCCCTCCTGCCATTTTTGTAATACAGATCTCAAATTTTGCACACTTTATACTTGCATGCATATGTGTAAAATGACGCAGCGGATTTTGATTACAATGACAGGCGGAATTTCTGGAATGTTTCTTATTCTAGATACAGGGAGGTCCCGAAGATACGAGCAGTTAAGTTCCACCTGGCATACTCGTAAAGCGAAATCTCGTATAACGAAACACATAACTAATGGTAAAATATAGGTTTGGTTCCAGGACCCCATCAATTAAAAAAAAAAAAAAACAACAACCATGTTTTTCAAGCTAAAATAAACTATAGCAAACACAACAAACACACAGCGTCTATATTACCCACACTGTACTACCTATTCTGTAGAAAAAGCATTCTGAAAGAGAAAATAGCACACAAAATAATATAACTGCACATTAATTAAACATATAACATGCATAACAAGCAAAAAAGACGTTGTAATGTATGGGACGCCGCGTGATACAAGAGAAGGTAGTGTAGCGGTCCCAAGGTTGGGGCCGCACACCTGCTAATTACCCCTAAAGGTCAGGCCACGTCATATGCTTAATTACCCTTCAGGTCAAGCCTTGCTAGGGGTGACCTGACTGTGGTCCCAAGGTTGGAGCCGCACACCTGGCTAATTACCCCTAAATGTCAGGCTGCGCCATATGCTTAATTACCCTTCAGGTCACGGCTTACTAGGGGTGACCTGACTGCGGTCCCAAGGTTGGGGCCGCACACCTGCTAATTACCCCTAAATGTCGGGCCACGCCATATGCTTAATTACCCTTCAGGTCACGGCTTGCTAGGGGTGACCTCACTGGGGTCAACCAAATCCCCTTTTGTCCAGCCCGGGAGTGGTAGGGCGCGCATTTTTAACTTGATAATTTTACTCACCCCAGTTTGAATGTCGTATCATTGGATTTTTTATCTCGTATATTGAAAATAGACCCTAATTTACACATCTCATATCATCGGATTATCGTATACCGAATGCTCGTATAACGGGACCTCCCTGTATTACATTATTTGCAGAGTGGGATTTTCAACCTTTTTCGGAGTGATAGGAGAATTTCCCTTCGAAACTTTATTGTTGAATGCTTACAGAATACCCTAAGCTAAATATCTCATCAAACAAAGAATTTTTCAATTTTAAGTAGATTTCCATATGACGTCATATACTGTCGGACCCCACCGAACACGACAGTTACGGTCTTGACCCCGTCGTGCACGGCAAAATTCGTGTTCGGCGAATAACAGGTTCAATAGGAAAATAGGGGTTACGTTCCCAGACCATCACTTTTTGGGGGGTCAAAAAAAAAATTCACTTTTTTTTGATAAGTAAAAAAATAGGTTATGTTCCCAGACCCTCATTTTTGGAGGGTAAAAAATGTTTACTACTATTTTTGGGTGAATAAGATGAAGGAAACAACTGTTATTACAATTAATATTTTTTATTAATAATAAAAAATACCTTAAAACTAGAAAATGGTTTTCATTAACTATAAAAAAAATAGAGGTAACAGGCTGCTTGGCTGGTGTAGCAGGAGGCATGGCTGGTGTGCTGGGTGGAGATCACTCACTGTCTGTATCATCTGGATCATCAAAGCCACATAATGGGATGGGAGAGACAGATGACATTGATGAGGTAGTATTATCTGGTGTAGCAGGAGTAACAGGCTGCCTGGCTGGTGTAGTAACAGGAGGTGTAGCAGGTGTAGAATGCTTCTTGGCTGGTGTGCTGGCTGGAGATGGTTTGAAGAAAGCTGTGATGGGCTTTTGGCAAGCAGAGGCCTCCATGCTCCTTAAAGTTTCCTTGTAGGGTATAAGGCCTTCATCCACAACTCTCTTGAACTTGATGCTCCTCTCCTGTATGGGGTCTTGGTCAGTGAAGAGCTCTGTCAAGTTATCTGCTTCCCTCAGCAAGCTTCCCAATTTCATGATGGTAAACACAGGCCTTGTCTCTGTGTCGTCATCTTCATCAGCATCATCACCTGCTTGGTCATCCTCATTCATCTGGATAATCTCTTCCACTGAAGGCTCTGCTCCATGGGAGTCAATGAGTTCTGCCACATCCTCCTCAGTCATGTCAGAGAAGCCTTCACCCCCAACAGTGTGTGCCAGGTCTACAATGTCCTTCATTTGCTGAGTGACTGCAGGGAACCCATTGAAGTCGTTGACACACTCAGGCCAGAGTGCATACCAACAGGCATTAAGGGTGCTTGGCTTCACTTCATCCCATGCCTGCTTGATGGTCAAAAGAGCATGTCGGATGTTGTACTGCTTCCAGAAGTCCATGAGAGTCATCGTGCTGTCGTCTTCCATCCTCTTGAGTGCTTCTCTGTACACAGCCCTCTGGTAGTTGCACTTGAATGTCTTGATCACACCCATGTCCATCGGTTGCAACAGGGAAGTTGTCCTTGGGGGAAGGTAGGAAACGCACACATTCGGATGGTCCAGGTTAAGTGCCTGTGAAGTGTGTCCACCAGCATTATCCACTAGCAGAACTGCTTAAATGCCAGATTTTTCTTGGACATGTAGAGCTGCACTTCTGGCACAAAATGTTCGTGGAACCACTCCTCAAACACCTTCGCTGTCACCCATGCCTTCTTGTTTGATTTCCATACCACTGACAGAAAACGCTTGTTGAGTCCCTTCAGAGCACGTGGGTTGGCAGCACGATACACAAGGAGCGTTTAATCTTGCAGTCCCCTGCAGCATTCCCCACAAACAGCAGTGTCAGACGGTCCTTAAATGCCTTGAATCCTGGTAACTTCTTGACTTCCTTGTGGATGTAAGTCCTATTGCCCATTTTCTTGTAAAATAGGCCAGTTTCGTCCGCGTTGAACACCTGCTCAGGTAGGTAGTCACTGTCTTCAATCAGGGACTTGAAGGTGCTGAGGTATGCCTGCGCCCCTTCCTTATCAGCTGACCCACTCTCACCTGTGAAAAAAAACGAAGAAAAAACCTTTTCATTATGGGAATATGGCAAGTCAATAGATAGATAGATAGAAGTGTGAAAAAATATTTAATGCTCTTCATTACGGGAATATAGCACGAGTCAATATTAGATAGATAGAAGTGTGAAAATATATTGAATGTTTTTACCTGTGCGAGCAATGTTGTGCAGGCTAAAACGCTGCTTGAATCTATGGAACCACCCATGGCTGGCAATAAACCCGGGGGCAGGGGAGGATCCAGAAGGCTCCTTCTCTGCTAGGTGGTCGTAGATGCTCCTCGCCTTTTCCCTGATGGCTACGCCGTCCACGTTGCTCTTCCGCTGGTCCACTTGCTCTGATATCCACCTGTTATGCGTAAATGACAAGAAAAAAACAATGCGTAAATACAATGGTACTGTACAACGGTATGCCTCAACACACACACACATGCATGCATGCTAACACACTGCACGTAGCACCACACACACACACACACACACACACACACACACAACACACACACACCACACACACACACACACACACACACACACACCACCACACACACACACCACACACACACACACACACACGCCTCAACACAGCCCACACCACCGCAGCACCTGTAACACACCTGCACGTAGCACCACACACACACACACACACACATCCTCAACACAGCCCCACCACCACCGCAGCACCTGTTAACACACCTGCACGTAGCAACACACACCACACAACCATGCCTCAACACAGCCCACACCACCGCAGCACCTGTTAACACACCTGCACGTAGCACAACACACACACACACCACACACACACACACCCGTAGTAATATACGTAGTAACATAGGTAAATAACAACTTTATTCATATGAATAAAATTAACTCACCTGTAACACCCTTACACACCACCCAGCACCTGTTAGCACACCACATGTAGCAACACACACACAATAACATAAACTTATTTATATGAAAAATCATTAACTCCACCTGTTCAGTATTTTTTCTATCTTCTCTACAGCGGTCACGTCGGCTCACAGAAGCCACCTTGCTAGAGACATCAGCACTCTCCGCACAGCTTTGTCCTTATTTTTTCACGGGTCTTCCAGATGGTACAACAGTGGCCTCATGCAGGCCAAACTTCTTGCCCTAGCAGACCAGCCTAGGCCACTATCAATCACAGCAAGCACCATCCATCTTCTCCGCTAGGGACAACACTTTCCTCTTCTTCTCGCTTGACCCTGGAGTAGGTGGAGCCGAACGCTTGGAAGACATGGCCAGCACAGACACACACGACGTGAGGCAACAGCAGCACGAGCAAAGAGAGAAAGACTACGTGTAGCAGCTCTGGCGGCCCAGGCTGAGCGTGCCCAGGCTGTCCCCGGCAAAAATGGCCGCCGACAGCATCGACAACATCCGCCGGAAATTCAAATTCGTGTTATCGCGAGTAAAACTCGTGTTCGGCAAGTCATGGGATATTTTACCTATTCGTGTAAGTGCGAGTTTCGTGCAGGGCGAACTCATGTTCGGCGGGGTCCGACAGTATATATAAAAAATAAAAAAATCCAATAGTAATGAAACTTGGTCAGATAATGTAAACGCTCACGAAAAACACGATGGAGATAAGATTTTGGCTCTAAAAGCAGCCTGGGAAATTTTGCCATCACCTGTGTGGTGTCCCCTTAAGTTTCCTTTCAAACCGTTCTATTGCAGCTACTGTAGACTGACATTGTTCTTAAGCGCCTAACTTCTGATCTTTCTATAATTTCTGATTGGAGCAAAGCAAACCTTGTTTTGTTCCATGCCTCAAAAACCCAATTTCTTCACCTATCTACTCGACAAAACCTACCAGATAACTATCCCCTCTTCTTCAATGACACTCAACTATCTCCTTCTACAATGAACATTCTTGGACTATCCTTTACTAAAAATCTGAACTGGAAATCTCACATCTCATCTCTTGCTAAAACAGCTTCTAAGAAGTTAGGTGTCCTGTGGCATCTGCATCCTTTTTTTTTCTCCTTCCCAGTTGCTTGCTCTCTACAGGGGCCTTATCCGCCCATGTATGGAGTATGTCTCACATGTTTGGGGAGGATTACCTCATACAGCTCTCCTAAACAGGGTTGAGTCGAAAGCTTTTCGTCTCATCAACTCCCCTCCTCTGACTGACTGTCTTCAATCTTTAAATCACCGCCGCAATGATGCTTCTCTTGCTATCTTCTACCGTTATTTTCATGCCCACTGCTCTTCTGAACTTGCTAACTGCCTGCCTCCCCCCATTCCGCGGCCTCGCTGCACAAGACTTTCTACTCATCCTCATCCCTATTCTGTCCATCTTCCTAATGCAAGAGTTAATCAGTACGAAAAACTTTTCATGAAAAAAACAAAAACCAAGAAAAACGGAAAGTGTTCGGGAAAGGCGGGAAGTGCAGAGCTTCCAGGCTCTGCCACAGGAGCCAGAACCCGCCCGCCAACACCTGCGGGTCGCCCTCCAGCACGTGCATCCTCCAAACGTGTGCGTCGCCTCTCCTCCTCCAACGACGACTCTCCCCTTCAGGGAAGCTTGCCACCCCTCCCAAGCCTGCCCCCAAGAAACCCAAGAACTCCACACCTCGACCGTGTGACACTGATATGGACACTGACGAAGACGGCTTCACCACCGTACACAGAAATAAAAGGCGACGGGCCCCTACATCCCCGCCCCAGTCTCCAGCTAAGTCGGGAAACGACCATCCCCTCGACCAGTCAGCACAACTACGCCCATCAGTCTCGGTCCCTCGTCCAATACCTCTGCAGTCCGCCTACCCAGCCTTCCGTATCGTACATCAAGACGGGTTCCAGACGAGCTACGATGCTGTAGCAACCCTGGAGGACAGGTACCCAGCCTTAATAATGAGGAACCTTGTGGGGAAGGACGGCAGTTCAGTCCTTGTACCCAAGGACGAGGAAACTTACCTGCAGCTCGATGCCATCGCTTCCGATCCAGAAGCTCAGGTGAGAATCGACCCTGCGACTCAGACAACAAAGGGCGTGATCATGGGTTACCCCGTTCGCATGTCACTGTCTCTGCTACACCGCCATCCTCAGGTAGAAGAAGCCACCAGGTGCCTCACTTCACGCTCGAAGGAGGAAACTCGGCAGGTCCTAGTGACTATTCGCGGACCCCTCCCTTCTTCCCTGTCGCTCGGAAACTGGGGCACGTACTACCTGCGCCCCTACACGCCAGAGCCACTTCGATGCTTCGGCTGCCAACGCTTTGGTCATCACCAAGCGTCCTGCACAAGACCAGCTGTGTGCGGAATCTGCAGTGGCTCCCACGAAACAAACGCTTGCCTTACGAAATACAAGGCCAAGGAGGCAGTGACACACAAATGACCCAACTGCTCATGTCACCACCACGCGTGGAACCCAAGCTGCCCCGTTCATCTCCAACTTGTCAACCGGGGCTGACAGCGCCAGGTGGCGTGGGTCGTGGGGCAACAACAAGCCTCAACCACTCCTGCTCCTCCTGGCACTTTCGTGTGGGGCCAGCAGAGAAGGGCACCTCCTCAAGCTTCTGCCGCGCTTCCACCGACTCCCGAAGAATTCCCTCCTCTTGGTCCTGCCCAATCTTCCTCACCCCAACCCGCTCCAGTGGACCCGAGTGTGCCTCGTACCACCTCAGTCCCTCCTCCTACAGAGATGCCACCTCCTCCTCCTCCAGGCTTCGTCCAGCTCTCCACCGCCGAGCTGCGATACTTCGGGAAGGAATTGGCACTCGCGGTGACACAAACGTTGGCAGAGTCTCTAGGAGTAAAAATCAATCTAGAGGCTATAGAGAGGGTAGAAGACAGCATTACCGACAAGGCTGTCAGCAAGATAGCTGCAGCCGTCAGCCGCCCAGTCACACCGCTCCTCGACAGACTCACCAACTAACACTGACTCCATCTCCTTGTTCCAAGGCTCGCCGCGAGGGACTCCCCAGCTCCTCTCAGCCCGGTGCCACAACAATACAGACCAAGGCACAGATCCACTAGAAGGCATCACCTTCTGCCAGTGGAACTGCTTGGGAGCTCGACGTAAGTACGCCACCCTACTTGAAACAGCCCACCAGGACAGGGTGGATGTTTTTCTTCTACAGGAAACCCTACTCCCAGAGAATGCCAACTTCACTCTACCTGGCTTCCACACCTACCTTCTACCTCACGTTCGGGGTGGTGCACGGGGGTGTGCGATACTTGTCCGCCGCCACTTTCGGTCAGAGAAGGTCCAGGCTCCAATTGACTGTGGTGAAAATGTGGAAGTGCAGGCTGTCATTATCCACCTCCCAGCTATTTCACTACACGTCTACAACCTGTACAAGCCGCAAGATGCTGAACTCAACCTAAATGAACTTTTCACCCATGCTTCTGCTGTGCCTGTTCTTTTAGGGGGTGATTTCAACGCTCACCATCCCTCTCTGCACTCTCCGAGACCCACCAATGATGCTGGCCTACACATTGAAGAGGTGATGGAAGATCCAGGTGGCGTTATGCTCAATGACACCACTCAGCTCACCCACGTCAGGCAGGGCCGCCTGGACCTCAGTTTTGTGTCCACATGTCTTGCAACAGTCTCCAGATGGTCTCTCCACCCAACCCTGACTAGCGATCATTTTGGAATTTTGTTGCACATACCCGTTGACACACTTCCCCCACCTCGGCGCCCACCACCACGCTATAACATGCACCTTGCTGATTGGATGACATTCCATGCTGCCTCCGAAGACATCTTCCGCGCCACTATCGCCGGCTTGCCCCTTGATGAACACGTACAACACATCGTCAACACCATCATCCAAACAGCCAACGCATCCATCCCTCTCACCAAGCCGCACAGAGTCAACCACCGCGACCACTGGATTTATTGTAAGAGAGTACAAGAACTGAATAGTCGAGTCAATGCAGCCAGAAAAGCATATAGACGGAAACCAACACCCGAGACACGCCACTATCTCTAGTCTGTGGTCCGACACACAACCTCTACTAAGAACGCCATGAAGGATTCTGCCTGGCTAGAATGGTGCAGAGACCTTAGTGCCCACACCACACTGAAGGCAATGTGGGAAAAGCTCAGGGCAGTGCAAAGGTCTCGCCCCCTTCCACCTCCATCCCACCCTGACCCTATGGGTGAAGCAGAACTTTTGGCTGCGCACTTTGCCTCACGCACTTCACCTACCCTACTCCCTCTCGACACCCAGGCAAGGCAGCGTGAATTAAGAGAGGTGAGGGAGCTCACCACCCGCTTGGCGTGTGAGCAGTCAGACGATACAGATCTCCCCTTCACTCAGGGAGAACTCGAAACGGCCTTGAGTAAGAAAACTGACACTGCACCGGGAGCTGATAGAATCACCTATTCCATGCTGGCGCATCTGAGCTGTAGGGGGCGAGCCCAGCTCCTTCAGCTATACAACCAATCCCTGGCTGAGGGTAGGCTCCCACTTGTGTGGAAGGCTGCCGTCATCCAGCCAATCCCCAAGCCCAAGGAGCCTGGCGCTATGCGACCCATCTCGCTGCTAAGTTGCCTTGGAAAGACAATGGAGAGGATGATTCTTGCAAGGCTGAAGTGGAAAATGGGACCACTTCACTCCACTTACTCGCCTAACTCTCTAACACCAGCGCGACCGACTGTCTAATGACGCTCCTTGGTACACTAAGGAGGAGACGAGGTATGGCCATCTTCTTAGACCTGGAGAAGGCCTTCAAGTTGGCTAGCCCCACTACCATCCTAGCCCTTCTAGCTCGAAAGGGAGTCCGAGGCCGCTTGCTGACTTGGCTGCGGAGCTTTTTCACTGACCGTGGAGCCAAAGTAAAATTTAAAGGAAAGTTGTCTTCCCATCACCCACACATCAATGGCATGCCTCAAGGCAGCATCCTTAGCCCATTCTTGTTTAACATTCTTGTTGAAGACCTTCTTAATGCTCAGTATGGTCCTGGAGTGAGGCTTCTGTGTTATGCAGATGACCTTGCCTTGGTGCTCCCGCGTAGGGATGCCTTTCGCCTGGTTCCTAATACTCTCGCACGACTGCAGAACAATGTGCTGAATTGGGGCTAAAAATCAACCATACAAAATCTCGGTTTATGTCCTTTGGACTTCTGCCTCCTGAACATCCACTCCATTTTGGCGGGACCGAGCTCCTCCGTACAAGGACTCGCCAATACCTCGGCGTGTGGCTGGACGATGGATTCACTTTCAAAAGTTATGTTCAACATCTTAGAGACCGAGCAGCTGCCCGCACAAAGGTACTCAAGGCCATATCTTGCAGAGGAGCAGGCGCCTCCTTCATGGTCAAACGTACTTT
Source organism: Chionoecetes opilio (assembly GCA_016584305.1). Taxonomy (NCBI): domain Eukaryota; kingdom Metazoa; phylum Arthropoda; class Malacostraca; order Decapoda; family Majidae; genus Chionoecetes; species Chionoecetes opilio. The sequence continues at coordinate 43,049 of JACEEZ010001805.1, forward strand.
CTATGTCCAAGCCATCCGCTCTGCCATTGACTACAGTGCTCCATGTCTCCCTGGCTTAAAATCAGTGCCTTTTGTCATCACTTGAAGTGGCACAAAACGAGGGCCTGCACACGATCCTCAGAGCACCACGCTGGACGCGCCTACACACTCTGCGTGCCGAGTGTGGTCTCCCTTCACTACAACACCGCATCCTAGAGCGAACGTCAACCTTTGTTGCGAGGTTCGTAAGAAGACGTCCAACTGAACAGGTAACCACCGAAATCCTGCGCACCTACCAACAACCTGCCAACCAAGATCTTGACCGCAACTGGGTTCATTCTGCAGCGGATGCCACACGTGCAGTTGGCATCAGCGCTGCTGTACAGGCCGGCCCCGATCTGCCTCACCCTGATTTTGCTTCACCCCCTCCTTGGCAGCCCAAACCAATTTCCATCATCCATCCTGGTGCTGCAAAACCCAAGGCTACCCTCCCTACCATACTTAGACAAGAAAGCCTTGCGGCCATACATGCCATTTCCACTCCTGGCACAACCACCTATTTTACTGATGGGTCTGTCAGTAATACGGTGCGGCTGGGGCCGCCTTTGTGTGTGAAGGACACGTCCACTCCTGTCGCATCACCGACGGTGTTTCGGCCTTCCAAGCTGAACTCACTGCCATACAATGCGCCCTCGAACATGCAAGGAATCTACGTGACGGTGCCATCAACATCTTCACCGACTCGCTCTCATCATTGGAGGCACTCGATCACCTCTCCTTAAAGGACAACGTATTACTCTTGTCATCAATCTACCATCTTTTTCAACGCCTTGCAGCTCACAATAACACCATCACCCTTCACTGGGTCCCGGGGCATGTAGGGATCGCGGGCAATAAGCGCGCGGACCAAGCTGCTCGACATGCCGCCACCAACAAGCCTGTCTCTGTCCGGCTCTCCCCCAGCCTCTCACTCATCAAGTCTCGTGTGTCTGCTGCAATGAAGAGACTTGACAAGGGGGCCTTTGAAGACCTTCTCGCAGAGGGTTCAGTCTCCGCTATGTGGTATGCAACAGTCACTCGATTTGAACCATTCTTCCCGCCTTCTACGATGGATCCACGCACCATCACCAGCCTGCATCGCCTTCGCCTGGGCTACCTCGGAACAACCCAAACGACAAATGAAGCGGCCAACCCATGCGAACACTGCCAAGAGGTGGAGGAATCACAACTACTACTCTATGTCCTGCATTGCCCTTCCACCGCCCGGCTGCACCTCTACCGTCACAACTTCCCCAAGGGAAGTCGAAACGGCAGCCTCAGTCCTGAGTGCTGTCCCCCTAAATGTCCTTGCTGAAGTCGTCGCCTCATACCCTCCACCCCGTTAACTACTGTGACATCTAACTGCTTAACACTGACGGGCTCTTAGAAAGCCTGTGCCTTCCTACAATGGAAGTGCAATAAAAAAAAATCTGTATTTTTACTCCTTCATCCCTTTCACCGGTAAACTCTGGAAATCTTTTCCTGTTTATATTTTTCCACCTTCCTATGACTTATCTTTTCAAGAGAAGAGTGACAAGACACCTCCCGAACTAAATTAGCCCACCCCCCTTTTATTATTCTCTTACTGTCTTCTTTATAGGGACTGGCAACTAAGCGGGCTTTGTGTTACCTCTTTTTGTTGTGCCTTTGGCCAGTCCTTAGTGATTAAAAAAAAAAAAAAAAAATACATAACTTATGCGAAAAATTGATATTGGTCGATCGGTCCTCCCTACCGTACCCGTACATTTATACTCATTCACACCCATGCATATCAAAACATATATAAAGGATAAATTATGCATAGAAAAGATGACATAGGCATATTGTTGCTTACCTTAAATTTAATGGGGATTATGTACCGGGGGCGAGGGGTTCCGAGGCATCTTGGAGGTCACTCATTCGTCACTGGATGATGACGCACTGTCGACGCAGTGTGACCCATAGCTCGGAGTGTGGCGAGTGAGCGTTGGCCTTGCATTTGTGCCACATCCATCATAAACCCCTCAAACTCTGACAGGCTGGGCAGGGGTTCATCTGAAGGGCCAGGCTGTTGCTCGTCAGCAGAAGCAGGCTGTGGTGCGCTGGCAGGGGCAGCATCGGCAGGGGCAGGCTGTGGCGCATTGGCAGGGCGAATGTACCGAGTCATGAGGGTCTACCTACGTTCATTTACTCGCTGGTTTTCGTCAGGAGCGAATTTTGGTGAGGAAGTTGCCATAAACCTGGCTTGACTCTCGCTTGCATGCCTCGCCAGAACTGGCCAGGGCTTACCCGCTCACAGCTGATAACTTGTAAACACAACCACACCGACGATGACACCAAACCACAATGATGAAATTGTACCTTTGAATGAAAGCCATCAATAAATTATGATAACTGACAATATTGTGAATGGATCACAACACATATCCTTCACAAGAATGTTTTTTTTGGTAAAAATGGATGAGAATTGTGCGGTCGCTACCGCCGTTCCCCACCTCATGCCACCCTCACCCCATCTCCGTGGCGACACGCCGCCGCCGTACCCCACCTCACTCAACCTTGCCACGGCTTGCGCCAGCTGGGCAAGTCGGCTTTCGAAAAGTGCCTCGAGTTAACAGAAAACGCAAGCTGCCGCAAGCCTTCTTATGGTGGCTTGCTCACCAAAATACGCCGCCTTATGTGTGGGTTTGTCACTGAGGCACTACCCTATGTGACAGGAACTACCTCATCTAGGTCTCACGGCCTCTTGTAGCTTCCTTATTTTATAATGTTCTTATGAGGCAAAAAAAGCTTGGCTTGGCGAAAAAAGCCAAGCGACTCAGACGACAGTGACGTCACAATGCGCATCTACGTCACATCACCTGACGTTCTGTATGATATTTTGGCGCTCTATATGAGAACTCCTCAGATTTGCCCTACTTTGATGGCGGAATCGTTCTATATGATCACATTTGTTCCTAACAAAAATTTTGGAATTTTATTTATTTAGAAGAAAGCAAATAATAATTCATTCATTTATAAATTTCAATATTTTAGGTCGTTCGTTCTATAGGGGAAACGCTCTATGCGAACACGTTGCGGGGCGCGGCGATTTATTTAGTTAACGCTAACTTATGTATGGTGCTAATTCATTCACCAGAAAACTAAATATATCAATGGAAAGGTAATAAAATTCTGCTTCTATTGATATGTTCCATCTTATAAGTTGTTGTCTCACAAAGTTTTACATGACGACGAGTTTAAGTGAATTTTAAGTTCATACATATTTCTTCAGAGTCTCATAATTACATTTATTTAATGTGTTTTACTGTGTTTTATGTGATAATCTTATAGAACAAACATTTCCGAAGATAACAGTATTTCATTTTTACATATATAACATGATATACTGTGGGGTCATGCCTTGAGAACTTTCCTGGGTCTAGAGTGAACGGAGAGGCCCTAGCAGCAAGATGGCGCCCATAAATTGAGTTGTCAGTACAATAAACCCTTCATGCTCGCGGGGGTTAGGGAACAGAGACACCTGCGAGTATCGTAAATCCGCGAGCATGACATTACACTACCCTCCCGAGTTTCGCGCTTGCTTTCGTCCGGAGGCATAGCGCGAAACTCGCGGATTGCGAAACTCGGGTATTGAAAATACTGTAAAAACGCTTATTTAGTCCGGTGGTTTTTTTTTTTTTTTTTTTTTTTTTTTTTTTTTTTTTTATGTGTGTGTGTGTGTGTGTGTGTGTGTATGTGTGTGCCTACAGCGCCGTTAGGCAGTGACCTCCAGGGGTGGGGTGGTAGGCCCTGGAGGTTAACTTGAGGGCTGCGTACCTACCGTATTTTACAGCTTATAAGACTCACTTTTTCCCCAAAAAAATATCCTGAAAATGTCCCAAGCCCCTGTCCACCCAGCAGTGAATGGGTACTGGGTGTTAGCCTAAGGTTTGTGACCCGCCTCCTGGGGTGGTGGCCTCGGCCAACACTACGAAGAGAAGAGGAGGGAGGAGAGGAGCTTGAGGTTGAGCTTGAGTTGGGAGTCACCCAGCGGATGCTGTTTTAGTCTGAGTGAGTGAGCTTGACACATATCTTGTCAGCTGATGGTTGTGTGACAGTGTTATACGGCAATAACACTGTCACAAGGCCTTCCTCTCTTCTCTCCTGTCTCCTCCAGTACCACCAGAAACCACAGTACCACACACGTCATGGTTAATCACTTATAAAGGAGTATTTTGTGGTAAATAAGTAAGGAACGGCGGGGGTGTAAGGTAAGGTGCTACTTATTTCGAGGTGTTACCTATCTTATGCGACACCGGCTGCTCCTATAGAGAAAAACACAAACAAATGGAAAAAAACAAAGCAAAACTACATACAAGCTATACTAAGCCTATTATAATACTATACTAAGCAGGAAGGAAGGAAGACGTGTCCCGTACGTCTCTTATGGGAGGCGGTAGCAGAGTGGTTAGCGTCAAGATATATGTCAAGCTCGAGCACGAGCTTGACAGACGACCTACAAAGTGATACTAAGCAGAAAAGGTCACAAGAAGAAGAAGAAGTCTCCGAGTGGCATTCTCGGTGATCTGAGTTCGATCCTTGATGAGGGCTGTAAAATCCACTTAAAATCTTTCTCTGCACCGTTGAGTGGCCTAAGAACACCCACACGCTGCCCATTAACTCTACCTTCGATTGCGAGTGCATCGGAGGACACAGGGGGCGGCATGAGCCTCTAATCACAGGCGTCACTATAGAAATTCTGTCTGCGCCGCCACGGGCAAGGGCCAACCATCACAGCTCTCAAGTTAACCTCCAGGGCCTACCATCCCACTCCTGGAGGTCACTGCCTAACGGCGCTGTAAGCACACACACACACACCAAAAAAAAAAAAAAACGCGAAACTCGGGGATATAATGCGCGAAAGTCGAGATGGTAAGAATTTAGGACTCAGCGCGAAACTCGAGGATCGCGAAACTCGCATCGCGTGAAACTCGGGAGGGTAGTGTAGTTACCCCTCCCGCCCCGAAAATAGGCTTACGGTATAAAGAAAATGGATTTTGTTGCTTGAATGATAATGATAATGATAATTTTGGAGCGGAGCGGAAACAGTTGGGCTGTTTCCTTAAAACCCGAGCCCCTGTCCACCCAGCAGTGAATGGGTACTGGGTGTTAGCCGGGGGCTTGTAACCCGCCTCCCGGGGTGCTGGCTTCGGCCAACACTATAAGCACTGGTAGCAGACAGCTCTCTAGGGGTAGTATGAGAGAGCTGTCTGGTTACAGTGGAGATCCATCTCAGCTGCGTCGATAACTGACGAAATTCTTCAAACATCAAACATCAAAGATCACATCAGGGAGTGCCGATAAAAAAGGCCAGACTACCAACAACTGAACTGAACACTGTCATCATCAGCAACAACCCATAACAGCTGAGGCCGCGACGCACGTGTAGCCACTGCCAGGGTTACATCACAACACTATTCCTCCCCGCCACCAACACCACAATGGATATGCCTATGGCTGAGCCCAGAAGGAGGAGGAAGTGGACGCTGAACCCCCGTGGATCGCTGTGAGCCAACGGTGAGGGTTGTGTTAGGGTGTGTTGTGTTGGGGTGGCTGGCGCAAAGCTATGCCTCTCGCACCACGGCCAGATTGTCCACCACACCAGCTTGCTCCAGTGCTCCTCCATGTGTTTTAGGGTGATTGGGTTGGCACTGCTTAAATGTTCACTATTGTGTCTGGTCTGGTGGTGGCTTGAGGAAGGTGAGGTGTGCACGCAGCACTCAGCCCACCAGTGTGTGGCTACCGTAGTCCGTAGATAACACTAGTCGCCAGTCACTCGCCACTGCACTAATGTCGCCAGGCGCCATATATTGTGAATTTTAGCATCACTACAGACTTTTATGTGCCACTGAAGAGGCATGCACAGTAGTTTTTATGAAAAATACTTTTCGTATTTTAAAATTATATTTAATTACCTGTATTTATTATTATTTATCCCAAGGGTTGAAAACCCGCGAGTAATCAAATCCGCGAGCCTGAAACCCGCGAGCATAAAGGGTTTATTGTACAGGGTGGTCCCGTTATACGAGCGTTCGGTATACGAGAATTCGATGATACGAGATGTGTAAATTAGGGTCTATTTTCAATATACAAGATCGAAAATCCAATGATATGACATTCAAACTGGGGTGAGTAAAATTATCAAGTTCAAAATGCGCGCCCTACCACTCCCGGGCTGGACAAAGGGGGATTTGGTTGACCCCAGTGAGGTCACCCCTAGCAAGCCGTGACCTGAAGGGTAATTAAGCATATGGTGCGGCCTGACATTTAGGGGTAATTAGCAGGTGTGCGGCCCCAACCTTGGGACCGCAGTCAGGTCACCCCTAGCAAGGCGTGACCTGAAGGGTAATTAAGCATATGGTGTAGCCTGACCTTTAGGGGTAATTAGCAAGGTGTGGGGCCCCAACCTTGGGACCCCTACACTACCTTCTCTTGTATCACGCGGCTTCCCCTACATTACAACGTCTTTTTTGCTTGTTATACATGTTTTATGTTTAATTAGTGTGCAGTTATGTTATTTTGTGTGCTATTTTCTCTTTGAGAATGCTTTTTCTACAGAATAGGTAGTACAGTGTGGGTAATACAGACGCTGTGTGTTTGTTGTGTTTGCTATAGTTTATTTTAGCTTGAAAAACATGTCTTTTTTTATTTTTTTTTATTTAATTGATGGGGTCCTGGAACCAAACCTATATTTTACCATTAGTTATGTGTTTCGTTATACGAGATTTCGCTTTACGAGTATGCCAGGTGGAACCTAACTGCTCGTATCTTTGGGACCTCCCTGTACTCTATCTAAAGGTACTCTAGGCCGACCACCCCGGGAGGTGGGTCACAAACCCCCAGCTAACACACGGTACCCACCCATTCACTGCTTGGTAGACAGGGGCTCAGGGCATTTTCAGGGTATTTTGGGGGGGGAGAAAGTGAGTCTTATGAGCTGTAAAATACGTTACACCACTGGACTAAATATGCATTTTTGCAGTGTTTTCAATACCCAAGTTTTGCGATCCTCAAATTTAGCGCTATGCCTTGTGAAGAAAGCAAGTGCCAAACTCGGGAGGGTACTGTAGTGTAATTGAGAGTTCACAGCAGAGACCCGCTTGATTGGAAAAGAGCAAATATTGTGCCAATTCACAAAGGAGGAGACAAAGAAGAACCACTAAATTACAGGCCAGTATCATTAACAAGTGTAGTGGCAAAAATGTGTGAAAAAATTGTGAAGGACAGATGGTTGAAATATTTGGAAGAGACAAACACACTCGCAGGTGGCCAGTTTGGATTTAGAGGAGGAATGTCATGTACAACGAATGTATTAAGCTTTTACTCGAGTGATCGATGTGACACAGGAAAGAGAGGGGTGGGTTGATTGCATGTACCTGGACCTAAAGAAGGCATTTGACAAGGTAACTCACGAGAGACTAGTCCGGCAGATAAACGCCAAATATGTGCTTGACCTCATTTTGGAGTATAAAGTTTTTTTTAATGTTGATTATTGATGGTAAGGGCATATATATTCAGAAACTTCCAGATGACATCTTGTCATACTTGAGCAATTTGTGCTAGGAGGCAAAATCCAAGATGGTCACCATAGAATCTGGGAAAATCTATTTTCCTCATATCTTCTTAACTATATGAGATAGAAACACGAATGAAAGGTCCTTTTGTATGTTTTCAGGCGTCAAGATTACAATGCTGCCATTATTATATCAATAAAACACACAAAAAACAAGATGGCCGCCATAAATGTGTTTTTCATTGCAGAAAATTGACTTTCTCAACAGCCATTGCTACATGCCATGTAAAAGCTGGTTCAAGTATTGTAGTATAATTGTGTACATATTCGCGATGTGCTGCTGACGTGTGAGGGGTACGTGTTGGTTTGCTCGTGTGCAGGGATTTCCCCAGACGTGCTTGTGCGTTGAGCGGCGGCCAGCCGCCAATTTTTTTTTTCACGAACAGGTTCGCAAACTTTCGGTTAAGGTTAGGTTAGGTTCTGATATACTTATGCAATGGTAACTTTGTGTGGGAGTCACAATGAGGTTATTTTCAAGAAAATCCTGTGGTTAGTTTCGGAGCTACAGCCATGCGTAGAGGGCCGCCAACCTTTGCAAACTCGTTAGGGAAAAAAAAATTCACCGACCTGCCGTGGGCGGGGTGAAGGCAGTGCGCTAGGGAGCTTGGGAAGGTAAGGCAGTACGCTAGGGAGCTTGGGAAGGTACGGAGGTGTGTGTGTGAGCAGTGTGTCAGTCAATACAGCAGCCGATTGTCTCAAGTATATAATCTTTATAACTGATGTTTAGTACATATACATTCAGAAACTGACAGGCGACATCTTGTCACAATTGAGCAACTTTTGCTGGGAGCATAAATTCAAGATGACCGCCACCGATTCTGGGGATATATAATTCACCTCGTATCTTCGTTATTAGATTAGCTAGAAACGTGAATAAAAGGTCATTTTATATGTTTTCAGGCATAAGGAATCCAATGACGCTATGATTTTTAGAATAAAACTCAAAACAATCAAGATAGCCGCCATACAAATACACACAAACCTCAATTTCCCGGACCTCCATTTCCCGGATATCGGAATTGCCGGACAAAATCCGAGGTCCGGGGATATGTCAGAGTCCCAGACTTTTTTTTTTTTTTTTTTTTTTTTTTTTTTTAAATGCAGAGTCGAGTCCTGTTCGTAAATTGACAAAGTTTTCCGGCGGTCCGAGCATCTCCTGTCACCTCGGATCAGTGTCCGCGCCTCCCGCCAGGTGGCAGCATGCTCAGCGGTCGTATTGTTTACATTTGGGCAACCGACACTCACAGTTCACCTGCACAGCCTCCGTCAGTCCCCTGACTCCCACTGCCCCTGGTGCAGGAACATCTCTGAGACTATTTAACAGTTTCTGCTGCCTCCCGCTAGGTGGCAGCATGCTCAGCGGTCGTATTGTTTACATTTGGACACACGACACTCACGGTTCACCTGCACAGCCTCCGTCAGTCCCCTGACTCCCACTGCCCCTGGTGCAGGAACATCTCTGAGACTATTGAACAGTTTCTGCTGCCTCCCGCCAGGTGGCAGCATCCTCAGCGGTCGTATTGTTTACATTTGGACACACGACACTCACGGTTCACTTGCACGGCCTCCGTTAGTCCCCTGACCCCCACTGCCCCTGGTGCAGGAACGTCTCTTGAGACTATTGAACACTTTCTGCTGCCTCCCGCCAGGTGGCAGCATGCTCAGCGATCGTATTGTTTACATTTAGGCACACGACACTCACGGTTCACCTGCACAGCCTCCATTAGTCCCCTGACCCCCACTGCCCCTGGTGCAGGAACGTCTCTTGAGACTATTGAACACTTTCTGCTGCCTCCCGCCAGGTGGCAGCATGCTCAGCGGACGTAAAAGTACGCGGCAGGGTAGTTGATATTGGCGCTTTCCGGACAGTAAATACTAGAGTAGGATAAACGTCCGGGGGTGGGTAATGGCATCGTTTTTTTTTTTTTTTTTTTTTTTTTTTTTTTTTTAAAGGCTAATTCCTGGAATGTTGCGATTCCTGGACTTTTGCAGTTCCCGGACCAGTGCTCCCCCCTATTAGTCCGGGAAAACGAGGTTTGTGTGTACATGTGTAGTTAAGTTTATAATGAAATATTTTGTTTGTTTCTAGGTATTTGCAATGGTACTTGTGCGGTGCGGTGGTACTTCGTAAGTCATGGCCAGTGAGTGCTTCTTCAAATGGAGGTTTGCGTGTGATGACAAGCCAAAAAAACTGATTGAGTCTGGACTGAGAAGATCGAATTGAAACCATCATCAAGTGCAGCAAAATATATCTCGACGGTAAACATCAAGTACTTGAGGACTCTGTGCAAGAGGATCGTGACTTTACTGTGAAATGCCATAAGAGCTGTGTATGTACATATACATCCAACACTCAGATACAGAGACATCTCAAAAGAACAAAACAAAATGAAGGACCTTCTGTGATTCCCCCCAAGAAAACACGACTTTCATGTGCTTCAAGCTTTAGCTTTCAGGAACAATGTTTATTCTGTGGGGAGGAATGTACATTGGATAAAGATACAAAGAATCCTGCTCAGTGGAAGCCAGCATACCTGTGTCGTGAAATTGCACGAAAAGGAGAGAAATCGCTGAAGCAGTATCTGCTAGAAGCATGTGATTACAGGGATGACGAGTGGGCCACCACTGTGAGAGTGCGCATACAGGGAGCCATCAGTGACTTATACGCAGCAGACGCACGATACCATGTCTCATGCAGATGCAGGTTTACAGGACAGAGAGCACTTGCATGTGCTGCAGGCTCGACATCAAACTCTGTAGAGGTGGATGATGCTCTGAACTGTTTGATTCGAGCACTCAAGGAAGACCGAAGTGCATTTGGAACTCCGTGGAAATGTTCAATGCTTACAGTGGATATGGGGGCAGCAAACTCTCACGTGTGAGTCTGGTAAAACATGTCTCTGAGTGTTGTGGGGAGGACCTTCTGGTGCTAAGTTCTCCTGGCATAGCAAGTATCCTAATCTTCCGTAGTATAGCATCCACAGTACTGAAACTGGTTGATGAAGAGGACGATGATCTGGATGTCGCTTTGACACAAGTCACCAAGAAAATCACGAAGGAAGTTAAGGAGATTCCAAAGGATAAACTTCACTACGAAACCAAAATGAACCGTAATATAGCCGCAGAATCCGTAAGCGGAACCATGCTTGGTCTACTATCTAAGTTGTCTCCTAAATTAGACAAGACTCTGCCTGCCATTCTCATTGGCTCAATCATCACAACTGCACTGCATAATCACCCAACCAGTCTTCAGATTGATCTTGGAGTAGTGATTCGGTACTCTAAGAAACTCATAAATCTCATGCACGCCTTTGGCGTAACATGCTCTTATGACAAAATATTGCGTTTCAAGAAATCAGCTGCATTGTCAGCCGCAGAAGAAATTGATTTGTCAGGCATATCAGATGTGTTGGATTGATCCAAGCAGTAGCCGACAATTTCGATGCAGACATATCGTCTCAAAATGGCAAACTATCCACTCAACTCAAGTTCATGGTGAGTATGGAATCTCCAATCAAAGATCGAGCAATAGTCGATATCGGCAAGACCGTTGAGAAGCACATAGATATCATACCAGAAATCCTAGCTGCTCATGCACTTTCTGGTTGCGACACAGTTGCTTGCTGTTTCGGCATTGGAAAAAGCACTGTTCTGAAAGTTGTAAGAAGTGGACTTCTTCTGTCAATTCTGGGACAAATTGATGCTTCGCTGCCCTCAGTGATACAGCAGGCAACGAAATTCATGACTGCTTGCTATGGACAGAACAACAAGTGACACGATGTCAAATGCACGACTCAGTGCTTGGGCAGCAAAAACAGGCAAAGGGTATACATCAACACCAAAATTATGCTCTCTACCACCGACCAGTGAGGCCTTCGAGGAAAACGTGAAACGTGCGCATCATCAAGCATCCATATGGCGTGCTGTGAAAGATGCGGAGCCACCAGAACTGGACATTGAAAAATATGGATGAAAGAAAGATGAAACCAACAGATCACTTGTACCTACGACAGTCCCGGATACAGTCAGCCTTGCACCAGATGCTGTCTTGCGACTGATCAGGTGTGGATGCGAGAGTGACACACCTTGTCGTTCATCCAGATGTGGTTGCAGGAGTGCCAATCTGTCGTGCACAATGTTCTGTGCCTGTCACGATGGAATTTGCTGCAACACAAATGTTTGTGACTTGTGACAGTGACTATCAGTCGAAAAATCAAAATCCATATCTTACGTTTAACAGAATACATGAATGTTTTCAGTGATTAAACCAACAAGTTGTGTCTCATGTGATTTAACCAGAAATTAACTCATGCATCGTTGCAATAAATGCAAAATAATATACAAATAAGCGTTTATTTTATGAATAATACCACACAGACCTTGCCAATCCGTGTTAGTGCATGTCATTAATCAGATCTAGTAATGGCTGTTGAGAAAGTCAATTTTCTGCAATGAAAAACACATTTATGGCGGCCATCTTGTTTTTGTGTGTGTTTCATTGACATAATAATGGCAGCATTGTAATCTTGATGCCTGAAAACATATAAAAGGACCTTTCATTCAAGTTTCTATCTCATATAGTTAAGAAGATATGAGGAAAATAGATTTTCCCAGATTCTATGGCGACCATCTTGGATTTCGCCTCCTAGCACAAATTGCTCAAGTATGACAAGATGTCATCCGGCAGTTTCTGAATATATATGCCCTTACCATCAATAATCAACATTAAAAAAAAATGTATACTCCAAAATGAGGTCCCATGGTACTTCTGCCGGACTAGACTGCTCTGGAAGCTAGAACATGTAGGAGGATTGAAGGGTGGTTTGCTGAAGTGGATGGAAGACTTTTTAAGCAACAGAGAGATGAGAACAGTAATAAAAGATCAGAAGTCAGAATGGTGCAGTGTGATAAGTAGAGTTCCTCAAGGATCAGTATTGGCCCCAGTGATGTTCTTGGTCTTTGTAAATGATATGACAGAGGGAGTGAATAGTTATATGAGTTTATTCGCTGATGATGCTAAATTACTAAGAAAAGTAGAAAGTAAAGAGGACTGTGAGCATTTACAAAAGATCTAGATAAGATTTTCAGATGGAGTCAATTATGGGAAATGGAGTTTAATGCTAATAAGTGTAAAGTGATGGAAATGGGCAGTAGCAAAAAGAGACAGAGAGGAAAGTATTCGATGAGAAATGAATGGATAATCAAAGCAAAGGTCGAAAAAGATCTGGGAGTATGGATTACGGATAATTTGTCACCTGAGAAGTATATAAACAAGATCACAGGAGATACATATCAGTTACTGAGGAATATAAGAATGGCATTCAAATATCTGGATGAGATGATTACGAAATTGATAACATCATTGATTCGACCAAAGTTGGAATATGCGGCAGTGATTTGGTCACCACATAAAAAGAAGGATATAAGGAAGATTGAGAGAATACAAAGAGCAGCCACACAAATGGCTCCAAGCCTGAGAGATTTACCATATGAGGAAAGACTTTCAAGACTGAAACTCCCAACTCTTGAGAAAAAAAGAGAGGGGAGATTTTATAGCAGTGTATTGACCTGCATCAATGGGTCTGGGAAAAATTGATAGAGAAGATCTGTTTGTGTGGGACGATAGAAGTACAAGAGGTCATGAGAAGAAATTGAAAAGGACAACATGCAAGAGGGACATAAAAAAATACAGCTTCCCATATAGAAGCATAGAAGCCTGGAATATCCTTGATGCAGAAGTGATTACCGTATTTTACGGCTTATAAGACTCACTTTTTTATCCCAAAAATACCCTGAAAAACACTCATGCGTCTTCCAAGACTAATGTTGTAGGAGGTTAGCTTAGGTAGCTATTCAATTCAGCCTCTTATATGATGTAACCTCTGTACTTACCTGTTAAGAGTATTTAGAATACCATAAGACATTCAAATCAACTACCAATCTGTCCTCACCCTGTGATGTTTACACGGTACTGGCGGGGGAGCCTTTCCGCCCCGGCAGATTGGCGTCAATAGCCATTGCGTGTATAAGGAACTTTGTTTGTTACATTAGATGAAAATTTGAATACATATGTACATGCAGCCACCACAAATACTACACGCATACAGGAAAATTCAAACAATAAGTGGTGAGGCACAGGAGGCAGGCAACGTAGTGAGGCATGGGAGGGCATGAGAGTGGTTTGTTTACACTCAGGACAACAAAGCCAGACTCAGCTGATCGCCACATCAGGCAGGCACACAGCTGCGCACCGCCGCAGTAGGGTTTTTCATTCCCGCCGTCCGACCTGCGAGCACATGTTCAGCCAGCCAACATGACGATTTACTTATACTATCGCATACAAGCTAGAAAATAAAAATGGCTGATGAGCAGTGCTGAATGAAGATGATGAATAGTGAGTGTATTCTTGCATGAAAATGAATGTATATCGGACAAGTTTTTTTTTTTTTTCCTAGAAATTTCTTTCCAAAATCAGGGTGCGTCTTCCAAGATGCAGCGTCTTATAAGCCGTAAAATACGGTAATGCAAGAAATATGCAGGAATTCAAAGGCAAGCTGGATAATAGTAGATTTGGAGACGGGACAGTACGAGCATAGCTCTTTTCCTGTATGTTACAACTAGGTAAATAAATACACACACATTCCATCCTGTCTCCCATATGAACGAAAACAATGCATGTGGATTTGTTCCCACAGCTTCATGATACATAGTGATTGGTTAGTTGTTTTCTTATAAATAACTTACTACTTATTACTTACTACTACTACTTTCTTATTAATAACATACTATTATCTGCTTCCCTTGTCCCCTCCTCATCAGAGCAGTTGACTGTTTTATTTCGTTATCTAGGCGAAGGCACGGTGAGTGTATGTATGTATGCAGAAATGTAGGGAACAATGTGTTTGTGTGTCTGTGTGTGTTGCAGTTATGGAAAGCACTGTTGGATCTGATTGCTAGGAATAACTGGAACAGTACTGTAGATTTTTATTTTTATTTTATTTTTTACATCACAAGGAACTGGCCAAGGGCACACAAAAAATGGGTAACACAAAGCCCGCTTAGTTGCCAGTCCCTATAAAGAAGACTGAGATAATAAAATAAAAAAGAGGGGTGAGCCAATTTTGTTCAGGAGGTGTCTTGTTACTCTTCTTTTGAAAAGATTTAAGTCATAGGAAAGTGGAAAAATAGAAACAGGAAGAGAGTTCCAGAGTTTACTTGTGAAAGGGATGAAAGAGTAAAGATACTGATTAACTCTTGCATTAGGAAGATGGACAGAATAGGGATGAGAATGAGTAGAAAGTCTTGTGCAGCGAGGCCGCGGGAGGGGGGGAGGCATGCAGTTAGCAAGTTCAGAAGAGCAGTGAGCATGAAAATAACGGTAGAAGAGAGCAAGAGAAGCAACATTGCGGCGGTGATTTAAAGATTGAAGACAGTCAGTCAGAGGAGGGGAGTTGATGAGACGAAAAGCTTTTGACTCAACCCTGTTTAGGAGAGCTGTATGAGTGGATCCTCCCCAAACATGTGAGACATATTCCATACATGGGCGGATAAGGCCCCTGTAGAGAGCAAGCAATTGGGAGGGAGAAAAAAAAGGATGCAAACGCCACAGGACACCTAACTTCTTAGAAGCTGTTTTAGCAAGAGAAGAGATGTGAGATTTCCAGTTCCGATTTTTAGTAAAGGATAGTCCTAGAATGTTCATTGTAGAAGAAGGGGACAGTTGAGTGTCATTGAAGAAGAGGAGATCTGGTAGGTTTTGTCGAGTAGATATGTGAAGAAATTGGGTTTTTGAGGCATTGAACAAAACAAGGTTTTTGCCCCAAACAGAAATTATAGAAAGATCAGAAGTTAGGCGCTCGGTGGCATCTCTCCGTGAATCACTTAGTTCCTGTTGAGTTGGACGTCTAATAAACGACGTTGAAGAATGCAGTGTTGAATCATCAGCGTAGGAGTGGATAGGGCTTTGAGTTAGACTTAGATCATTAATGAATAATAGAAAGAGAGTGGGTGATAGGACAGAACCCTGGGGAACACCACTATTGATAGATTTATGAGAAGAACAATGTCCGTCTACAGTAGCTGCAATAGAACGGTTTGAAAGGAAACTTAAGATGAAGGTACAGAGAGAAGGATAGAAACCGAAGGAGGGTAGTTTGGAAATTAAAGATTTGTGCCAGGCTCTACCAAAAGCTTTTGATATGTCAAGGGCAACAGCAAAAGTTTCACCGAAACTCCTAAAGGAGGATGATCAAGATTCAGTTAGGAAAGCTAGAAGATCGCCAGTAGATCGCCCTTTACGGAAACCGTACTGACGATCAGATAGAAGATTGTGAGCAGATAGATGCTTAAGAATCTTCTTATTAGAGATTCTATACCTCTAGAGGTATCTCGAGAAATGTGTAAGCAATACAGGGGCAGCACTGCCAAAGTAAATAGATGTAAGCGATGAATAGAAAAAGAAAAGTATTCAGGCCATCGGCGCATGAGTGACACAGGTCACAAGAAAATGAAGAGCCATTTTTTACTGATAGCCTTCCAGTCCTTCGATTAAAAAGCATCATAAAAGAAGAAAATTTGCATTATTTTGCTTTCTTAATACACGTTAACTATATGGATAGGCTGTTGAGAGTTGCCATTTGTGGGGGAAAATTTCACAGTATAAGATGCGAATTTGACGTAGTATAGTTTAGTAAGTTTTTTTTTTTTTTTTTTTACATCACAAAGGACTGGCCAAGGGCACAACAAAAAGAGGTAACACAAAGTCTGCTCAGTTGCTAGTCCCCACAAAGAAGACAGTAAGAGAATAAAAAAAGGGGGTGGGCCAATTTAGTTCTGGAGGTGTCTTGTCACTCTTCTCTTGAAAAGATTTAAGCCGTAGGAAGGTGGAAAAATAGAAACAGGAAGTTCCAAAGTTTACCAGTGAATGGAATGAAAGAGTAAAAATACTGATTAACTCTTGCATAAGGAAGATGGACAGAATAGGGGTGAGAATGAGTAGAAAGTCTTGTGCAGCGTGGCCGTGGGAGGGGGGGAGGCATGCAGTTAGCAAGTTCAGAAGAGCAGTGAGCATGAAAATAACAGTAGAAGATAGCAAGAGAAGCAACATTGCGGCGGTGATTTAAAGATTGAAGACAGTCAGTCAGAAGAGGGGAGTTGATGAGACGAAAAACTTTTGACTCAACCCTGTTTAGGAGAGCTGTATGAGTGGATCCTCCCCAAACATGTGAGACATACTCCATACATGGGCGGATAAGGCCCCTGTAGATAGCAAGCAGCTGGGAGGGATAAAAAAAAGGACGCAGACGCCATAGGACACCTAACTTCTTAGAAGCTGTTTTAGCAAGAGATGATATGTGAGATGTTCATTGTAGAAGAAGGAGATAGTTTGGTGTCATTGAAGAAGAGGGGATTGTTATCTGGAAGGTTTTGTCGAGTAGATAGGTGAAGAAATTGGGTTTTTGAGGCAGTGAACAAAACAAGGTTTGCTTTGCCCCAATCAGAAATTATAGAAAGATCAGAAGTTAGGCGCTCAGTGCCATCTCTCCGTGAATCACTTAGTTCCTGTTGAGTTGGACGTCTAATAAACGACGTTGAAAAATGCAGGGTAGAATCATCAGCGTAGGAGTGGATAGGGCTTTGAGTTAGACTTAGAAGATCATTAATGAATAATAGAAACAGAGTGGGTGATAGGACAGAACCCTGGGGAACACCACTATTGATAGATTTATGAGAAGAACAATGTCCGTCTACAGTAGCTGCAATAGAACGGTTTGAAAGGAAACTTAAGATGAAGGTACAGAGAGAAGGATAGAAACCGAAGGAGGGTAGTTTGGAAATTAAAGATTTGTGCCAGATTCTATCAAAAGCTTTTGATATGTCAAGGGCAACAGCAAAAGTTTCACCGAAACCCCTAAAGGAGGATGACCAAGATTCAGTTAGGAAAGCTAGAAGATCGCCAGTAGATCGCCCTTTACGGAAACCGTACTGACCTTCAGATAGAAGATTGTGAGCAGATAGATGCTTAAGAATCTTCTTATTAAGTATAGATTCAAAAACTTTAGAAAGGCAGGAGGTCAAAGCTATAGGATGGTAGTTTGAAGTAGTCGTTGAAGGCAATATCCGGTTTTCCGGCCGGATAGCCGGATATTTCAAGTAAGGCCGGATACCGGATAGCCGGATATCAGATAGTAATAAACAGTATCTGGATAACCAGATAGCAACTGGATATCCGGTACATCCCTAGTTATGATATGAGGTCATGATACATTCTTCCCCATTAACTGACAGTGTGAAGGTGTATTATTTACAATGCATTACCCTAGATTACCAAAACACACTTATGTAATTGACAGATGCATCATAGTTGAATAGTACAAAGCTGTTGATGTTGAGTGCAGTGTTACTTGTTCCCTGTTGTCCTTTATTGTGGTCCTTTAGTGTGTGTAGTTATGTGGTCCTTTCCTTTTCGTGTGGTCCTTTTCAGGGTAGAACAAGAAGTGACGAATTCAAACTGGAAAAGCGTAGATTTAAAAATGAAATAAGGAGAAACTGGTTCACAAATAGGGTGGTAAATGATTGGAATGGACTCAGTCTTCAGGTAGTACGGTCGTATTTTACGGCTTATAAGACGCTGCATCTTGGAAGACGCACCCTGATTTTGGAAAGAGATTTCTAAAAAAAAAAAAAAAAAAATTGAAGGATATAAAAACATATCTTGTCTAAAGGTATAAGTAAATCCATAGTATAAGTAAATCGTTTTGATGAATTTGCCATGGGTTATGTTTTCCAGGACTGAAAAAAGCTTGTGATACGTGTGACAATCAATTATTGGGGGCATACGCCGGGGGGCGTGTCGCCTCGCCCACCCTACGACGCCACTCCCGGGGGTCCCCACGCGTGAGTCCCCATGCAGGCTCCTTTCCCATACCAAGCAGCTCTTGACAAGAAACATTAACTTGCCCCAGCCACGAGCCTTGTGGGCGCCCCCTTGGCCTCCTCCACGCCGGATTGTCTCTTACAGATACAATCCGATGGGAAGGATCGGTTTCAGGGTAGCGTGCCACATGCCCATATAGCTTAAGTTGGCACTGACGGACTATGCAGGTAATAGGCCTCGATTCAGTCTCACGGTGCTATCGCTGATTTGACACGTAATCATCCCAGCGATACCCGATGATTCTACGAAGACACTTATTACTAAAGGCATCGATTTGTCTCTTCAAGTCGCTATTTAGTGTCCATGTCTCACAACCATAGAGTAAGACAGGGATCACAAGCGACTTGAAGATCCGGAACTTTGTCCTCCTGCGCAGGTACCGACAACGCCAAATACTCCTGCTGAGCGAATTCATAACACCGTGGGCTATACGTGTGACAGCCTGGTGGTAAATGATACATCAACACTAGCAGACAATAGGTGGTGCTGTTGGTGCCAATCTGCCGAGGTGGAAGCTGCCGTGGAACGGTTCCCGCCAGTCTTGGCGGCAGTCTCATTCCAACATTCGTCTTGGAAGACGCACGAGTATTTTTCAGGGTATTTTTTAGGGTAAAAAGTGCGTCTTATAAGCCGTAAAATACAGTAAGTGCGGAGTCATTAGGAAGCTTTAAAAGCGCATTTCATTTTGGCGTGCCACTGTTTTCAGGAGGCTTCTTCTTCTTCTTGTGACCTTTTCTGCTTAGTGTCGCTTTGTAGGTCGTCTGTCAAGCTCGTGCTCGAGCTTGACACATATCTTCCTTTTTTTGCCACTCTGTAGCCCTTTCTTTCCCTGCCAATGGAGAGCACCTGTTCCCTGGCGCCGTTTGTTTTGATGGCGCTGTATCCAGAATCAGCTGTATGCTCACCTTCCGACAGGAAATCAACGTTGCAGTGGTACAGGTGGAAACAGAAACCAGAGGGGGTGACTTGGCATGTAGGAGACTGGGGGAGTAAGTTACTCTATAAAGCAAGAACAGGCACCTTGGAAGTCAACGGAAGGAACAGCAGGGAACTTGAGAACCAGAATTGTAGCTGCAGGGTAGGAGAGAAAGAAACCGTAGAACATGCTATTGTGGAATGCAACAAGTATAGGAGTCAGAGGGAAAGGCTTATAGCATCAATAGTAACAGTCCTAGGCAGAGAGGAGTGGGACAGGAGACTAGAGCAGAAAGACGGTGCTCTGTGTACGGGGCCCTATATACAGCATATACAGGGAGGTCCCGTTATACAAGCATTCGGTATACGAGAATCCGATGATACGAGATGTGTAAATTAGGGTCTATTTTCAATATACGAGATCGAAAATCCAATGATACGACATTCAAACTGGGGTGAATAAAATTATCAAGTTCAAAATGCGCGCCCTACCACTCCCGGGCTGGACAAAGGGGGATTTGGTTGACCCCAGTGAGGTCACCCCTAGCAAGCCGTGATCTGAAGGGTAATTAAGCATATGGCGCGGCCTGACATTTAGGGGTAATTAGCAGGTGTGCGGCCCCAACCTTGGGACCGCAGTCAGGTCACCCCTAGCAAGGCGTGACCTGAAGGGTAATTAAGCATATGGCGCGGCCTGCCCTTTAGGGGTAACTAGCCGCAAAGCCGCCCTCCAGGCGGACTTTTTGGCTAGCTCCTGCGGAGGGCTATTAGTGGGCCATTGGCCCACCACCTGTGTTTGGTGGGCCTTCGGCCCACCAAACACAGACTCCAGATAGCCCCTTCTAGCTTTCCTGAAATCAAGGATGTAGAAATGTATGTATTAATGTCAACCCATTCACATCACCCCCAACCCATTCCCTCACCCATTACCCATCACCCCCCACCCATTCACTCACCCATTACCCATCACCACACACCCATTCACTCACCCATTACCCATCACCCTCATCTATTCCCTCACCCATCACCCCCCACCCATTCACTCACCCATTACCCATCACCCCACCCATTCACTCACCCATTACCCATCACCCTACATCAAGGTTTCCTCAATTCTCGCAACCCACTTTTTTTCACAATTCTCGCTAATAGGCTGCTAAAAAAAAGAAAAAAAAGTGATCGGATCATCTCATAAGTGGGCTTAAAACCTTCCCCTGGTCGACCCGATTCCAAAACTGTGCCATCTGAGGGGATTGCGCCACTGGGGGCGGCACCTATCGTGGACAGACAGACACACAGACAGACACAGATGGCGCAGCCTGACATTTAGGGGTAATTAGCAGGTGTGCGGCCCCAACCTTGGGACCTCAGTCAGGTCACCCCTAGCAAGGCGTGATCTGAAGGGTAATTAAGCATATGGAGGGGCCTGACCTTTAGGGGTAATTAGCAAGGTGTGGGGCCCCAACCTTGGGACCCCTACACTACCTTCTCTTGTATCACGCGGCGTCCCCTACATTACAGCGTCTTTTTTGCTTGTTATGCATGTTTAATGTTTAATTAATGTGCAGTTATGTTATTTTGTGTGCTATTTTCTCTTTGAGAATGCTTTTTCTCCTTTTTCTACAGAATAGGTAGTACAGTGTGGGTAATATAGACGCTGTGTGTTTGTTGTGTTTGCTATAGTTTATTTTAGCTTGTAAAACATGTCTTTTTTTTTTCTTTCTTTTTTTAATTGATGGGGTCCTGGAACCAAACCTATATTTTACCATTAGTTATGTGTTTCGTTATACGAGATTTCGCTTTACGAGTATGCCAGGTGGAACCTAACTGCTCGTATCTTCGGGACCTCCCTTATGATAGTCGGGGGACAAAACTTCAATAATCCGGAAATTTCGAAAATCCGGCAGTCCTAAGGTCCCGTGGTTGCCAAATTAGTGATGGGCAACTGTATATATAATCCCCCCATTATTCGGATCCTTGCATTACTCGGACCACTCCTTGGCCCAATTAGTCCCAATATGAGAGGTTTTACTGTATATGGATACTTTTTTGCACCACTGAGTTTGAAGTTTTGTGGCTGCTTTTCTCTCACTCATATTCTAGTGGTAGCTGGCAATCCACTCTATACATCACGAGAGCCGTAGAGAAATGTCACCTGCCCTCAGTCGTGTTCTTGATAGAATGAAGGATATATCTGGCAACTCTCGTGACTCGCCGGGTGGGAGGCCTTCACCCGAGTGTCCACCCAGATTCTCGATTTTCTTTTTCTAATTCTGATGAAGAAGAAGGCAGTAAATACAGCCTGCATGACTCTGAATACGATGTCAGCAGTGACATGTTGTCGCAGGTCAGACTTGCCTGCCCGGAGCTCCTGTGCGAGCCCTTGCCCAGACCCCCCTTTCCACCCACCGAGTCGAAGCGTGGGAAAATATGAAAACTTATTTCTTTCTCTAATTATTTTTTTGTACTGTACTTATATTGTGCCACAATACAGTGGTCCCTCACGTTTGGTGATTTAATTAGTCTTGCCAAACCATCGCCAAAAGTTAATTTTGCCAAACGCGAATAGTACTTTCAATGGGAAAATTATCCATTACTCTTTGATGAGGCCCGAGTTCACCCTTTTGACCTCCATTATTGTAATTTAACTGCTTAAAGCAAAGACATTATGCATGAAACATTAACAGCAGTACAAAAAACAATAGATAATAGATAACAGATGTTATTTACCATGAATTATTTAGAGTTAGGCGCCGATGTAATGCATAATACTAAGAAAAAACAAGAGCTGGGTCAACAAGGTGGCGGTTGCTGCTACCAAGATGGCCGTCAGATGTGAATATCACCCCCTTTCCGCTGCCGCTCTCCACTGTAAAACGTGATATCTCTGGTCTTCCGCTTCACCTGAGATACCCCGCTAGGCGACGCCCTCCGTGCCACCACCATGGGGTCATTACTACAGCTCAGACTCCTCCCCGCACCCATGGATAAGAAAAAGATCCCTGGATGTCTCCCTCACCTGCCTGCGGGCTGCCGCCACACAACACTCACGACCCACCTGACGACGAGCCTAGTCTTTGACGAGGTCCGAGTTCACCCTTTTGACCTCCATTTTCGTACTTTAACTGCTTAAAAGCAAAGACATATTACATGAAACATTAACAGCAATACAAAAGACAATAGATAACAATGTTATTTATCGTGAATTATTTAGAGTTAGGCCTGGTGAGACGAGTGAATGTGGTGGTTGTGGCTGTGATTACCTTTCCTCCACTCTCGTTTCTCCACTTTTTTGCCATTGTCCTTATCATCACCTGGCTTCCTCGAACCACCACCACCACCAGTACTTGTAGATGCCATAGTCTTAGCTCGAAACGCCAAAGGTACCGTCACTTGGAGGAAAAAAGCAGCGCAGTCGTCAAGATTGCTGCCAGGAAATAACAAACAGCAACATGGACGCTTGCGGGCGGTGCATTCTGGGCCGACGCCATTCCGTGATGTCAGCGCGCGTCTCGCCAAAAGTGAATTTGAAGCGCCAAATTGAGATTCTGGTACCAAAGCCAAACTATCGCCGATATTGTGTTTCGCCAAACTGAGACTCGCCAAATGCGAGGGACCACTGTATTTCACATTTTTTTTCTACAATATCAAGAGATACTTTTTTAATGTGATGCAATTTCTATATTCTTTTCATATTACAGTCAAACCCCGATATAACGGACTAAAGGGGGGGCAGGAGTGGTCCGTTAAAGCCGATTGTCCGTTATAGCGAGGTTATTTTCCCAAGGGTGGAAAAATATATGAAAAAAACGAAAAAATTGTGAAATAAATGAGAAATAATCACAAACACAACCAGACTGTGTAGCTATGTTGGGAGGTAAACAGTGACTGGCACTACATGCTGAATTTGGTCCGCTCCACACGTGAAATAAATGAGAAATAAACACAAACACAACCAGACCATGTAGCTAGTCAAGCTCAAGCTCTAGAGAAAGGTAAACAAACAATAAGCTAGGCACAGCCCGTGGCTGTCAAAGGTATTGCATATTATCATGACTAATGCTCATTATTATATATATTACTAGCCGCAAAGCCGCCCTCCGGGCGGACTTTTTGGCTAGCTCCTGCGGAGGGCTATTGGTGGGACTTCGGCCCACCACCTGTGTTTGGTGGGCCTTCGGCCCACCAAACACAGACTCTCCAGATAGCCCCTTCTAGCTTTCCTGAAATCATGGATGTAGAAATGTATGTATTAACGCCAACCCATTCACATCACCACCAACCCATTCACTCACCCATTACCCATCACCCCCCACCCATTCACTCACCCATTACCCATCACCCCCCACCCATTCACTCACCCATTACCCATCACCACACACCCATTCACTCACCCATTACCCATCACCCCCCATCTATTCCCTCACCCATTACCCCCCACCCATTCACTCTCCCATCACCCCACACCCATTACCCATCGCCCCACCCATTCACTCACCCATTACCCATCAAACTACATCAAGGTTTCCTCAATTCTCGCAACTCACTTTTTTTCACAATTCTCGCTAATAGGCTGCTAAAAAAAAAAAAAAAAAAGTGATCGGATCATCTCATAAGTGGGCTTAAAACCTTCCCCTGGTCGACCCAATTCCAAAACTGTGCCATATGAGGAGATTGTGCACTAGGGGCGGCACCTATCGCGGACAGACAGACAGACACACACACACACACACTTTCGCTTATATTATTATAGATAGATATGGTTGTTAAGTGCAGTTCTATACACGTGTCACTATTCAGGTCAGTGTAGCACTGCGTGTCACCTTAGGTAAGGGTGATTTAGGATGTTGAGGTGACAGGGAGAGCGTAGCAGCGGCTACGCCATAACACTAATAATCACTATTTTAAACATTACACACCTTCTACCACTAAATCACTAGCAACACAGGCTCCTTCCTTATATATCTTAATATGTGATACATCAAAACTCCTTAAAACCCAAGCATTCCAAGGTAAAATGAGAAAATAATACAATTGTGTTGAGCGGACAATTCAAGCGGCGATGAGCTGTCTAATATGAAAAAAAAAAAAAAAGTCACACAAATGGAGTCCGTTACACCCGAAGTCCGTTACATCGAGGTCCGTTATATCGAGGTTTGACTGTACGTATATCTATATTTCCCCGCACTTAAGAAATGTGTGGATTATGAGGCAGCCGCACTTTAAGAGTTAATTCATTGAGTGACTTTTTCCGACTAGAATTAACCTACAATGCCTACATATCATACCAACCATTGCCAAGGTTATCTCTTAACCCACAGCCAAGAAAGAGTTGCACTGTCCAGCAGGGGGTGACCAGGACACATCAGTTGACGCTGAGAAGAACCATCTCCACATAGAAATTGATGATCGACGAAGTGCTCTCCTTAATCACAGGATGATAAAAAATACACTGCAGTCAGCGGCTTTCAACATCCAGGTAATTAAAATAGATAGTTTATAGCAAGATCTTGCTTATTATCTCAAGATTATGATTAATTTTATTTTTTTTTATTTTTATTTTTATTTTTATTATCATTATTATTCTATTCCTTTTAATTGTAATAATTTGTATTATCTTTGTTATCATTATTTTCCTTTCTTTTTTGTGGCAGCAGAATCTGATCAAGACTGTAGATAATGATGCAGCATAAATAGTCTTCCTTCCAGATGGTCTATAAGTTTCAGAGAAAAGAAAGTTCAATGTAATGAAGACCATGCTTATATGTGGTGCTACCAAAAACTTTATGAAATTTGAATGGTGAATATGTGGTACAAATTTAAATTGTTGCCACTTATCTTTTGTGAACCAGTGTGGCATGTGGCTTTGCACTTTTGTACTGAGCACATTTTTTCTTTGGTGTTACATGCTATAGCTTTGTTCAGTAGTCCTTGGATGACACGGACCCTGCTATTACGTATTTATGAAAATCTGGTAAAAAATCTTAAAAATTTTATGAAAAATATGAACTGAATAGACATTCAAATAAACTGCCAATTTCCATTTTCCTGCCCAGCAAGTTAATTTGTATGTACGATGTGTTCATGCTGTGCTTGCCGGTTAATTGCAGCTTTTTTTCAGTGGATAAACTGGGAAATACAGTACATATACAAAGATGGGGAAAAATGCCAAACTGACGAAGAATTTGTGATTCATCCGCTAGGTGTTTCTACCTTAGTTTCTCACCAGTTTAATATTTTTATGTCAGCTATGCCTCGTCTCTTTGAGACTTTTGAGACGAGGAGGCCTGACAATGGCGAGACTATCAGTGGGGGTTACACCTACCACTGGTCCGGCATGAGCAATGGTCACCGTGTCCGGGGAGTAGCTATAGGCATCTCCAGCAAACTGCAGCCGTCTGTTGTTGAGGTTACTCCGGTTGATGAACGTATAATGCGGGTGAGAATGAAACACACTCTGGGTTTCATGTCTCTTGTTGCAGTGTACAGTATGTATGCTCCTACCAAGGTGTGTGAAACTGAAGAGAAGGAGATGTTCTACGCCACGCTTGATTCTGTATTAGACCAGTGTCCTCCTCGGGACACTCTCATTGTCTTGGGCGACTTCAATGCTACTACTGGCACTGTGAGAGATGGCTTTGAGTTATGTGTTGGTCCCCATGGCTCTGGTACCAGGAACATTAACGGTTCTCTCCTTCTGAATTTCGCGAGGTCCAGAAGGTTGAGAATAAAAATGGTATCATAGACCAGAGCTGCACCGCTGGACATGGTATAGTAATGCCGGAGGGTTAGCTAAGGAGATCGACCACATCCTCGTTAGTACTCGTTGGAGGATCCTCCAGAACAGCAGGGTTTACCGGGGTGCTGAGTTCTTTGCAACTGATCACAGACTTGTTGTTGCTACACATAAGCTTCATGTCAAGTCCAGAAGAATCTCAAGAGGGAATCTTAAGAATCTCATACTGTGTTTCATCTTGAGAAGCTGAAGGACTTGGCATGAGCCCATGTGGCTACCGTAGTCCGTAGATAACACTAGTCGCCAGTCACTCGCCACTGCACTAATGTCGCCAGGCGCCATATATTGCGAATTTTAGCATCACTACAGACTTTTATGTGCCACTGAAGAGGCATGCACAGTAGTTTTTATGAAAAATACTTTTCGTATTTTAAAATTATATTTAATTACCTGTATTTATTATTATTTATCCCAAGGGTTGAAAACCCGCGAGTAATCAAATCTGCGAGCCTGAAACCCGCGAGCATGAAGGGTTTATTGTATAGGGAAGTCCCGAAGATACGAGCAGTTAGGTTCCACCTGGCATACTCGTAAAGCGAAATCTCGTATAGCGAAATACATAACTAATGGTAAAATATAGGTTTGGTTCCAGGACCCAATCAAAGACATGTTTTTCAAACTAAAATAAACTGCAGCGGTCCCAAGGTTGGGGACGCACACCTGGCTAATTACCCCTAAAGGTCAGGCCGCACACCTGGCTAATTACCCTTAGGTCACGCCTTGCTTGGGGTGACCTGACTGGGATCAACCAAAATCCCCCATTGTCCAGCCCGGGAGTCCTGTATTCAGTCGGTTACCTACCAACCACTACAGTGAGAGGAACACCACTCCTTCTCTCCCTGTGTTCCTCTCACTGTGGTGGTAGGTAGGTAATTGCCAGAAGCTGGTCTAGGAAGCCAGGGCGGGAACCCAGCAATGGAGGTGCGGGAGGAATTTGGGTCACGAGCGAGTCAGGTGTTGGCTTGACCTTTAGGGGTAATTAGCCAGGTGTGCGGTGAGCTTGGGGCCACCACAACATCATCATACAGCCTAGGACAGCCCAAATGCATACGTGGTAGGGCGCGCATTTTGAACTTGGTAATTTTACTCACCCCAGTTTGAATGTCGTAGCATTGGATTTTCGATCTCGTATATTGAAAATAGACCCTAATTGACTAAGCTCGTATCATTGATTTCTTGTATACCGAATGCTCGTATAACGGGACTTCCCTGTACTTTGGGCAGTTGTTCACGGCGGACCCTCCAATTGGGCAGCTTCACACCACTGGATTACTGGCAGTGGATGCCGATCCTCATATTGACAAAACCGTACCCTCTCATGACGAAGTCTGAGAGGCTGTAGCAAAGTTGAGGGGTGGAAAGGCAGCTGGTGTTTGTAATATAGGGGAGGCTGTAGCAGAGTGG
Source organism: Chionoecetes opilio (assembly GCA_016584305.1). Lineage (NCBI taxonomy): Eukaryota > Metazoa > Arthropoda > Malacostraca > Decapoda > Majidae > Chionoecetes > Chionoecetes opilio. Next base: position 70,712 of record JACEEZ010001805.1, read on the forward strand.
TAAGCGTCTCCGAGTGGTGTGCTTGGTCACCCGAGTTCGATCCCCGATGAGGCCGAATTTCCACTTAAGATCTTTCTGCAACCGTCGAGTGGCCTAAGAGCACCCACATGCAACCCATTGACTCTACCTTCGATTGTGAGTGCATCGGAGGACACAGGGGGGGCGGCATGAGCCTCTAATCACAGGCGTCACTATAAAAATCCTGCCTGCGCCACCACTGGCGAGGGCCAGCCATCACAGTCCTCGAGTGACCCTACAGGACCTACCATCCCAGCCCTAGAGGTCACTGCCTACAGGTGCTATAGGCACAAATGTAAAAAATAATAATAATAATAATATCGTAAATGGTGGCGTATAAGTCGACCAGGCGTACAAGTCGACCTCATGATTATTAGCTCAAGATTACGGGTTAGGCCTAGACTTGCCGTATAAGTCAGCCCAAAAAATATGGTAGGCTACTGGTAGGCCAAAGCTTACAAAGTCTTTACCCCCGTAGTGTATGGTCACGATATATTTGTAGATCAGAATTACCAGTTGTATTGTTAGAGTGTGAGGTACGATGATTGGGCTGACAGCGCTCGGCAAGCAGCCAGGCAGTTGTTGTTGTTGTAGTTGTCTGACTGGCTGCTTCGGTTCAGTGGCGTTCCGGTCAGTTGTTTACAATCTGTGTATCAGCTGTTGGAAACAGCCTATGGTTTTATGTTGATATAAACTGAATTTATATTATTATTCTATTGTTTATATATTAATCTGTGTGTTAAATATGTTCTAAGGTGAAATATTTTGAAAAAATATTGTTTTGTATTTTAACATTTTCTTTTCATTCATACCTTACATTTGATAATTCTGCCATGAAAACTCCTACGTGCATCAAAATCGGTCTCTTTAACAGTTTAAATGGCCAGCCGATCAGAGCGCACATGGCTGGACATTTAAATGCCCAGGAATTTATCTTCATAATGCGATTTGAATGGATATAGAGTAATTTTTGCACTTTATAGTAGTCTATCCTTTCACAAAAACGTTTTCTCTTAGTCCACCTAATGAGAGAATGTGTGTAAACAACACCAGCTACACACAAGACCTCCTCCACATCCTTTGTGTGTCTTCGACTTGATTTTACTCATATTATCATCAGTTAGAGCAAGAGGTCTGAATTATACAAGAAGAGGTTGGCAAGTATTTCAAGAGCACGGGAAGCAAAGAAAAGCAGCCATGGAGTTGAAGGGACTCTCGCCAAGGCTATTTTTCTAATTTTGTACCGGTAAAGGCCATATACATCTTATCCTTCATTTTCCATGATTATAAAGATAGAACAATAATTTTTTTCACATATAAATGACTAATAGGTACAGAAGAAGTGTACCAATTTTGATGCACCTAGGACTTATACTTACTGAGCTATGAGATAAAGCGAGTTATTTTTTTCAACGCTAATTTCTGACAAATAATACTTTGCTAGAAGAAAAACGGTCCCCTTTTTCCCCTTTCCCCCTAGACGGTCCCCTTTCCCTTTCCCTATCTGGAAAGAGAAAGGGGACCGTCAGGACTGCAACAATTACCGCGGTATTACACTGCTCAGTGTACCAGGCAAGGTGCTTGCCCATCTATTGCTGACACGGATTCGCAGTCATCTGGTGAAGCATCAGAGACCTCAGCAGTCTGGGTTCACGCCTGGTAAGTCAACAACGGACCGTATCCTAGCGCTTCGTGTCCTGGTGGAATGCCGACGTGAATTTCGACAGGGGATGCTTGCAGCCTATGTTGATCTCAAGAAGGCATTTGACTCAGTGCATCGTGAGTCACTTTGGGATCTTCTGCGACTTCGAGGGATTCCTGCAAGGACTATTGGTTTGATAACTGGTCTGTATTCTGGGACTGAGAGTGCTGTGAAGTGTGGGGCAGGTGTATCCAGCTTCTTCCCTGTGAATACAGGAGTGAGGCAAGGGTGCGTCCTTGCCCCATCACTTTTCAACGCTTGCATGGACTGGGTATTGGACAAGGTTGTAGATCAAAGTGATTGTGGAGCATCCGTCGGCAACACCAAGATCACTGATCTTGTTTTTGCCGATGATGCAGTAATATTTGCTGAGTCGCTGGAGGTCCTGGTGATGGCTCTCGAGGCGCTGCACGAGGAGGCAAAGCCTTTGGGACTTGAGGTCTCCTGGCTCAAGACCAAGGTCCAGGTGTTTGGAGACTTACTAGATGAAGCAGTACAGTCTGTTCATGCGTGTGGCGAGGACATTGAGATCTTGGAAAGTTTTACATACCTTGGTAGCGCAGTCCATAATGACGGCGGGTCACGTCAAGAAGTCTTACGGCGGATTGGCATAGCCCACGGTGTTATGGACTCGCTCAGCGGGAGTATTTGGCATTGTCGGTACCTGTGCAGAAGGACAAAGATCCGGATCTTCAAGTCGCTTGTGATCCCTGTCTTACTCTATGGTTGTGAGACATGGACACTAAATAGTGACTTGAAGAGACGAATCAATGCCTTTGGTAATAAGTGTCTTCGTAGAATCATGGGGTATCGCTGGGATGATTACGTGTCAAATCAGCTATTGCACCGTGAGATTGAATCGAGGCCTATTACCTGCATAGTCCGTCAGTGCCAACTTCGGCTATATGGGCATGTGGCACGCTACCCTGAAACCGATCCTTCCCATCGGGTTGTATCTGTAAGAGACAATCCAGCGTGGAGGAGGCCAATGGGGCGCCCACAAGGCTCGTGGCTGGGGCAAGTTGATGTTTCTTGTCGAGAGCTGCTTGGTATGGGAAAGGAGCCTGCATGGGAACTCGCGCGTGGTGACCCCCGGGAGTGGCGTCGTAGGGTGGGCGAGGCGACGCGCCCCCCGGCGTATGCCCCCAATGATTGATTGATTGATAGAAGAAAAAAAATCCCAGAACACTTTTTTTTCAGGGGATTTAAAAAAAATCTAAAAGTGTTATCTTTTTCAACCATTTATCTAAGTTTTTGTCAAGAGGAAATTGAACTTTTTTTATTCCATATATACCGTATTTGCCGGCGCATAAGACGCACCTCCGCATAAGACGCACCCCTATTTTACAAGGAGGTTTTGAGAAGAAAAAAATATAATGGGGGTTTTTGAAGGAAATTTTTTTTTTGTAAATTTAGCAAGTGATTAAAAAAAAGGATTTGTAGGGGAAAGCAAATGATTATGAGCATGTACCTAAATACAATATTCACTGTGCAGTGAATGTGAATGAAAAATCATACTAGTCAAAATGTAAAGGGAATGACAGGGTAACCAAAATCGGTCATAAATCATGATATAGCAGGATGCCCCCACGAATTGATATTCTAATATTATCTACCTATGACATATAGCTTAGATTTAATGTTGTAGGTATGCCTTTGTTGCTTTTCTGCTATGTATTTAGACTTTGTGGAAAATTTGCAGTATAGATATTGGTATTATTTTGGTAGTGCGCTTTCAAAAGTCCTAGGACTCTTACCTACATCATCGTGTAGCTTTCTTCATTCTGAGTATTTTGAGCCCCATTTCCCATGGCGCAATTGAATAATAATGGCATTACACATAGTACCAAAAATCTACCGTTATTTCAGCCAGAAAGTTAAGTTAGGTTAAATCAGATTAGGTTAGAGTTAGGTTAGGTTAGAGGTGGGGTTTGGTTTAGTAACAGATGATATAGAAAAAAAACGAAAAATTACCCATAATATGGCAGTGCGAAGCGTAGCAATGTTTGCGGGGCGGACCTGGAGGGGCAGGTTGCCCCCCCACACACACACATACATATAAACAAACATTGATTTCCGACAAAAACGAGAGCCAGATTAATTCAAAACACATCAAAACTATTCAGGAGGACTAAGTTTCGCCCTCAAAATCGGTGGTTGTCCAATAACAAAAATTCATGAAGATATTTAGGTAACACTGTAAGGTAACCATCTCTACCTTGTTATTGTTGTAATTGTTGAAGGGCACCGTTGTCGGGATCGACAATATTCGCCCTGGTTTACACCTATGAATCTATCACAGTCGTGAGGGTTGATTAGTCTTCTTCAGGAAGGTACAGGTGAAGGCTGGTTCACACTCTGAAATCACGGCAGTGTTCTGTCAGCCGTGTCTTGTATTCACACTATTTGTCACGGTTCTGTCATTTTCGGCAGTTTCTGCTCACCCTCTAAGCAGACATGGTGCCTCAGAGGCTATGGTTGAAGAAATTTGCATTAATAGCACTTCTGTTGGATGAAGAAGAGGAGTTGAGCTCTAAAAGACACTGTTTTGGGTACATAAAGCCTTGAGAAAACTACAATTATCAGCACGGCACAGTCTCATTACGTTAAAATATTCTTCCCCAGAAACCGTTACGTGACAGGACGGTGATGTATTGGAGCCGTGATGGCGGCGCACCGTTTAGTGTAACACATCTATTTGTTTGAATGTAAGAAATTATAACGGATTTGATGAGACGGTGCCGTGTCACCATGATGGTATGGTGTGATTCGGCCTTGAGGCAGGCGGTGTGGCGTCGTGATGGTCTTGGTCTTGGTGTACCGTGTGGAAGACTTGTCCTACAGGTACCGTTGCAGCCTTTTTACTAGCACTCTTTCTTACAGTTTCCTTATCCGTAGAGGTACAGGGGTGAGGATTGAGGGGTCAAGGTGGTACAAAGGCCTATGATGTCTCCTATCCCACCTTGCTTACCACTGTAGCGGCGTTAACACACACACGCACATACACACCTGCATCGGCTTGGGCCACCCCCCCTGTCTGGGACCAAGATTAGAGGCCCGAGGGTGACCTGACGCTGACCTGACTTGTCCTCGCCGACACAACTGCAACGTCAGCCAGGTAATTCAGTCAGCCACAGGACACACAGAGACACACACGCCGCGCACCTCTTGTCCCCACGTTGTACAATGACTTCTGTCAAATAAACAACAAAGCCACGACGCCTTTTCTCCATCCTTGTGTGTATAGACAGACTCCCCAAGATACTACACCTCCCTCTCACCGCTCACACTCCTTCAAATAAAACTTTAACACGCTCTTTGTTTCACTATTCCATTTATCAACAATACTCATTTCAGCGAAGATTCCATCATCATTTTCTGCCTCCCTTCTATCATCTCCTTCCAACTGTTGTGTCAACTGTGTGGCGCGAGTCGAATGCGGGTTAAGGCGACATCTAATATGCGGGATGTTTGTCTTTTCCATGGGTGCGGGGACTAGTCTGAGCGGTAATGACCCATGGTGGGCGCGCGGAGGGCGTCGCCAAGTGAAGTATCTCAGGTGAAGCGGCAGACCTGAGATATCAGACGTTTTACAATGGAGAGCAGCAGCGGGAGGTGGATGATGTTTACATCTGACACGGCCATCTTGGCAGCAACAATCGCTATCTTGTTGCCCCAGCTCTTATTTTCTCTTAAACTCCAACCTTTTCTTAGTATTATGCATTACTGTTGATAACACAGTTACAAATTTGTGCTCAGTGAACTACTGCTCAACACAGATAACTCCAGACCCCTTTAGTAATACACCACCGGCTGTTCTGCATTCTCTGCCCGACCTCTCATGCGCTAATATGGCCGCATTAGACGCAGGGTGAACTTTGCATTCCTTTTTAAGGGATAAAACTGCGTCTTATGCGCCGGCAAATACGGTAATTTTTTTTTTCAAAAAAAAAAAAATTTAGAAAGTATTTTCATCACTAAATCTAAATAAGAAAAAAATGAAAATTTACATTTTTCTCTTGACTAAAATTTTAAGAATACATTGATCTTTAAAATCATATACAAAACATTATGTTTTACTTTAAAGACATGAAACTGGGAGCCTGAAAAGTACTATGTAAAACTCGGGCAGAGAACGGCACCTTAAGTAAGTTCACTCCTTATTTTCTTATGTTCTTTTGTTATGAACACAAGTTTTAGTTGGAAATATTTGTGATAACCTGCTGGAGTTACGGTACGAGGTATGCAATGATTGTTAGTAGTGCTAATCCACTTGTTTGCCACTCGGTGGTAAAGGTTCGTATTTTATCCTTGCCGTATAAGTCGACCCCTAGTTTTGGAGATATTTTTTCAGGCTCAAAGAGTCGACTTGTACGCCGCCATTTACGGTAATTATTTCGGAGATCCTCAAAGCTGGGGGTGAGGCCATAATCTGCTGGTTGCATGCTGTCATGACTGTTGTATCGCAATCAGGTATCCCCATTCCTCCTGACTGGAAATGGGGGCTGGTCTTCCCTATCTGGAAAGGAAAAGGGGACCGTCAAGACTGCAAGAATTACCGCGGTATTACACTGCTCAACGTGCCAGGCAAGGTGATCTCTTGCCCATCTATTGCTGACATGGATCCGCAGTCACCTGCTGAAGCATCAGAGAGCTCAGCAGTCTGGGTTCACGCCTGGTAAGTCAACAACGGACTGTATCCTAGCGCTTCATGTCCTGGTGGAACGCCGACGTGAGTTTCGACGGGATGCTTGCAGCCTATGTTGATCTCAAGAAGGCGTTTGACTCATTGCATCGTGAGTCACTCTGTGATCTTCTGTGACTTTGCGGGATTCCTGCAAGGACTATTGGTTTGATAACTGGCCTGTACTCTGGGACTGAGAGTGCTGTGAAGTGTGGGGGAGGTGTATCCAGCTTTTTTCCTGTGAATACTGGAGTGAGGCAATGGTGCATCCTTGCCCCATCACTTTTCAACACTTGTATGGACTGGGTATTGGGCAAAGTTGTAGATCAAAGTGATTGTAGAGCATCCCTCGGCATTACCAAGATCACTGATATTGTTTTTGCTGATGATGCAGTAATCTTTACTAATCTTTACTTTTGATGATGAATGCAGGAAGTCTGTGACTTTGCGTGATTCCTGCAAGGACTATTGGTTTGATGACTGGCCTGTACTCTGGGACTGAGAGTGCTGTGAAGTGTGGGGGAGGTGTATCCAGCTTTTTTCCTGTGAATACAGATGTGAGGCAAGGGTGCGTCCTTGCCCCATCACTTTTCAACACTTGAATGGACTGGGTATTGGGAAAAGTTATATATCAAAGTGATTGTGGAACATCCCTCGGCAACACCAAGATAACTGATCTAGTTTTTGCCGATGATGCAGTAATCTTTGCTGAGTCGCTAGAGGTCCTGGTGATGGCTCTTGAGGCGCTGCACGAGGAGCAAAGCCTTTGGTACTTGAGATCTCCTGGCTCAAGACCAAGGTCTAGGTGTTCGGAGGCTTACTAGATTAAACACTACAGTCTGTTCATGCGTGCGGCGAGGACATTGAGATCTTGGAAAGTTTTACATACCTTGGTAGCGCAGTCCATAATGACGGCAAGTCACGTCAAGAAGTCTTACGGCGGATTGGCATAGCCCACGGTGTTATGGACTCACTCAGCACGAGTATTTGCCGTTATCGGTACTTGTGCAGAAGGACAAAGATCCGGATCTTCAAGTCGCTTGTGATCCCTGTCTTACTTTATGGATGTGAGACATGGAAATTATAGAGCGACTTGAAGAGGCGAATCGATGCCATTGGTAATAAATGTCTTCGCAGAACCATGGGGTATCGCTGGGATGATTGCATGTCATATCAGCGATTGTACCGTGAGATTGAATCGAGGCCTATTACCTGCATAGTCCGTCAGCGCCAGCTTCAGCTATATGGGCATGTGGCACGCTACCCTGAAACCGATCCTACCCATCGGGTTGTATCTGTAAGAGGCAATCCGGTGTGGAGGAGCCCAAGGGGGCGCCCACAAGGCTTGTGGCTGGGGCAAGTTGATGTTTTATGTCGAGAGTTGCTTGGTATGGGAAGGAAGCCTGCATGGGGCCTCGCGCGTGGTGACCCCCGGGAGTGGCGTCGTAGCGTGGGCGAGGCGATACGCCCCCTGGCGTATGCCCCCAATGATTGATTGAGTAATCATTGCTGAGTCGCTGAAGGTCCTGGTGATGGCTCTCGAGGCGCTGCACGAGGAGGCAAAGCCTTTGGGACTTGAGGTCTTTTGACTCAAGACCAAAGTCCAGGTGTTTGGAGGCTTTTTTCTCTTTTAAAAAAATTTATATACATCTACAGGGAGGTCCTGAAGATACGAGCAGTTAGGCTCCACCTGGCATACTCGTAAAGCGAAATCTCGTATAACGAAACACATCATAAAAAAAAAAAAAAAAAAAAAAAAAAAAAAAAAAAAAAAAAAAAAAAAAAAAAAAAAAAAAGACATGTTTTTAAAGCTAAAATAAACCATAGCAAACACAACAAACACACAGCGTCTATGGGAGGTCCCGTTATACGAGCATTTGGTATACGAGAATCCGATGATACGAGATGTGTAAATTAGGGTCCATTTTCAATATACGAGATCGAAAATCCAATGATACGACATTCAAACTGGGGTGAGTAAAATTATCAAGTTCAAAATGCGCGCCCTACCACTCCCGGGCTGGACAAAGGGGGATTTGCTGGACCCCAGTGAGGTCGCCCCTAGCAAGCCCTGACCTGAAGGGTAATTAAGCATATGGCGCGGCCTGACATTTAGGGGTAATTAGCAGGTGTGCGGCCCCAACCTTGGGACCGCTACATTACCTTCTCTTGTATCACGCGGCATCCCCTACAGTACAGCATCTTTTTAGCTTGTTATGCATGTTTTATGTTTAATTAATGTGGAATTATGTTATTTTGTGTGCTATTTTCTCTTTCAGAATGCTTTTTCTACAGAATAGGTAGTACAGTGTGGGTAATATAGACGCTGTGTGTTTGTTGTGTTTGCCACAGTTTATTTTAGCTTGAAAAACATGTCCTTTTTTTTTTTTTTTTTTATTTAATTGATGGGGTCCTGGAACCAAACCTATATTTTACCATTAGTTATGTGTTTCGTTATACGAGATTTCGCTTTACGAGTATTCCAGGTGGAACCTAACTGCGCGTATCTTCGGGACCTCCCTGTACTACGTATTCTGTAGAAAAAGCATTCTGAAAGAGAAAATAGCACACAAAATAACATAACTGCACATTAATTAAACATAAAACATGCATAACAAGCAAAAAAGACGTTGTAATGTAGGGGACGCCACGTGATACAAGAGAAGGTAGTGTAGGGGTCCCAAGGTTGGGGCCGCACACCTGCTAATTACCCCTAAAGTTCAGGCCGCACCATATGCTTAATTACCCTTCAGGTCACGGCTTGCTAGGGGTGACCTCACTGGGGTCAACCAAATCCCCCTTTGTCCAGCCTGGGAGTGGTAGGGTGCGCATTTTGAACTTGATAATTTTACTCACCCCCGTTTGAATGTCTTATCATTGGATTTTCGATCTCGTATATTGAAAATAGACCCAAATTTACACATCTCGTATCATCGGATTCTCGTATACCGAATGCTCGTATAACGGGACCTCCCTGTATACCTATAGCGCCTGTAGGCAGTGACCTCGGCACGGATGGTAGGCCCTGGAGGCTCACTTGAGGGCTGTGATGGTTGGCCCTCGCCCGTGGTGGCGCAGGCTGGATTTTTATAGTGACGCCTATAATTAATTAGAGGCTCATGCTCTATGAGGTGGAGAGCTCTGGTGGAGGTGGAGGAGTAGATAACAAAAACAGCAACAAAAATAAAATCAACAATAATTTTGATGATGTAAATGCTTATAAACTTATTTTAATGATAATTTTTACACCTGTGCCTATAGTGCCTGCAGGCAGTATGACCTCCAGGGGAGGGATTGTAGGCCCTGGAGATTCACTCAAGGACGGTGATGGCTGGCCCTCGCCCGTGGTGGCGCAGGCAGGATTTTTATAGTGACGCCTGTGATTAGAGGCTCATGCCGCCCCCCTGTGTCCTCCGATGCACTCGCAATCGAAGGTAGAGTTAATGGACAGGGCATGTGGGTGTTCATAGGCCACTCGATGGTGCAGAAATATTTTAAGTGGATATATGGATCTCACTTGGGATTGAACTCGGTCGGGTCTTCGAGAACACCACCCGGTGACGTTAACCACTCTGCTACTGCCTCTTCGCTTAGAACATAACAACATAAGAAAATAAGGAAGCTACAAGAGGCCATGAGACCTACAAGAGGTAGTTCCTGTTACTTAACACTACCTACATCCACCTTTCATCCCCATCCATGAATTTATCTTGCCTCCTTTTAAAGCTCCCTAATGACTCCGCACTAACTACCTGTCTACTGAGTCAATTCCAATCATTCACCACCCTATTTGTGAACCAGTTTTTCCCTACTTCTTTCTTAAATCTATGCTTTCCCAGCTTGAATCCGTTACTTCTTGTTCTACCCTGGTTACTAGCCGTAAGAACTTTTCCTACCTCTCCTTTATTATATCTCTTTATCCACTTAAAAACTTCTATCAGATCACCCCTTACTCTGCATCTCTCGAGTGAGTGTAAATTTAATAGCTTCAGTTTCTTCTCATAACTAAAGTTATGCATCCCTTGAATCATTTTGGTCATCCTTCTCTGCACTGATTCTAACAAGGCTATAATCCATCCTGTATTATGGAGAGCAAAACTGAACTGCATAGTCTAGGTGAGGTCTGACTGACTACAGCCAAATAAAGCTTTAGAATGACCTCAGCACTTCTACTTTAAACACTTCTGGTAATCAATCCTAACACCCGATTAGCTCTATTTCTAGCCTCAATACATTGTTTCCTAGGTCGGAGGTCTGAGCTCACCCTCACTCACGCTTACTAGATGAAACAGTACAGTCTGTTCATGCGTGTGGCGAGGACATTGAGATCTTGGAAAGTTTTACATACCTTGGTAGCGCAGTCCATAATGACGGCGGGTCACGTCAAGAAGTCTTACGGCGGATTGGCATAGCCCAAGGTGTTATGGACTCGCTCAGCATGAGTATTTGGCATTGTCGGTACCTGTACAGAAGGACAAAGATCCGGATCTTCAAGTCGCTTGTGATCCCTGTCCTACTCTATGGTTGTGAGACATGGACTAGCGACTTGAAGAGACGAATCGATGCCTTTGGGTATAAGTGTCTTCGCAGAATCATGGGGTATTGCTGGGATGATTTTGTGTCAAATCAGCAATTGCACTGTGAGACTAAATCAAGGCCTATTACCTGCATAGTCCGTCAGCGCCAACTTCGGCTTTATGAGCATGTGGCACGCTACCCTGAAACCGATCCTTCCCATCGAGTTATACAGTCAAACCTTGGGTTTCGAACGTCTCACTTTTTGAACAAATTGGTTCACGAACAGAATTTCAAACTCATAATTGCACCGGTTGCCATACGATAACTGGGTTGCCAAACAAGCTACTAGGCAAGAGCAGCTGGCAGAACGAAGATGGACCATAAAAATTTCATCAGGGCGGGAACCCACGAAGCACTTACCACCTTTTTTTAGGTGGGAAGTCCGACTTCGATGGTAACTCGAGCCCACAGCGCGGCTAGGTCGTAGATTTGGTGGTAAACGTGCATGCTGGCAAACGACTGGTCGAGTCTGGTATTAGGAGAGGTAGGAAGTCTCCAGGTTCGCTTATTACTGCTTGGTATGCTATGAAATATCATTTTTCTAGGTGAATGTAGGCATATAATTGCATTTGAAAGGCTATTATTCATATATATGAGTAAAGAGATGAAATACAAGCAAGGGTTTCATCCACGTCTGGCAGCGCGGCCACGGCAGCAGCAGCAGCATCATGAAGCCTGTGAGGTGGATATCAACACCAAGGGAGATCTCTTTGGTAATATTTAGTAGGGGTGCAAGGACCCCTTGAGAAATCCTAATATCCCTGGTGATATCCTATGGTGCTATCACAGGCATGGGAGCTGACCTGTTTTCTTCAGGAAGGCATAGGTGAGGCGGATGACGGCAGGTTTGAGAGAGGCGGCAGGCAGGGCAGGACGCTAGCTCCTCCGCCACGGTAGGTTGGGCAGGGTTAAACGTCTTATTACTCGTTATTATACAACTTAGGGATTATGGTGAGATGTTATATACAAGTGTCATTATCTAAATCAATGTAGCACCGTGTGTCACCTTAAATAAGGGTGATTTAAAGATGTTATGATGAGGTGACTGGCGGGGCAGTGAGTGACAAACATTCTTGCCGCGGGGCCACCCCATAACACAAATATTAACTATTTTAACCCACATCATGCATTATGCATGAAATACAGCTAAAAAGGTAAAAAAAAAGTCTTTATTTTGGGGGTCAGGAACGGATTAATCCATTTTATATTGTTTCATATGGAAAAATTTGTTTCGGTTTTAGAACAAATCGGTTTAAGAACTTTTGGGAACTAATTATGTTCGAAAACCGAGGGCGTGTCTGTATCTGTAAGAGACAATCCGGCGTGGAGGAAGCCAAGGGGGCATCCACAAGGCTCATGGCTGTGGCAAGTTGATGTTTCCTGTCGAGAGTTGCTTGGTATGGGAAGGGAGCCTGCATCGGGACTCGCGCCTGGTGACCCCCGAGGGTGGTTGAGGCGACGCGCCCCCTGGCGTATGCCCCCAATGATTGATTGATATGTATTTACGCTGTGCTTACTGCGTGTTTACAGCTATTTTTTAGTACAAAATATTCTTATGCAATGACAATGGTTGTTAAATGTCAGAAAAGGTATTTGACTGAATAAGCATGAGAGACACAGCGATATGACATGAGCAAGAGACTGTGTTGTTGCTTTTTACCTGTCATGCATTCAAAGTGCCAGGACATTATCTGTGGTGGGTGAGAGACATAAATCATGTACCTGCTGCCTGCACTGGCAACATGGATGGAACTCTGTTCATCTGATGCAGGAAAACTAGGAGATGGAGTTGAGCATCAGCTGTCTTCGAAGCATTGACAGCAGGGGGAGGCGATGGCCGAGTGGTTGGCATCTTGGAGTGGTGAGCTCGATGTCCCGAGTTCGAATCCTGCCGGGGACAACTCTTTCAACCTTCATAATGCAGTTGACAAGAGCCTGGTAGGTGAGCAGAAGGTCCTGAGTTCAAGTCCCACCAAAGAGCAATTGTCAAATCCAACGTCAAGTGGCCAAAGAAACCCGCATAAGGCATAACTGTTCTTCCGACTGCGACTACAAGTGTGGCGTAGGAAGCACCAGGTGGCAGCATGAGCCTGACTGAAGATCCGAACATCACAGAAAATGGGATCTTCACCTATAGATCACAGGTGTCCCTATAAAAATCCAGCCTGCGCCACTAATGGGCGAGGGCCAACCATCACGACCCTCCAGAATGTGCAGTGGCGAACCATCTGAGCTCTCAAAGAATAAATAGCCTACAGGCACTATAGGTTCCAATGTAGACAAAAAATAGTAGAGGCTATACAGTTACCTGGAGTAGGTACAATAAACCCTCTCTTCAACGAACCAATTGGGGGGAAGGAAGGGGGTGACGTTACATCTGAAAGTCCGTTATATCCGAGGAATCCAAACTTTTCTCATATAACAAGCTTTGTTCGTTATATGAGGTGAAAGTTCGCTATTTCCGACCATTTACCTGTCAGGCAACGTGGTGAGGCACGGAAGGACGTGAGAGGAAGTGTTTACAGTCAAGCAGACAAAGCTTGACTGATCAGCGAGCAGCCGTGCGCTGCCCCCGACCAACTTGTGTGTACATGTTTGGTCTTGTGTGCTCACAGCCACCGACCAACCTGTGTGTACATGTTCGGCTGGCCCACCACCGAACCAAACCCCACATTTACCGAACATATTCGGTAAATCCCCACATATATCGGACTGGCAGAAAAAGTTTTGAAGCAGAAATTGGATATATAGAGGTCCATAAAAGCGAGTGTTTACTTTAGTTCCCTTACTGTAGTTCCTTTTTCCTTTGTCTTCTCCGGACATATTATATCTCTTAGCACTATATCCCAATGCTACATAAGCCAATGGTTCAGATTGGCTGTACAAATAGGAGGCAGGACAAGCAAGGAGTCTTGCATGCATGTGTTATTGCGTATGTGTGTGTGTCGATCAGCTGACAGGGAGACAATGCATTGTTGCTCCTCCCTCTCATCCATCCAACACAGCAGGGCAGTGATAACCATGGTGGAGGGATTTCCCTGTATGCGTGTAGTATTTTTGATGGCTGCATGTACGTAAGCATACAAACTTTCATCTAATGTAACAAACAAAATTCATTATACATGGAAATGGTCGGAAATAGTGAACTTTCACCTCAAATAACGAACAAAGTTTGTTTTATGCAAAAAGTTTGGATCCCTCGGATATATCAAACTTTCGGATATAATGTCACTCTTTCCCCCAATTGGTTTGTTATAGTGAGGGAGTTAAAGGCATATGTATGGGTATGATAGGTATGTGTGTGGCACATTGCATTGCAATTGCATTAATTCTGGATCAGCGAGTGTTGAGAAGCTGGTAGGTTTATTGAGAGATCACTTTGTATATTTCCATCTCTTATAAATAGATGGTAACATAATAGATATTTATATAGAGTAGTTATATTATCAGTTTATTCTATGGTAGAAACATTACTTGCTCCTTACTATATGTTTAGTATTGGAGCAGATGTATATGAGTCTACGAGTAGTTGACACCTGCATGACAGAGGGAGCGGGAGCTCACCGCCAGCAACTAGAGACGGGAGAGCGGTGTTAACCTGTGTCAGGGGAGGTAACGGAGATTGGCTCAGGGACTCCTGCCCATTTCGTCATTTGTATATAATATCGGTGTAGATTTGCACAATTATACTACCTCAACTACCCTCGTGTCTCACTACGTCCTCACGAAACCATCCATTTACTTTCCAGCCTATACAGTGATTGAAACATGTGTTCATTGACATTACTCATCCCCGGCTTTCAGGGTGAGTACCTATGTGAGTAGATTTACTCGCAAAAAGGAATAACCAGAACAAGGGTTTACTGTATACTAAATTGGGTTCCTAGAAAAAGTTTGGGTTTACTTTTTCAAATGAAAACTTGGGCAACTCCCAGGATAGGAACTGGTAAACCATCCTAGGTTTCACATCCAAATCTTGTGATGTCAGTTGACTCATTTGGTGGGGTTAATAGTCAGCCACTTTTCACAGCATCACTAGTAAGAGGGCCACCCTCCTGTGCTGTAACAGGCTAGTCATTGTTGGAGGAAGGGCCATCATTTTGGGGTTTGGGGTTCCTGGTAGCTGACCATACAAATGAAGAAGAAAGGGTTTTGCTGCTTCTAGCAAATCATCTTCTCTGGCATCCACCTCGCACAGCACTTCAGCCAAGTCTGGGAAGTCACCTGCCAGCAATACTGAGTGAGCTGACCTCACCCTTGCCATATGGAAATAAGGTTGTGGTTGTGTTGCACCTACTGAGGGCTGGCATGCCAAGGAGTTGCAGACACTTTCAATTTAGGTCAGTACATGTTGCATTGATATCCGTAACACTCTGTGTCGCCTCCGTGGTGTAGTGGCTAGAGCGCCTAGCTACGAATCTGTGGGCCCTGGTTTGAATCCGGACAGGGCAAGTCGGCTGCCAGCTTACCCAGCTGTTCATCTTTTCTTTCCGAGATGGTCGATAAATGGGTACCTGGGGAAACCTGGGGAAGGTAACAGTGGTAACCCGGATGTCACACTAGCCCTGTGTCCCGGAGTAACGGGTTCTTACTCACCACAGAAGGCTTAAAGGCTAATGCAACGGAGATGAGCACCGAGGCCACGCGTAGTATAGCGTATGCACCCATCTTTACCTTACTCGCCATCTGTTTTGCCGGAATGGGATGATTGGGCGCTGCCGTTTGGGCGCCAGGCATTTTGGCTCCCGACTTTATGGCGCTAGAAAATAACATGTTCGTTTGATCGTCATTATTGAAATTTAAATCTTTAGAGATATAATCCTTTATATGTAAATAAGTTAAAACTTAATAACTAAAAAAAGAAATGTATCTTTATTTATATTATACCTTAAATAAAAAAGTTAAAACGTTACTTTATTTACTTTTGCATTTGGTAATTAATTATGAGCAAGGCTCCTCAAGTACTCAACAGCATCCATGTTTTCACATCTAAGAACAGTTTCATGTATTCTATCTGCATCGCTATACTTTTTTGAATTTCTGCAGGGCTTTCATGCCCAGCCAGTAAACGTTAGTAATATGCATCTCTACCTTTCTGTACTTTACGCAGCCCAACTATTAATTTCCATATGGTGGGGCATTGCATGCTAAGTTCGCATTGTAATCGACAATGGGCTGCCTCCAAATGATTGTTTGTGCGGTCTTCCCCGTTTAAAGTTCTCTGATAAAGGTTCTAAGTCTCGGGGAGAAATAGAGCAGCTCGTCTTCCATTTCCTCTTCTGTTTTGACGACCAACATAAGTATCTTCAAACCAGTTGAGTAAACCTTGAAGTTCTTGTGGCAACTCTGTCGCTAGAGCATCCATATATTCGTCAATCTTGCTCAAAGGTATAAAGAAAGGCAAAGGCAATGATAATTTTGGCTTTTAACGCGAAATCTGGATCAGTGTTATACAGATGAGTGCAACCCAATCTAGCAAGATTTTTTTGCATATTTTGGGCTAAATTAAAAAAATATCCTTTTGTTTGACCGTCAGGGAATGATTCCTTCATAGCACTGCGCAGCTTGTTCAAAATTGCAGAAGCCCCCTCCCCCAAATATTTTGGCGTCAAAACGGCCGTCGCCAAATGAGCTGGCGCCAAAATGGTTTTAGAGCCAAAACAGCTGCGCCAAAACGTACCCCTCCCCTGTTTTGCACAGGTGCTTTTAATTTTTTAGTGGTCCTGTGTTCTCTCTTTTGGTTTAATGGTGATCTGAGGATTTTCAAAGGGCCTGCACATCATCTAGATGTTGATCTCACTTTAACGGTTCTTCTCTCATGATGATGCCCCGGCAAACTTGTGCTTGACCATCCCTTGCCAGCAAATTAGAAAATTAAACTTTTTATGTATTTAAAAAAATAACGTACGCCTGGGTTGTTTTTGCTCTCGGAATGCCATCACAAACACACAACACCTACACCAGGAGAAGCAAAATCTTCAAAAGGTCTAGAATTCT
Source organism: Chionoecetes opilio (assembly GCA_016584305.1). Taxonomy (NCBI): domain Eukaryota; kingdom Metazoa; phylum Arthropoda; class Malacostraca; order Decapoda; family Majidae; genus Chionoecetes; species Chionoecetes opilio. Next base: position 87,691 of record JACEEZ010001805.1, read on the forward strand.
GAAAAGGCCACAAACTCCATAGTTAGTGGAGCAGACATAGCCATGAACTAAGGAGGACAGTGCTTGTAAGTGCATGAAGTGATAGTTATGTCACTGAGGCCATGCGGCATTCAGCTGAACTACGCTCCTATTTTCTCTTTTGCTAGGAGATTTATAATTTGATTTTTATGTATCAACTAGCCGCAAAGCCGCCCTCCGGGCGGACTTTTTGGCTAGCTCCTGCGGAGGGCTATTGGTGGGCCTTCGGCCCACCACCTATTTGGTGGGTCTTCGGCCCACCAAACACAGACTCTCCAGATAGCCCCTTCTAACTTTCCTGAATTCATGGATGTAGAAATGTATGTATTAACGCCAACCCATTCACATCACCCCCAACCCATTCACTCACCCATTACCCATCACCCCCCACCCATTCACTCACCCATTACCCATCACCCCCCACCCATTCACTCACCCATTACCCATCACCACACACCCATTCACTCACCCATTACCCATCACCCCCCACCTATTCCCTCACCCATCACCCCCCACCCATTCACTCACCCATCACCCCACACCCATTACCCATTCACTCACCCATTACCCATCACCCTACATCAAGGTTTCCTCAATTCTCGCAACCCACATTTTTGTTTCACAATTCTCGCTAATAGGCTACTAAAATTAAAAAAAAAATTAAAGTGATCGGATCATCTCATAAGTGGGCTTATAATGTGCCCCTGGTCGAGCTGGTTCCAAAACTGTGCCATATGATATGATTGTGCCACGGGGGGCGGCACCTACTGCGGACACACACACACACACAGACACACACACACAGACACACTTTTGCTTATATTATTATAGATTATTTTTGGCTACTAATGGATAAGGGTGAAAAAGGTGAGAATGTATACAGGTGAATTGGATATGGAGAAGATTAGCAATGTATTTTGGCAGCTCTTAGATGGCATTTGATGGCAATTGGGGAGGCAGTGGTCGAGTGGTTAGCGTCTTGAAGTGATGAGCTCGCTGTCCTGAGTTCGAAACCTGGCGTTGGCAACTCTTTTGACCATCATGAATTAATGGCCGGAGGATTAAAACCTGGTAGTGGTGAGCACAAGGTCTCGAGTTCAAGTCCCGCCAGGAGCAACTGTTTCTTCCATTGTTGAGTGGCAGAAGATACCCATTTGCTATCCATCAACCTTAACCTCGACTGTGACTGCAAGTGTAGCGGAGGGCACCAGGGGGCAGCATGAGCCTTTACAAGTGTTACTATTGAAAAAATACAGCCTGCGCTACCACGGGCGAGGGCATCACAGCCCTCCAGAATGTGCAGGGCCAACCATCACAGCCCTCCAGAATGTGCAGGGCCAACCATCTGAGCCCTCAAGGAAAGAAGCTTAAAACCAAAGGAAGGAAGACAATACCCTTCATTCAGGCGCTTTAGGCTTCAACGTAAAGAAAAAAAACATCACATATACAGTAAAACCCTTATAACTCGGCACGATAGGGGCTCTGGCCCTTGCCGAGTTATTCAATGTGCCGAGTTATTCAATGTCCTCCTCTGATTTGGGTTATATAAAAAAAAAAAAAAAAAAAAAAAAAAAAAAAAAAAAGTACTGTAAAAGCATAAAAAACTACACCTTACCAATGAACGGGTAGAATGTGCTGGATTTGATATCAAACTCAGCACAAATAGCACACATGGACGCACCTGCATCCATCCTTGCCAGCACTTTCACCTTTTCCTGCAGGCTCAGGCTCTTCAATTTCATTCCCTTCCTGCTGGAGACACCCTTGCGTGATGGAGCTGACATCTTGATATACAGTACTGTATGATGTAATCCCAAAACACGTAAAATAGGTGGCAAATTAAGCAAAGATCGGGAACCAGTGCGTAGGCTGAGCCGTGTTTTTGTCGTCCAAGCACCGTCTTGGATTACGAAACCCAATCCAATAACACTTGCTGAAATGTGTGTTATACTACTCTGTGATATTGTTTGCAATGTTTTGCATTGATTATTATTTCGGCTCCTACCAAGCTTGTTGTGTTTTTGAAGCAGAAACCAATCCTTTTTCAATTTCGACAAAAAACGGAATTCGTATCCAAGACGGTGCTTTGACGACATAAACACGGCTCAGCAGCTGACAGCCTACACGCTGGTTCCCGACCTTTGCTTTACTTTGCCACCTATTTTACGTGTTTTGGGATTACATCATACAGTACTGTATTTCAAGATGTCAGCTCCATCACGCAAGGGTGTCTCCAGCAGGAAGGGAATGAAATTGAAGAGCCTGAGCTTGCAGGAAAAGATCAAAAGGACAAAAATACGACTTTATGCGACTGACGATATGCAGAGTGTAAGCGAAGAGATGCAGTTATAACATCAATATGCCGAGATAAATTATTTTTTGCCAACTTTCTGTTTACATGTTCACAGAAGAGGTTGTGAGGGCATGATATGCCGAGTGAAAACCATGAGATGCAGTTTAGGTGAGGCGGTAGCAGAGTGGTTAGCGTCACCGAGTGGCGTTCTCGAAGACCCGAGTGAGACCCATAAATCCACTTGAAATCTTTTTGCACCGTCGAGTGGCCTAAGAACACCCACATGCCCTGTCCATTAACTCTACCTTCGACTGTGAGTGCATGGGAGGACACGGGGCGGCATGAGCCTCTAATCACAGGCGTCACTATAACAATCCTGCCTGCGCCACCACGGGCGAGGGCCAACCATCACAGCCCTCGAGTGAGCCTCCAGGGCCTATCATTCCACCCCTGGAGCTCACTGCCTACATGTGCTATGGGCATAGGTGTGTGTGTGTGTGTGTGTGTGTGTGTGTGTGTGTGTGTGTGTGTGTGTGTGTGTGTGGTGTGGGTGTGTGTGTGTAAAAAAAAAAAAAAAAAAAAAAAAAAAAAAAAAAAAATAATACATTAGTCTTTGCCATGCCGAGTTATATCAAATTCCGAGTTATACAGTGCCGAGTTATAAGGGTTTTACTGTACATCTGTAATTTCATTTTAAAGAGTCAAGCATTTATGGATGCACATAAAGAAGGAAGGGGCTGTTTTGCACTAAGGTCAAGCTCCTTTAATGTTGAATTGTTTAATCTGAAGAAGAGGGAGTTATGGAGACTGCTAATTTTTTTTTTTACGGAGATGCAAAATTTACAAAATTCTGTCTTTCTTTTTTAGTTGTGAAATTTACAAGATTGTTAATATCTCATCCTTTCAATGTAAAATTTACAGGAAAGTAAAGTCTTTGCTTTAGATGTAAGATTTACAAGATTTGCTAAATTCTTTTCAACATATGAGATTTTAGAGGATTGTTAGATGTTACCCTTTTCCTTTTAGATGCAAGAAGCTGTGCGGGATGCTCTACAAAAGGTGAATGTGGAAGACACGATGGATCATTTCCCCGAGAGAGGGTGAGCTGACTGCAAACTTGTCTGTCTGCCTGCTTGCTGCCTTCACTCACTATGGTGGCTTAGATTTCTATTTCTTGACTTTTTCTCTCATGTTACTTGCAGCGGTAAATGAAAGATGTATATTAAAGGCTGCTATTGGGCAGCAACAGTTTTTAACATGTAATAATGAAAGCATTCCTTATTTTCTAATATGAATTTACATTAAATTTAGCTAGCAAATTTTATATCTGTAATTGAAGCCTATCCTACTTCTAACCATTCAGTTGAATTTGTCTTTGTGTCTCCTCAGTAATATTTCAAACACAACTACATAATCTCACCTTATATTTCCATACTTTTGACCCTCTCTGTGTCCTCCTAGACCATATCCCTTATTGTCTCAGTTATCTAAGAGAGCAGAGGCAGCCTGCTCTCTTGAGACAGCTCCTCTTACTACTTACACTAATCATACTTACTTAATCTAATCTTACACTCACACTACTGTACATACACTTTCTACACATACAGAGTGTATGTGTTAAATTAAAAATTTGTGGATCATGACGGAACTTAAAGTAGCCTCGGAGTCCCTGTCTGGGGATGGGACCACAAGTGTCCCCAGGTCGTACCAACCTAACAGTAAAGGCACGAGGTGTCTTGATACTTCCTCCAAATTTCTCTATATAAATTTCTGCAACATTTGTAATCTTAGAACTGACTTCCAATCTTAGAAACATCACATAACCTCTCTTCCTCTAAAACTCTTCTTTTCCTCACTGAAACCCAGGGACCTGTGGCTACTGACAGTAGTACTTTTTTTATTCCCTGTCTATATTGTCATTTTCAAACCAAATCTTGCTGTCGTGTATATACGTACACCACGACTTCACTTGCTCTCGTACCCACAGCCTTGTAACTTCTGAATTTGCTTCTATCTGCCATTGACATCAGTTTCGTTTTTTCATTTATCTGTGCTGTGTATCTCACCTAACTCCTCAGACTGTAAAATTCTTCGACTTTTCAACTTCAAAAAAGGACATCTTAACACATTTTCCTTTTGCTGAAATCTCCATCTTGGGAATTTCAATGTTCACCACCAGCTTTAGCTATCATCCTCTTTCACTGACCAACCTGGTGATCAAGCCTACAGCTTTTCTATCCTCCAAGACCTAGAGCAGCTGGTGCAGCACCCTACCCGTATTCCTGACTGCCTTGGATATACAGTGGTACCTTGACTTACGAGTTTAATTCGTTCATTGATCGAGCTCGTAACTCAATTTGCTCATATATCAAATCAGTTTTCCTGATTGATATTAATTGAAATACCATTAATCCATTCCAGCCCCCAAAAAAACACCCCAATTTTTTGACGGTACCTATAGGACTGGACTGCACTCACCCTCCGCCATTTGCATTCACCAGTGCTTAAACTCTGTGTATCAGCTGTTGGAAACAGCTGTGGGTGGAACTGCCGCTAAACGTAGTGCACTCACCCTCCACCATTTGCATTCGCCAGTGTTTATACTCTGTGTATCAGCTGTTGGAAACAGCTGTGGGTGGAACTGCCGCTAAACGTACTGCACTCATCCTCCGCCATTTGCATTCGCCTGTGTGAGCACAACACAACAGAGATGCTTCCACAGCGAGGTAACCACGTGAAGTGAACGAGTGAGACGCGGGATGCTGGGCGGATGTTGTGGCGTTCGTTGTGCCAACTAGCGGCGGCGTATCTGAAGCTCGCTCGTAACAAAAAAAAAAATCGTTCGTAACTCCTACGGATTTTCGATACTCGGATTTTGGCTCGCAACTCAAAGCAAAAAATTGACCGAGCGACTGCTCGTAACTCTGAAAACTCGTAAGTTGGGGCACTCGTAAGTCAAGGTACCACTGTAGTACTTCCAAAATTCAAGACCTTTTCAAAAAAAATAAAAACCTTCAACTTATTCTGTTAAATTCTTCTCACCGTTGAGCTCCTCTGATTACAATCTTATTTCCGTAACTTGCCACCTCGCGACCCATCTAAGCAGAAGTGCTTCTGGCATTTCACCTCAGCTAATAGTACAGGAGCATTAGCTAAAAGGTGGAAATAAATAGTAGAAAGCTGATTTTTTCAGGAGAGCTCCAAAATATTGTATATATGGCCCTTATGCAAAGTTCTGCAAATTCAACCTCGTGGCATTTTCATAATTCAAAATGGCCGCCATCACAATTAACGATAAAATGAAAAGTACTATGATCATCCATCCAAGTTCGTAGTAATAAGATTTTTGTGTGTACATCTATGTTTTAGAGTGTGCTGAATACAAAGGAGCCATAAAAAATATTTTGAGTTGAAATAATTAGCATAAATTCAATAAGGTGAAGAAAAATATTTTTTTTTATTTTTTTTATTTTAATAATACCACAACTATGTTATGTACGTTACATTTATAATAGCCAAACTATGTTATATTGTACAAAACACCAATTAGAAACCACAAATAACCCAACCATATGTTGAAGGAATGTCTAATCAGTGGTATCCCCTTCGCCTTGCACATCAAGAACATGCGAATTTTTACAATTGTACCCACTGCAACCAGTGCACATTATGGTACACTCCATCCGTGCCTTGTAACAACGACATGACTTTCCACACCCTACCTTGCAGCCGCAAGATACCATTTTCAGTACCTTCTCCGGAGCAACAGGCCTATCGGTATAGATTGGAACAAGTATCCCCTCTCTGTACTCCCACCCCCACTCATTTGGTGGTAGCTCATTTCCCTGCCATTGCTGAACAGCATGGTATGTTCTATAGCTATGGAACTTGGTAGCTGCTGAAGTTGGAGGGATTGATTCCAACTTGAAACCAGATGAGGATAAGGACGCTCTACGTGTAGATCGGAAGTACATAACATAGCGATGCTTGTCCAGTGAATTTGACGGGACAGCTCCATACAGCTGTAGTAGAAACAACTCTCCTATGCGTGCTATCTCATCCTGACTGCTGTCAGACTGAGAGAAAACACTCAAACAGTCCGAATTGTCATCACTATCGAACAGCTGAAGGGCCCTTTTTTTCCCTTGATTGTATATGGAAGACACAGTATCACATCCAGTGATTGCATGTACAAACATCAGGTTAATATTGGAGACACAAATGATCGAGGTCGACACGCAGACATTATGCCGTGTGCAAGTGCTGTACGGCGGCGTTCACAGCCGACACTCTTGTCAGATTTTGATTTGATTATACCACTCAGTAGTCGTTTCAAAGAGTCAGGCACCATTTTATCACTGCCTTGCAATTGTGTCATTGTCGGGTATTCAGAGTTAACATATGCTACAGACTTTACATCATCTTGTATGATTGCAGCTGCCATATATATGATTGAATCTTTTGTCATGTTACTGGACTCATAATTACTTCTAAGGATGTGGTTACTTTCATCTAAGAAAGTATAGTATATATGGTCTGTTTTCCAATATCACAAGTCCGAACAATGTCCTGCCCAAAACATTCCTCCAATTTCTGTCCTAGCCTTTTGGGGTTGTAGCCCTCTTCTCCATCTAAATAGTCGTCCATCAAAGTCATAAGTTCTGCAAGTGAATATTGACATTCATCATTGTCGCGTATAAATTGGCACAACTTCTGGAATGCCGCGTGTTTTGTGGCATTGACAGGTCGGCCCCGTTGATATCCATCACGGGTATTCTCGCTTGGAAATTGTTTGCCAGCATAGAAGAGAACCTGACAGTCATGGTGGTACTTGACTTCAGCTGCAATAAAATCTAACTCATTGGATATGCGAAGTCTAACAGCATCTCCCCACTCATCATGGCGATCGCCAGCTTTCTCAATTACGCTTTGAAGGGTGGCTTTTGTCATAGCATCATGTGCCCGTACCCGACGGTTGCGGGGTATCTTTGTTTCTACATTGTAGTCTATTACAGTCTTTGCACAATAGAGACAATCTTCTTTTATATTGAAAACTCGAGTTCTTGAACGTAATTTTGAAGATGATGTGCCCCAATCAGAGGCCAATGGCTCTTCTTCCCTTTTCCTTTTGTAAGACGTAATACTGCATGGTCGAATGTATTCGCGACGACATTTACCATGGACTGGGACTGGCAATTGTGACCTCTTCCTCTCAAATACAGACTGCAAACCATCTTCTCTTTCAATGCTGGCTCGTAGGAGTCCCTCAAGGCCCTTATCATGGACCTCTGCACGATCTGATGTGATCTGCTTACCGCATGTGGGAATACTGCAAAACTCGGCCATCATGACAGCACCTGAAAAACGAGAAAATTATTATTATATTTATTATTATTATTATTATAATATACTATTAATTATAATTTATGCTAATTATCACTCACTATTATTATAATATACTAGTAATTACACTTTATGCTAATTATTTTAACTCAAAATGAACATGGCATGGGTCCACTGTAATAAGTTGCCAGTTATGCCGATTTTGGTATTTTAACCATTTATCGCAAATTGTTATAGCGGCCATCTTCAATAATGAAAATGCCACCAGGTTGAATTTGCAGAACTTTGCACAGTGGACATGCTTATGGTTTTCTGGAGCTCCCCTGAAAAAATCTGCTTTTTACTATTTTTTTCTAGGTTTTCGTTAAATTTGTACTAATGCTCCTGTACTATAAGTGGGAGGACCAAAGACAGTACTACTCTGATTGTCCATGGAATGATTATTTCTTCCGTGTCAGAGACCCATCTCTTTGGGCAGAGGGCATAAGTGAGGTCACTGTCTCTGGCATGGAGGCATGCATTTTACACACTTTCTCTAATCCTAAAGCCCGTGAACCTTTGCTTAACTCAGCTTGTTCTTGTGCTGTCTAAGATAGAGAGGTAGCTCACGGATGGTATGATAGCTATCCATCCCTGAATCTCATACCCTTTATATTTCTGCCTATAATCATGCTAAATCTATTCTTCAACTTGCCACAAACTCCTTCTCTAATGGAAAATATCAAAAGTTTTCTAGTTCCAACTCATCTCGTGATTTCTGGCACATTGCCTGAATCATCTCAAACAATTTATCTCCTTAATTTTTTCTCTTATGCTTCACCCAGAGGGCTCAACAGCAGTCACATCGATTTCTAAACCTGAACCCTTTGCTCATAATTCCACTCTAGATAATGCAGGGCTAGTTTTTCCTTATCATTCACCCTCTAACTATATTATACCTTATATTAAGGCTTCATAACGTTTCCTATGCCCTCTCTGGCCTTGATCCTCAGAAGGCGTATGGTCCTGATAGAGTCCCTCCTGTTGTTCTCAAAAACTATTCTTCTGTGTTTGCACCCAAACTTGTCAAACTTTTCTGTTTGTCTATCTACATCTACCTTTCCTTCATGCTAGAAGATTGCTCACATTTAACTTGTTCCTAAGAAAAGTGACCGCTCAATTCCTTTAAACTACCGTTGAATAGCTTTAATTTCCTGCCTTTTTAAAGCTTTAATATCTAGCCTTAATAAGACTCTTGAATATCTGTCTGCCTGCAATCTTCTATCTGATCGTCAGTACGGTTTCCGTATGAGCGATTACCAACAATTTTCCAGCTTTACTGACTTAATCTTAGTCATCCTATTTTAGGGGTTCTAGTAAAACTTTTGCTGTTGCCCTTGACATATGAAAAGCTTTTGATAGAGTTGAAAACAAATCTTCGCTTTCCAAACTATCCCCTTCCGGTTTTTATCCTTCTTTCTGCTCCTTCATCTTAAGTTTTCTTTTAACTGCTCTATTGCAGCTATTGTAGAAGGTCATTGTTCTTCTCCTAAGTCTATCAATAGTAGGTAGTGTTCCTCAGGGTTCTGTCCTATCATTCACTCTCTCTATTATTCATTAATGATTTTTTTAAGTCTTAACTCAATGCCCTATCCACTCTTATGCTGATGACTCTACCCTGCATTTTTCAATGTTGTTCACTAGACATCCAACACAACAGGAATTACATGATTCATGAATACAGAGTGCCTGACTTCTGATCTCGCTATAATTTCTGAATGGGGTAAAGCAAACGTTGTTGTTGTTGTTGTTGTTCCTCAGGCTGCCTGGCCGATGCTTCTAAGATAGGGCATGGCCTGGACCGGGTTTTTCCACAGGGCCTTTATGGAGTTTATGTTATGTTGTTGGCGTGTGTGATTATATGCAGTGCAGTCTTCCATAATATGTGGACTATAGGATAGTGTAGGATGCTGTGTTGCATCCCGGACAGGCATCCTCAATGGACCCATCCAGTCTCTTCTAATAGCTCAGAAGAGCCGGGTGGCGTCCACACTGCAGCCTGGCCAGGTGGACTCTGTCCTCATGGGGAAGGGAGGACTCGGAAGGGTGGAAGTTTGGGGGCCGTGTAATTAGCTGAGTGTTGCCCTTGAGTGATTGGATGGAGCGATGGGTGATTTGGGTATGGATATACCTCTGGAGCAAACCTTGTTTTCGAGTTCAATGCCTCAAAAACCCAAAATCTTCACCTATCTACTCGTCACAACCTACCAAACAACTATCCCCTATTCTTCAATGACATGCAACTGTCTCCTTCTTCAACAATGAACATGCTTGCACTATCTTTTACAAAAAATCTCAAATGTTTATTTCATATCTCATCTGTGGAAATTATCCATAAACCACCCTCTCATAATTGGTAGAGTGGTGGTTTTGTTCCCCCCCCCCCTTGTGAGTGAAGTATTTTCCGCTTGTGATAGGGGTGTATAGGGATGGATGTATATATATAATTATAATGGTAATGGGTAATAATTAAGGTAATTTAAGTAAATGATTAGTACTGGGATAGGATAAATTAATATTCCCAGTGGTTAATAAGCATTGCATTTAAATAATTAGCACCTTAATTTGGAGCGCGGTCATTGGCTGCCGCCCATTAGATACTAGCCACTAAGATTTCTGGACGTGGCTATAGGTAGGGTGGCCGCTAGCCGCTGCCCATCAGAGAATCAGTACACTCCGAGCCCTTGAAAGGATAACATCTAATTGTTAATAGATGTGCTAGACTAAAAGGACAGTACACTCCACACCTCCATCGAGTTAATATCTCCTCTCTTATTAATATGAAGAGATGTTGTACATACTTTAATTTGTACATATAGTGATAAAACAATAGGACATGTGTTAAGAATCAACACACTGATGATAGCCGTGCGTCAGTAATTTGGTGTGAAAGCCCTTCTGACGCCGTAACGAAACACTCGCTTCCAGCCCACCGCCTCTGTCATACACGGGCGGCCTCGATCCCGGCGACCACTGCGGATCACAAGACCATTGCAGTATTGATCCAAACCTACAGCAGTAATTCAACCCACTATCCACCGATAAGTATCCTAGTTAGTTGATTAGCTGGGATGATGTGTCGGGTGATAGCCATGGGTTTGATTGAATAGGTAAAAACTTTCAAATTAAACATGTTTGTTTTATAAATCACCAAAATTGGTGCCCCTAGTAGAGGAATATTGATGATCATGTGATTCAAAGTGGTCGTTAATTATGAGGTATAATTATGAGCCTACCACAACCGCTGGTTATGAGGCTGGAGGCGGGGTGCTTCGAAGCATCAAGAATGACTCAGCTGTTCAACTACCATATGCCATCACCCTGTGGTAGTAGATAGCATCAGAGGTTACGTACTAGTTACAGGAGAACCTCATTTAACCGGCATTTAAAACAACAGCAGCCTCAAAACAACAGCACTAATCGACCCAGGCATTAATTAAGTATAATTATTTCAAAAACTGAGAAAATCTGCAGAAATTTAGTTGGGCAAGGCTGTGGTCTACACAGACTCTCTCTCCTCACTCTACCTCCTCCTCTCCCGTCATCCACGATCCTCTACGTCCCTCGTCCACACCATCCAGAGGGCCCTTCACCTTACCAACGAGGGGTGGGAGGTCGCCTTCCAGTGCGTTCCCTCCCACGCTGGTATCCCAGGCAACGAGGTGGCTGATTCTGCTGCCAGGATGGCCTTAACAGATGTAAACACGACACCCTTCCCTCTGCCGCTCTTTGTGGCCAAACGCCTGATCCCCCGGGTCTGCCGCTCCACCTGGAATAACACACTCGGCGATGCCCTCCGCATCACCTCCATGGGCCAATACCGCAGTGACTCTTCCCCCCAGCCGTGGATACGGAAAAAGTCCCGCGTCATGGATGTCACTCACCCGCCTCCGCCTGGGGCACACGACACTCACAGCTCACCTGCATCGCCTCCGTCTGTCCCCTGACCCCCAGTGCCCTTGGTGCATGAATTTTCCAGAGACTATTGAACACTTTCTGCTGCAGTGTCCGCACTTCCACTCACACCGTGTAGTGCTACAGTCTCAACTCCTCGCCCTGAACGTCACTACCTTTGACCTGCCCACCCTGCTGGCGGCGGCTGGCGTTCCCCCCTCTCGGCAACACGCCATCATCCGCCTCACCTGTGCCTTCCTGAGGAAGACAGGTCAACTACCGCACCTGTGATAGCATCATAGGACATCACCAGGGCTCATAGTGTTCCCCGAGGGATCCTCGCAGCCCTAAAACAACAACAACAACAACCTCCAGAAACCACAGTATTTATTGGGATTGGGCGATTCCATAAGAGTAACTCTCAAAACAACGGCAAAATGAGTTATCCGGCATGCGCTCCCCCCCGAGGGTGCCGGATAAACGAGGTTCTCCTGTAGTTGTAATAACTAAAGTGGGGGTTGGCCATAGGCCTCGTTATGCGCCTTGTTAGGCCAGCCAACAGCGCTTCCCGCACTTATAATATAATTAATTATCAACTAACAATGATTTTAGTAACGTAATCTTGCATTTAATATTTCATTTGAGTTAATCAATTAAAATCATGGCGGAAGGGACTAAATCATTAGCTGCTAAATTAGGTTGGCTGACACGATTATATAATACGTGTGACGAAGCAGCTGGGACTAACCCTATAGACTATAATAGTTTAAACTCAGGTCTGCTAATGCTAAAAACTAAATGGGAAAAATATGAGACGGCTTACTGCATATATGAAGTTAAATTAAGACAAGCTGGGGATAAAGAAATTATTCAGCAATGTGTTATCAATCATGAACACGAATGTCAAAGATATCTCGATAAAGTAATTGAATATGAGGGATTACTGGAGTGTGCTCATATTTCATCAACAGCTAAAGTTTTTTTAAACCAAAGTTTGCAAGGTATTACGCAAGAACCCCCCCACAGGGAGATCAAGATTATTACGCCTGAAGGTAATCAGCTATATCAGCCACCCTCAGAGTTTAAAGTCCCTCGTTAGTGGGTAGTTATCCTGCGCCTGTTACGCAAATCAAACAGCCTGTAATTACGATTCAAACTTCTCAGCCTACCAGTAAACCACTTAGACCTACTCAAATAATAGATACAATCCCTAGTTCCAGGGCGACTACTTCTAGTGAAGTACGAATAATAAATTGTGTCTTGTGTGAGGGGGAACATAGACCCTCCACATGTAATATCTATTCAGATTGTTACAAGAGAGTTGAAAGGTTAATGCGCCTTCGTAATTGTCTAACCTGTCTCCGTGGTAAACATGCTTCAAATGCATGCCCTATAAGCTTAAGAACTTGTAGGAAATGTAAACAATCTGTTCATAACATCGCTCTTTGTCCTAACAGTGATAATAACTCAGACCCTACAGTAGTTAAAATGGCAGTCACTAATAAGAGTAGTTCAGCAGCTGTTCCCACTGCCGAGTTGAAGGTGTGCCATAATGGTAATGCAGTCATAGTAAAGACAATGTTTGACAGTGGTGCACAAAGATCCTTCATAAGCAGAGAGATAGTTGAATTATTACAACTACCCATAATTAATAAAGTGAACATAGCCATATCAGGTTTTCTCGCCAATAATGAGGCTCAAACCTATGACATAGTTCAACCCCTAGTCCAATTAGGAAGATATAAATGTAGGGTAGCTGCTGTAGTAGTAAATAATATTGGTATCAGTTTAACTGTTAATGGACTAAAAGACACAGCTGAAATGCTGAGGGATAATGGTGTTAAACTAGTTAGTAATACCTTCAAAGACGTTGATGGTCCTTTCCAATTAATAATAGGAGCCGATTATTTTGGGCGTTACCTAAGGAAGGTCATCAAAATACATAACGTCTCAATGTTCACTAGTGCTGGTGGTAAGGTAATAATGGGACCCATCCCACATACCCATACAGTCGAACAGGAGAGTATTCCTAGTCATGCACAACCCCTATTAATTACCAGAATAGGAACCACTTTCTTGCCCACACCAATAAGTGAGGTTTTAGAGGAAAGTGGTATTCCAGTTCATAATGAATATATTGCCACTAATGAAAATCCTAATAATAATGTGTCGCGAGGAGATAATAACCTCAAATTGAATACAGGATTATGGTTTAAAGGCCCTACCTGGCTGAAAGAGTGTAATAATAATCCTAATATGGTTTCCACTCAGTCAGACATATCTGAAGATATAATAAGGGAACCTGAATTGATCCCAGATCCTGTGATAGACATAGAAAGGTTTTCCTTATTGAGCAATATTCCCTGCAGGGTTAATACTCCCTGCAGGGTTGACACTCCCTGCAAGGTTAATACTCCCTGCAGGGTTGATTCTCCCTGCAGGGTTAATACTCCCTGTAGGGTTAATACTCCCTGCAGGGTTGATACTCCCTGCAAGGTTGATACTCCCTGCAAGGTTAATATTCTCTGCAGGGTTAATACTCCCTGCAAGGTTAATACTCCCTGCAGGGTTAATACTCCCTGCAAGGTTAATACTCCCTGCAGGGTTAATACTCCCTGCAGGGTTAATACTCCCTGCAAGGTTAATATTCCCTGCAGGGTTAATACTCCCTGCAGGGTTAATACTCCCTGCAGGGTTGATACTCCCTGCAAGGTTAATACTCCCTGCAGGGTTAATACTCCCTGCAAGGTTAATACTCCCTGCAAGGTTAATACTCCCTGCAGGGTTAATACTCCCTGCAAGGTTAATACTCCCTGCAAGGTTAATATTCCCTGCAGGGTTAATACTCCCTGCAGGGTTAATACTCCCTGCAGGGTTAATACTCCCTGCAAGGTTAATACTCCCTGCAAAGTTAATATTCCCTGCAGGGTTAATACTCCCTGCAGGGTTAATACTCCCTGCAGGGTTAATACTCCCTGCAAGGTTAATACTCCCTGCAAGGTTAATATTCCCTGCAGGGTTAATACTCCCTGCAAGGTTAATACTCCCTGCAGGGTTAATACTCCCTGCAAGGTTAATATTCCCTGCAGGGTTAATACTCCCTGCAAGGTTGATACTCCCTGCAAGGTTAATATTCCCTGCAGGGTTAATTCTCCCTGCAGGGTTAATACTCCCTGCAAGGTTAATACTCCCTGCAAGGTTAATACTCCCTGCAGGGTTAATATTCCCTGCAGGGTTAATACTCCCTGCAGGGTTAATACTCCCTGCAAGGTTGATACTCCCTGCAAGGTTAATATTCCCTGCAGGGTTAATACTCCCTGCAGGGTTAATACTCCCTGCAAGGTTAATACTCCCTGCAAGGTTAATATTCCCTGCAGGGTTAATACTCCCTGCAGGGTTAATACTCCCTGCAAGGTTAATACTCCCTGCAAGGTTAATATTCCCTGCAGGGTTAATACTCCCTGCAAGGTTAATACTCCCTGCAGGGTTAATACTCCCTGCAAGGTTAATATTCCCTGCAGGGTTAATACTCCCTGCAAGGTTGATACTCCCTGCAAGGTTTATATTCCCTGCAGGGTTAATTCTCCCTGCAGGGTTAATACTCCCTGTAGGGTTAATACACCCTGCAGGGTTGATACTCCCTGCAAGGTTGATACTCCCTGCAAGGTTAATATTCCCTGCAGGGTTAATACTCCCTGCAAGGTTAATACTCCCTGCAGGGTTAATACTCCCTGCAAGGTTAATACTCCCTGCAAGGTTAATATTCCCTGCAAGGTTAATAAAAGGGATAGCTCTGATCCTTTGAAGTTTTGTATCAGAACAATACAGAAGCAGGTATTTCCTGAGGAATATCAGCTATTGACTTCAGCCAGCCCCCATAGGAACAAATTGACCATATTGGGTCTGTTCCTTGATCATGAGGGTATTAGGTGTCGAGGTCGAAATTTTCAAGCTGATCTTCCAAATAAAACCTGCCATCCCATACTAATTCCCAAACACCATCATCTTACTAAATTGTTGGTGGAAGAAAATCATAGGAACTCATTACATGGCGGAATGGCTACAATTTTAGCCGATATCAGGTGTAATTTTTGGATAAATCATGGTAGACAGGCAGTCAAATATTACCTCAAATCTCTCATTAAATATAATAGATCTGAGTGTAGACTAGTCTCCTATCTAGGTCCCCCTGAACTTCCCGCTGATAAAGAGATCCTAAAACCATTTGAGGTCAATGGTGATGACTATACTGGGGATACTATAACATCAGGAGATAACTCTCCCCCCGATCAAGTATATGTCAGCATATTCACTGGTACCTCTATCAGAGCTGTTAATTTTAAAATAGCTAAAGACCACTGTGCCGAAACCACTATTGAAATGTTCCGGCGCTATGTGGCCTGGGGTGATGTCACATGAAGCGGAACTTCAGTTTTCGCCGGCCCCCAGTGTGGAAATTATCCATAAACCACCCTCTCATAATTGGTAGAGTTTTGTTTCCCCCCCCCCCCCCTTGTGAGTGAAGTATTTTCCGCTCGTGATGTATAGGGATGTATATATATAATTATACAGTAAAAGCCTTATAACTCGGAATTTGATATAACTTGGCATGGCAGACAGTTTTTTTTTTTATTATTTTTTTTTTTAGGGCCGGATCAAGAGCTGTGGGGGCCCTGGGGCTCGGCTTTTGTGGGGGCCCTATATTCGCATGAAAATTAAGCACTTTTGTGGGTATTTTGAGGCCTATGTTTGGCAAAGAACTATTAATGCATAGACTGGTATTCAGAGATAAAGGATGAAACAGAGACAGGCAAATATGTTTGGGTTTTGTAAATTGCCAATGTTTTTAATATTACTGCTTAAAGCTAATATACATATGGTGGGGGCCCTTTTGGTGGGGGCCCTGGGGTTAGAGCCCCGGTAGCCCCCCCCTTAATCCGGCCCTGGACTGACACCTGTGATTAGAGGCTCATGCCGCCCCCTGTGTCCTCCCATGCACTCACAGTCGAAGGTGGAGTTAATGGACAGGGCATGTGGGTGTTCTTAGGCCACTCGACGGTGCAGAAAGATTTCAAGTGGATTTATGGGTCTCACTCGGGATCGAACTCGGGTCTTCGAGAACGCCACCCGGTGACGCTAACCACTCTGCTACCGCCTCACCTAAACTGCATCTCATGGTTTTCACTCGGCATATCATGCCCTCACAACTTCTTGTGTGAACATGTAAACAGAAAGTCGGCAAAAAATAATGTATCTCGGCATATTGATGTTATAACTGCATTTCTTCGCTTACACTCACTTACCGTTCACTGGTAAGTTTAGTTTTTATGCTTTTAATGTACTTTTTTATTTTTTATTTTTTTATTTTTTATAACCATATCGGAGAAGGACATTGCATAACTCGGCACATTGAATAACTCGGGAAGGGCCAGAGCCCCTATCATGCCGAGTTATAAGGCTTTTACTGTAATGGTATTGGGTAATAATTAAGGTAATTTAAGTAAATGATTAGTACAGTAAAACCCTTATAACTCGGCACTGTATAACTCGGAATTTGATATCACTCGGCAAGGCATAGACAAAGTTATTTTTTTTTTTTTCTCTTTTTTTTTTTTCTTTTTTTACATCTATGCCTATAGCGCGTGTAGGCAGTGAGCTCCAGGGGTGGGATGGTAGGCCCTGGAGGCTCACTCAAGGGCTGTGATGGTTGGCCCTCGCCAGTGGTGGCGCAGGCAGGATTCTTATAGTGACACCTGTAATTAGAGGCTCATGCCGCCCCCCTGTGTCCTCCCATGCACTCGCAGTCGAAGGTAGAGTTAATGGACAGGGCATGTGGGTGTTCTTAGGCCACTCGACGGTGCAGAAAGATTTCAAGTGGATTTATGGGTCTCACTCGGGATCGAACTCGGGTTTTCGAGAACGCCACTCGGTGACGCTAACCACTCTGCTACCGCCTCCCCTAGATTGCATCGCTTGGTTTTCACTCGGTATATCATGCCCTCACAACCTCTTGTGTGAACATGTAAATAGAAAGTCAGCAAAAAATAATGTATCTCGGCATATTGCTGTTATAACTGCATCTCTTTGCTTACACTCGGCAAAGCCTTAGTCGTATAAAGTAGTGTTTTTGTCCTTTTGACCTTTCCTGCAGGCTCAGGCTCTTCAATTTCATTGAAGTCTCCCTTCCTGCTGGAGACACCCTTGCGTGATGGAGCTGACATCTTGAAATACAGTACTGTATGATGTAATCCCAAAACACGTAAAATAGGTGGCAAAGTAAAGCAAAGGTCAGGAACCAGCGCGTAGGCTGTCAGCTGCTGAGCCGTGTTTATGTCGTCCAAGCACCGTCTTGGATACGAATTCCGTTTTTTGTCGAAATTAAAAAAGGATTGGTTTCTGCTTAAAAAACACAACAAGCTTGGTAGGAGCCGAAATAATAATCAATGCAAAACATTGCAAACAATATCACAAAGTAGTATAACACATTTCAGCAAGTGTTATTGGATTGGGATTCGTAATCCAAGACGGTGCTTGGACGACAAAAACACGGCTCAGCCTACGCGCTGGTACCAGACCTTTGCTTTACTTTGCCACCTATTTTACGTGTTTTGGGATTACATCATACAGTACTGTATATCAAGATGTCAGCTCCATCACGCAAGGGTGTCTCCAGCAGGAAGGGAATGGAATTGAAGAGCCTGAGCCTGCAGGAAAAGGTGAAAGTACTGGCAAGGATGGATGCAGGTGCATCCATGCATGCTATTTGTGCTAAGTTTGATATCAAATCCAGAACATTCTACCCGTTCACTGGTAGTTTTTATGCTTTGACAGTACTGTAGTTACATTTTTTTTTTTTTTTTTACCCATATCAGAGGAGGACATTGCATAACTCGGCACATTGAATAACTCGGCAAGGGCCAGAGCCCCTATCGTGCCGAGTTATAAGGGTTTTACTGTACTGGGATAGGATAAATTAATATTCCCAGTGGTTAATAAGCATTGCATTTAAATAATTAGCACCTTAATTTGGAGCGCGGTCATTGGCTGCCGCCCATTAGATACTAGCCACTAAGATTTCTGGACGTGGCTATAGGTAGGGTGGCCGCTAGCCGCTGCCCATCAGAGAATCAGTACACTCCGAGCCCTTGAAAGGATAACATCTAATTGTTAATAGATATGCTGGACTAAAAGGACAGTACACTCCACACCTCCATCGAGTTAATATCTCCTCTCTTATTAATATGAAGAGATGTTGTACATACTTTAATTTGTACATATAGTGATAAAACAATAGGACATGTGTTAAGAATCAACACACTGATGATAGCCGTGCGTCAGTAATTTGGTGTGAAAGCCCTTCTGACGCCGTAACGAAACACTCGCTTCCAGCCCACCGCCTCTGTCATACACGGGCGGCCTCGATCCCGGCGACCACTGCGGATCACAAGACCATTGCAGTATTGATCCAAACCTACAGCAGTAATTCAACCCACTATCCACCGATAAGTATCCTAGTTAGTTGATTAGCTGGGATGATGTGTCGGGTGATAGCCATGGGTTTGATTGAATAGGTAAGAACTTTCAAATTAAATATGTATGTGACATAAATTCCCACATCATCTCTTGCTAAATCAGCTTCTGCATCAATTTTTTTTTTCTCCCTACCAAATACTTGTCTATACAGGGGTCTTATCTGCCCATGTATGGAGTATACTTCTCATGTTTAGGGTGGGGCTCCACTCATACAGCTCTTCTTAACCCTAGAACACAAACTATTTTCTTTACCCTCCTAACATAAACGTTGGTTGTGACAAACCCATTTTTGGAAAAATAAAAAAACACATTTATGATCAAAATTTCATAAATCAAAAGATATACACATAAAATATAACCTTTCTACACTAATTTGAGAAACCAAATAACACCATAAAAAAACAACGTAATCCTGCAGGGGCGGAAAAAAAACTAAAAAATGGCAACAAATTCTACATGGGTATATGTTAAATTACAACAAGCTTATACAGTCACCGCAAATAGAAATCGGACCTGCTTTGCAACTGGTTGCATAAACATGAATATCATCAAGAAAATAAATAATACAAACATATTAGATAATACATATTTAAAAAAAAAATATATATTTTTTTTTTTTTGATAGATTTTTTGAAAGGAAGAACAAAGCTCCATGACCTCTTAAATCACTGAAACATCCCCAAATCATGACAGATTCGGGGTGCTTCACAGTGCGAACTGTGTTGGCAGGGTCGAATCTACTGACTGAAGGTGGTCGTCTTACTGTGGTAGAACGGCCCTGAATACACTTGAATGTGTCAATTCATCCGACCACATGACCTTCCTCCAGTCGTCAGCTGTCCAGTGGAGGTATTTCTTGGCAAAATCCAGTCGAGCTTTCTTCATACGATCCATCAGTAAAGGTTTGCGTGCAGCACGGCGGCAGGGAAGCTTGAGGTCCCTCTGGAGACGGTGTTGGATGCAGCGGATGGATGCGTCTTTTAGCAGGGTTGGATTACTTTTTTTTAGCTGAGAAGCTGTAAGATGAGGGTTTTTACGTAGTTCTCTTCCAAGAAGACGATCTGTAACTTTGGAAGTCTTCCGTGGGCGTCCAGGATAAGGTTTTGTTGGGGGAACAACATTGAGTGGTGCCCCACAAGCACCAGCCAGCAGCAACATTACGGTTGACTTCGCTCGGCGAGTACGCTTACAAATTTCTTTAATAGGCACTTTTTCTTGCCTCCAGGCTAATATGCGAGCCTTCTCCCCCTTAGTCATGTGTGCACGACCCATATTTAGTGAATATATAAAGAATTAAAGGGCAAAAAGTGCTCAAGTCAAAATATTGGGAAAACGGGGCAAAGAATACCAAAGCATTAACGTCTCCCCTTGCTGTCTGGGTCGGCACTGAGCGTGAGTTTTACACACCTCCCACACTACCCGCCCAGAAGAGTTACTAGATATCGCCAGCCAACTCTACCTCAAACCATAGGGCGGGATACACTAGTAGAATTCGGACCGCTAGACTGGTTTCTTATGGGATAGGTCCGATTTCTATTTGCGGGTATTGTACTATAAAAGCTAGAGACTTGTCCTTTGGTGTCCACTCTCCCAAGTTCCATGACCATCTGCTGTGGTCGCCACAACGCTCTGACACAACCGCTCACTGTGATAGAGACAGACAGAAAAGGGGCATGTTTTTTTTGTCAAAAATTGTCATACATGCAATATATTATTTTTAGTTATGTGCCCCTGTAAATTTGCACTACATGACGATTATTCCTCCATAAAGTTATACCCCTTCTTTCCAACGTGATTTATATATAAATATATAAGCTTTGCAGACTACTTTAGTACTTGCCTAAAGTTTCTCGCACTTGACACAGACAGCGTAGTAGAAGCTTTTTAAGACAGGATTCCAACACCTGTGGCACCTGAAGCGTGTCTTCCTGTAGCTGCGTGACGGGCACTCCTTGCAGCACACTGGAGGATGAGCACTCTGTGTAACCACTGGCTCTCTTATGTTAGCAGTGCCTGGTGAAGGGAGCTTACAGATGTCGGTGATGAGTGTCTTGATGGGTCTTGGAAGGCTGTGATTGTTTAGCCTCTCCTGTGCCCATGGTTTGATGAACGCCCTTGCTAAGTCCTGTATATATTGCCACCTGATCAACTTCTTGTCACCTGTCCTCGTCATATTTTCAGTGTGTATAATCCAGGAGTTTATCACAACACCATTCAACATGCCATAAAAGACACGTTGGCCACCTCCTTGTCACTACTCACAAAAGCCAACGCACCATGTGGTATTCATTATACAGTGGTCCCTCATGTGTGGCGATTTAATTAGTCTAGCCAAACCAGCGGCAAAAGTTAATTTCGCCAAACTCGAATAGTACTTTCAATGGGAAAATTAGCCATTAGTGTTTGACGAGGCCCGAGTTCACTCGGTTTCAATTTTGACCTCCATTTTCGTACTTTAACTGCTTAAAAGCAAAGACATTATGCATGAAACATTAACAGCAATACAAAAGACAATAGATAATAGGTAACAGATGTTATTTACTATGAATTATTTAGAGTTAGTCCTGCTGAGACGAGTGAGTGTGGTGGTTGTGTAGGCGGTGGTGGTTGTGGCTGTGTGTTTACCTTTCTTCCACTCTCGTTTCTCTGCTTTTCTGCCCTTGTACTTATCGTCACCTGGCTTCCTCGAACCACCACCACCATCAGTACTTGTAGATGCCAGTTAGCCTGGTCCAAAAAAGGAAAGTTGAGAAATTGTTCGCTCCACAAGTTTGATTTTGTTACACTGTTCCTAAGTAACATTCAGACCAATTTTCAGGACATTGCGTTTAATTTTAGGGGTCGCGCAAAAAGGCGTCTTTCGACGACATAAGAGAAATTGAAGGGATGTTAATTTATGTTCTTCTTTCGCATAGCATAGCTCCTATTTTCTATGAAAACAGAATAACTGAATCAATAATAATGCTCTACAATTTAGCAACATCCCTCTTTCATCAGTTCCCCCTTGGTCGGAGCAGGGAGGCGGCGACGGTGATCTGCCACGAGGCAGAGAAGGTATTGTTTCTGCTTTTCGTCCTTGGTCAGCGACGCGTTAAAGGTCTGGACGAGGGAAACTGCTCTTTCTGCTGCGTCGTTCACGACCTTCAAAGAACCCGCAGACTTCTTCATCTCCAGGAACGTCGTGTTCGTCTCCCACGTTCCGGGGTCTTCCTTCAAGAAGGACGATTTTGCCTTCATCCCCTGCTCAGCAATGACGCTAAACATCTTCAGTGTCCTCTTGGTCACGAACTCGTCCAGCTCGACTCCAATCTCTGGGACTCCTTGCAAGCGACGGGGGCACCCTGGCTTCTTCTCTCGCTCAAGGTTGGTCACCATCTTGCGCTTCGTCACCACGTCCACGTCCTCGTCGAAGAACGCCAGTCCATTCAGGTGCTCCGCCAGATACCAGAGATGGTGTGCAAAGGCGGTGATGGCAGCATCTGCGATCTCTTTGTTCGGGTACGCTCGAAGGGTTTGGAGGAAGTCCAAGTCATTGCGGGGGGCCTGTACGCCACGCGGAGCCTCGTTCCAGAACCGGACGTAGATCAAGGCGACGAAAAGCGAGTGATCTGACGGCACGCGATTCCTTGGCAGCTAGACAGAACTGGTCCCGGAAGAGGAAGATCTTTAGGACGTACAATCCCTTCCCCATCCACCGCGCGTGATGCGTCGGGCCTGGGGGCCGAAACTTGGCCTGCTGGTCACCCCCTCCACCCAAGAAGAGGAGGCTCAGGCTGAGGAACTCGGCGTAGTCTGCTCGCACTTGCTGCTCCTTCATAGCCTGCTGGATGTAGGAAACCATGTCGATGCGCTGCTCTTCCAATCTGTGGTCACGGAGCATCTCGCTGGGGGCACCAACGTACACCTCTTGGTTGACGTTGGGCCACTTCATCTTGAACCTCTTGAAGAGTCCAGTTTCAGGTCCTCCCGTCGGACCGAAAACTACCTTGAAGACACTGGAGAGGACGATCTCCAAGACATGATGACGACAAGCTGTCCACACGAGTTCCCTCCCGAGTCCTTCTTCGATCAGCGTACAGGCTCCACGGTGGATACCCGTGTTGGAGGCGGTCGTATCGAAGACCAGGCCTTGAATATGAGGACGGAGTGACCAACCGTCAAGAGCCGCCATGCATGCCGCCGCTTGTGCCTCCCCCGTTCCCCTTTCCGTATTCGGCACAGCCAACTTCTCGAAACCGCCCGAGCCAGTAACGAGCACGGCCACACGGTCCTACGTCCCCCCATCCCCAGTGTAGTCTGGGAGAACCTTGCCGTCCCAGTGCAGGAGAAGCAGGCCTTTGGGGGTGAAGTCTTCTCGATCTTGAGTGTCCGCTTGAAGCCGTGCCTGCCGCCTAGATCGCCGGACTGAGCTTCTGGAGAGGGTAATATTCGAGATATGGCCAAGGGCCCCTGCCACGGCTCCTGCCATGAACACGGCTCCACGGTCCGAAAGGTTGACTCGATCGAGGGCTGATGCGACAGCAGGGGAGGCGAAGATGTTCTTCCGTCATTTGGGATGAGGCGCAGACGCTGTCGAGCAGCCGGGAGTAGGAACGAAGTCTTCGTCGTCCTGGGACTCGAGGTTGGAGGAGGACGTGGAAGTCAGCTGAGCCGCTGCCACCGAGGATGAAGCTCCTCTTCAAAGGTCATCTGCGCCATTACGTCACTGGCTCCGATGTCAAAGAGATCGCCGAGGGAGTCCTGGAAAATCCTCGCCTGTGTGTCGCCTCGCTTTCGGCTCTTCTTGAGGTTCTGGTATGCCCGCATCAACTTCTCCAACTTCTGCACGCAGGAATCCAACCGCTGGGTAGGGATCCTTGCCCTCGTCCAGATGGCGCAGCAGGCTTCGCACGTCTTCTTGAAGCTTTCCGGGAAAGGCAGGTTCTGCTTCAGATGAAATAATTGTGACATGCGAAGTACGTCACCTCGCGTCGGAAGCCGGGCAGTTGAGAAAAAATTGAGGGGACTGTCTAATAACCACCATTCCGGTGCACTTCGTGTACTCGGTGCTGAGGACGCCATCTGCGAAAGAGAAAAACCAAAGATGAAATTTTGCGCGGCCTTTAAATCTGCATGAAATCGTTCAAATTTTGGCACACAGTACAGGCATATATAGTGGAATAAAAATAGCCTTGTAGAGTGCACTTCCTTGAAACTTTTGAAATTTACATGTATTTTTGGACCAGGCTATTTAAATGCCAGTCTTAGCACGAAACGCCAAAGGTACCATCACTTGGAGCAAAAAACAGCGCAGTCGTCAAGATGGTTGCCGGGAAGATAACAAACACCAACATGGTCGCTTGCGGGCGGTGCATTCTGGGCCGATGTCATTCTGTGACGTCAGCGCACGTCTCGCCAAAAGTTAATTTGAAGTGCCAAATTCGGACTCTGGTACCATATCCAACCTATCGCCAATACTGTGTTTCGCCAAGCTGAAACTCGCCAAACGCGAGGGACCACTGTATACTCAAGTGGAGGCTGTGGCCAGGTGGTTAGTGTCTTGGAGTTGTGAGCTCGAGGTCGCGAGTTCATGTCCCGCCGGGGGCAACTCTTTCAGCCATCTTTAACGCAGTGGCCGGATGACTAGAACCTGGTAGTGGTGACCACAAGGTCCCGAATTCAAGTCCCGCCAGGAGCAACTGTTTCTTCCATCGTCGAGTGGCCGAAGCTACTCACATACTACCCATAAACCTCACCTTTGACTGCAACTGCAAGTGCAGCGGAGGGCACAGAGGGGCAGCATGAGCCTCAGATAAAATCATCCCAGGCGTCACTATAAAAATCCAGCCTGCGCCATTACGGGTGAGCGCCAACCATCACAGTCCTCCATAATATGCAGAGCCAACCACCTTAACCCTCAAGGAAAGAAAATTAAACCTAAAGAAGGAAGATAATAGCCTATAGGCACTATAGGCCCCAACTTTAGAAAAAAGAAAGAAAAAAATTGTCCTCATTAACACTTCTCATCTCCAGTTTTCAATAATTTAACAATAAAAGTCACTGAAGAGCAATATATACTAGTCACGTACATATTTTATACAATAAAAACAAACATCGGGTTTGTTACACCCCACGCTTAGTACGGCAAACTAAACGTATGGGTAGTATGTGGGCTTAAATTTGTACGGCAAACCAAACGTCGGGTGTGACACCCAAAATAGGTCTATGGAGAATCCCCATCGAGCCGAGCGACACTACCTTCCCTGACCACAACAACACAACGACTGAGAGTACTGGAGCGGGCAGGCGCGCTGCACTTATGCCCACCAAGAGATCACGTGGTTTCAATGGCGTCGGATGTGACACACCCGACGTTTGTGTTCTAGGGCTTCTTAATAGGATACCGTCAAAAGCTTTTTGTCTCATCAACTTTCCTCCTCTAACTGACTGCTTACAATCTCTCAGGCACTACTGCAGTGCTGCTTCTCTTACTATCTTCTACTTTTGTTTTCATACTTAATGCTCTTCTGAACTTGCTAACTGCATGCCTATCCACCTCTCGCAGCCCAGCAGCATAAGAGTGTCTTATTCTCATCCTTTTTGTATCTGTCTTACTAATGCAAGAGTCAACCTGTATCTTCACTCTCATCTTTTTCAATGGTAGAAACTCTCTTCCTGTTTCCATTTTTCCCACCCTCCTACAACTTCAATTGCTTCAAGAAAGAAGTGTAACTCACCAGCCAGATGCCACCTACTTGAATCCCCTTACCATTTTCGAATTTCTACAAATGACCTAGATGGGCTCAGATATATACAAAACTATGGAAAACAATTATAAAACAACACACCGGAGCATGGAAGATAAAAAATTTGATCACCTCTGGTCGAGTCTGGGGCATGAAATGTTCTGATATCCCTAAGGATATTCAACTTATGCGACTTCTCGTAATTATCTTCGTTTGACTAGATGTTTTCCCAGGACAGACTACAGCAATTGGTCTTGGACACTCACACCATGGTCACAGAATGTCTGGGCGTTGTTTGTGGGCACAATCATGTGCAGGGGTGCTATAGGACACGTGAGTGAGTGAGTTGAGTAAGACATTGTTTCTGGGGCTGTCCTCATGCCTATGCACTATATAGCAGCATTTCACACAAATGAGTTTCGAACACATAGATGCGCACGGGGCATGCATGTTACGCATGGGTAATATGGGCAGGGGCAGACCCACCACATTAAAAACTTGATGCCCATCAATTATCTTCAAATTATCATTGCATTTGGACTAATGCCGAATATTATAATAGTCAAGCCTCGGGTTTCGAACGTCTCACTTTTTGAACAAATTGGTTCACGAACAGAATTTCAAACTCATAATTGCACCGGTTGCCATACGATAACTCTGTTGCCGAACAAGCTACTCGGCAAGAGCAGCACGGCATCACTGTGCGCGTCAGTCACGCCGCGGCCCTCACTCAGAGAACATCCGCTCCGAACTGTTCTTTGATTTTGACAATTTTTCTTGTGTTGTGCATTATTTCTTCTATTTTTTTTATTCCATAAGCCACCATGGGACCTAAGAAAGCTAGTGAAAGCATAAAGGCGAAAAGTAAAATAGTGAAAACAGCAATAGATAGTATTCACTGACGTCACAACATCCGGGTATTTGTTGGAGGAAAGACTTGTAAACACAGCTGTTATAGCTGACAGGTAGAGTGCGTCCTGCGGCCAAACGCCTCATCTCCCGGGTCTACCGCTCCACCTGGAACAACGCGCTCGGCGATGCCATCCGCATCACCTCCATGGGCCAATACCGCAGTGACTCTTCCCCTCAGCCGTGGATAAGGAAAAAGTCCCGCGTCCTGGATGTCACCCTCACTCGCCTCCGCCTGGGGCACACGACACTCACGGTTCACCTTCACCGCCTCCGTCTGTCCCCTGACCCTCACTGCCCCTGGTGTAGGAATGTTCCGGAGACACTTTCACACTTTCTGCTGCAGTGTCCGCGCTTCTACTCACACCGTGTAGTGCTACACTCTCAACTACTCACCCATAACATCACCACCTGCTAACCCAGCTGGCGGCGGTGTTTACAAATCTGAGCCTCCAATATGGTGTCGTGTGACGTCATGTGAATACTATCTATAGAGGTGAAGAAAGAGATCATACGGAAGCATGAAAATGGTGTTCGCGTCTCGGATCTGGCTTTGCAGTTCAGCTTTGCAAAGTCATCGATCTGTACCATTCTCAAGAACAAGGAAGCAATAAAGGATGCTAATGTTGCCAAAGGAGTGACTGTGATCACCAAGCAAAGACCGTAGACCTTAGAAGTAGAAAAGTTGCTATTGATTTGGATCAACGAAAAGCAGTTGGCCGGCGACAGTATTTCGGAGGCTATCATTTGTGAGAAAGCAAGGCTTTTGCACCAGGATTTGCTCAAGAAAACCCCAGGTTCAAGTTCTGAGACTGATGTGTTTAAGGCTAGTCGAGGCTGGTTTGAAAAGTTTAAGAAGCGAAGTGGCATACACAGCGTGGTTCGGCATGGACAGGCTTCAAGTATAATATAATATTACATTGCATTTATAGGCATTTTTATGCATGAAATACAGTTAAAAAGGTAAAAAAAAAGGTCTTTATTTTGGGGGTCACGAACGGATTAATCCATTTTATATTGTTTCTTATAGAAAAATTTGTTTAGTTTTTTTAGAACTAATCGGATTTAGAACAGCTTTTGGGAACGAATTATGTTATAATTACTAATAAATTTATGGTTCATGGTTTATTTATGGTACGGTTACAACTATGCAGTTGTAAACGTAATCGTCAGCTATATTACAGCATCCTGTCTTTGTAACAATAAATGTTTACCTGCCTGTATAAGAGGGGAAAGAGAGGGTGGGGAGTGGAGAGGCTTGGCTGGTTGCAGAGAGAGAGAGAGAGATATGTGTCTTGGCTTCTGGAAGCTAGGTTTGTTTTATAACAATTAAATATCTCTAGCCTAGGGTGAAAATCTGCCTGCCCTTTGCCCAGCAATAAGTAACCTTTACAAATCTCGCACTTATGGGGCAAGGAAGCAGAGATCAATGCCGTTGAAAAGTTTTAACATGCATTTTGCTTCTGAATATAGGTACAGTAAAACCCTTATAACTCGGCACTGTATAACTCGGAATTTGATATAACTCTGCAAGGCAGAGACAAAAGTTTTTTTTTTTTTTTTTTTTTAACATCTATGGCTATAGCACGTGTAGGCAGTGAGCTCCAGGGGTGGGATGGTAGGCCCTGGAGGCTCACTCGAGGGCTGTGATGGTTGGCCCTCGCCCGTGGTGGCGCAGGCAGGATTCTTATAGTGACGCCTGTAATTAGAGGCTCATGCCGCCCCCCTGTGTCCTCCCATGCACTCGCAGTCGAAGGTAGAGTTAATGGACAGGGCACGTGGGTGTTCTTAGGCCACTCGACGGTGCAGAAAGATTTCAAGTGGATTTATGGGTCTCACTCGGGATCGAACTCGCCTTCGAGAACGCCACTCGGTGACGCTAACCACTCTGCTACCGCCTCCCCTAAACTGCATCTCTTGGTTTTCACTCGGCATATCATGCCCTCACAACCTCTTGTGTGAACATGTAAACAGAAAGTCGGCAAAAAATAATGTATCTCGGCATATTGATGTTATAACTGCTCTCTTTGCTTACACTCGGCATATCCTCAGTCGCATAAAGTCGTGTTTTTGTCCTTTTGACCCTTTCCTGCAGGCTCAGGCTCTTCAATTTCATTCCCTTCCTGCTGGAGACACCCTTGCGTGATGGAGCTGACATCTTGAAATACAGTACTGTATGATGTAGTATATATAAGTACAGGGAGGTCCCGTTATACGAGCATTCGGTATACGAGAATCCGATGATACGAGATGTGTAAATTAGGGTCTATTTTCAATATACGAGATCGAAAATCCAATGATACGACATTCAAACTGGGGTGAGTAAAATTATCAAGTTCAAAATGCGCGCCCTACCACTCCCGGGCTGGACAAAGGGGGATTTGGTTGTCCCCAGTGAGGTCACCCCTAGCAAGCCGTGACCTGAAGGGTAATTAAGCATATGGCGCGGCCTGACATTTAGAGGTAATTAGCAGGTGTGCGGCCCCAACCTTGGGACCGCAGTCAGGTCACCCCTAGCAAGGCATGACCTGAAGGGTAATTAAGCAAATGGCGCGGCCTGACCTTTAGGGGTAATTAGCAGGTGTGCGGCTCCAACCTTGGGACCCCTACACTACCTTCTCTTGTATCACGCGGCGTCCCCTACATTACAACGTCTTTTTTGCTTGTTATGCATGTTTTATGTTTAATTAATGTGCAGTTATGTTATTTTGTGTGCTATTTTCTCTTTCAGAATGCTTTTTCTACAGAATAGGAAGTACAGTGTGGGTAATACAGACGCTGTGTGTTTGTTGTGTTTGCTATAGTTTATTTTATAGCTTGAAAAATATGTTGTTGTTTTTTGGGTTTTTTTAATTGATGGGGTCCTGGAACCAAACCTATATTTTACCATAAGTTATGTGTTTCGTTATACGAGATTTCGCTTTACGAGTATGCCAGGTGGAACCTAACTGCTCGTATCTTCGGGACCTCCCTGTATATGATAAGTTGAATCTGACATTTAAAAAAATGTGTCACTCATCTTTTTCTGCCTGACAGGATGCTGCTGGCTCACTGTGGCAGCAACCGTCATACATGCAAAGAGCTGGCCAATGTAGTGGAACAGAAGATGAACATTGACAAGGAGATCTTTCAGCTCCGCATTAAGTACTCATCCATTCTCAAGGAAATAAAACAAAAGTGGGAGGCTTTGCAAGACAAAGTCATGCATGTACAAAAAGAAAGCCAGGAACTTGTTCAGTAAGTATAAAGACACTTAATGCATTTATTTAAACAGGCATTCAAATATAGAGCACTTACCACCACTACTCCATAAAACTTGGTTTAACTCAGCTTGTTTTCATTCTGCCCAAGATAAAAAGGTGGCTCATAGACGGTACTGTCATCATCCATCTCCTGAAGCTCGTGCCCTTTATATTTATGCACGTTAGCATGCCATCTGTTCTTCAATGTGCCAAAAAGTCTTTCATAAATAGAAAATATCAAAATCTTTCCAGTTCCAACTCTTTCTCGTGACTTTTGTCACCTAGCCAAAAATATCTCTTAACAATTTATCTTCTTCATCTTTCCCTCCTATACTTCACCCAGATGGCTCTACAAATGTCTTATTTTTTTTAAGTAATCGTCCAGACCCTTTTTTTCTTTGCAGCGATATGTTGAATGTTCATTCAAAACACTTAATCCACCAAAAATAATTAATTTCCACGCCTTATTTCCGTTAAAAGACAACTTTTGTAAAAAGCGCGGGAAAAAAACCTGCATCGTTCCAGCCGCCGTGCGAAGTGCTGATGACGTCACGGGAGGCGACACCATGTAAACAACAAACGTCTGCATATGTGACAGCTGTCCATCCAACCAACATACATCCACCATTATGTAACCAACACCCATCCCCTTCCTCCACCACCAACACCCATCCCCTTCCTCCACCACCAACACCCATCCCCTTCCTCCACCACCAACACCCATCCCCTTCCTCCACCACCAACACCCATCCCCTTCCCCCACCACCAACACCCATCCCCTTCCCCCACCACCAACACCCATCCCCTTCCTCCACCACCAACACCCATCCCCTTCCCCCACCACCAACACCCATCCCCTTCCTCCACCACCAACACCCATCCCCTTCCCCCACCACCAACACCCATCCCCTTCCCCCACCACCAACACCCATCCCCTTCCTCCACCACCAACACCCATCC
Source organism: Chionoecetes opilio (assembly GCA_016584305.1). Taxonomy (NCBI): domain Eukaryota; kingdom Metazoa; phylum Arthropoda; class Malacostraca; order Decapoda; family Majidae; genus Chionoecetes; species Chionoecetes opilio. The sequence continues at coordinate 118,647 of JACEEZ010001805.1, forward strand.
CCTTCCCCCACCACCAACACCCATCCCCTTCCTCCACCACCAACACCCATTCCCTTCCCCCACCACCAACACCCATCCCCTTCCTCCACCACCAACACCCATCCCCTTCCTCCACCACCAACACCAATCCCCTTCCTCCACCACCAACACCCATCCCCTTCCCCCATCACCAACACCCATCCCCTTCCCCCACCACCAACACCCATCCCCTTCCCCCACCACCAACACCCATCCCCTTCCCCCACCACCAACACCCATCCCCTTCCCCCACCACCAACACCCATCCCCTTCCCCACCACCAACACCCATCCCCTTCCCCCACCACCAACACCCATCCCCTTCCCCCACCACCAACACCCTCCCCCCACCACCAACACCCATCCCCTTCCCCCACCACCAACACCCATCCCCTTCCCCCACTACCAACACCCATCCCCTTCCCCCACCACCAACACCCATCCCCTTCCCCCACCACCAACCAACACCCATCCCCTTTCCCCCACCACCAACACCCATCCCCTTCCCCCACCACCAACACCCATCCCCTTCCCCCACCACCAACACCCATCCCCTTCCCCCACCACCAACAGCCATCCCCTTCCCCCACCACCAACACCCATCCCCTTCCCCCACCACCAACACCCATCCCCTTCCCCCACCACCAACACCCATCCCCTTTCCTTCACCACCAACACCCATCCCCTTCCTCCACCACCAACACCCATCCCCTTCCCCAACCACCAACACCCATCCCCTTTCCTTCACTACCAACACCCATCCCCATTTCCCCACTACCAACACCCATCCCCTTCCCCCACCACCAACACCCATCCCCTTTCCCCCACCACCAACACCCATCCCCTTCCCCCACCACCAACACCCATCCCCTTCCCCCACCACCAACACCCATCCCCTTCCCCCACCACCAACACCCATCCCCTTCCCCCACCACCAACACCCATCCCCTTCCCCCACCACCAACACCCATCCCCTTCCCCCACCACCAACACCCATCCCCTTCCCCCACCACCAACACCCATCCCCTTCCCCCACCACCAACACCCATCCCCTTCCCCCACCACCAACACCCATCTTCTTCCCCCACCACCAACACCCATCCCCTTCCCCCACCACCAACACCATCCCCTTCCCACCACCAACACCCATCCCTTCCCCCACCACCAACACCCATCCCCATTCCCCACCACCAACACCCATCCCCTTCCCCCACCACCAACACCCATCCCCTTCCCCCACCACCAACACCCATCCCCTTCCCCCACCACCAACACCCATCCCCTTCCCCCACCACCAACACCCATCCCCTTCCCCCACCACCAACACCCATCCCCTTCCCCCACCACCAACACCCATCCCCTTCCCCCACCACCAACACCCATCCCCTTTCCCCCACTACCAACACCCATCCCCTTCCCCCACCACCAACACCCATCCCCTTCCCCCACCACCAACACCCATCCCCGTTTTTCCATCACCAACAGCAACCCCCGTCTCCCCACCTTCATCCCATTGCGATAGCTCCCCATTCCAATCTCCCCTTGTCCCACGCACCAACCTTTTCTACACATTTCTCGTGGTCCTATTGGTCGGGTACGTGTGCAAACTTTTCTGGAAAGGCACAGCTTTCTTGCTGCACCCATAAAGGATGCATGTGTATTGCATATGGAAAAAAAATCGATCAGAAACACCAAAAATTCTTCAAGTACAGTCAAACCTCGATATAACGGACTAAAGGGGGGAAGAGTGGTCCGTTAAAGCCGATTGTCCGTTATAGCGAGGATATTTTCCCAAGGGGGGAAAAATATATGGAAAAAACGGAAAAATTGTGAAATAAATGAGAAATAATCACAAACAACCAGACTGTGTAGCTATGTTGGGAGGTAAACAGTGACTGGCACTACATGCTGAATTTGGTCCGCTCCTACACGTGAAATAAATGAGAAATAATCACAAACAACCAGACCGTGTAGCTAGTCAAGCTCAAGCTCTAGTGAAAGGTAAACAAATTACTATGAGCCAGATTCAGCCATGGTTTCCAAAGATATTGCTTATTACAGGAGAACCTCGTTTATCCGGCACCCTCGGGGGGGAGCGCATGCCGGATAACTCATTTTGCCGTTGTTTTGAGAGTTACTCTTATGGAATCGCCCAAAATCCTTTTTTTTTTTTTTTTTTTTTTTTTTTATATACATCAAAGGAACTGGCCAAGGGCACAACAAAAAAGGGTAACACAAAGCCCGCTTAGTTGCCAGTCCCTATAAAGAAGACAGTAAGAGAATAAAATAAAAAAGAGGGGTGAGCCAATTTTGTTCTGGAGGTGTCTTGTTACTCTTCTTTTGAAAAGATGTAAGTCATAGGAAAGTGGAAAAATAGAAACAGGAAGAGAGTTCCAGAGTTTACCAGTGAAAGGGATGAAAGGGTTGCCAACCCTGCGTACCCCGCCAAATTTGAACTAAATTTCTGCCAATTTTCTCATTTTGAAATAATTATACCTAATTAATGCCTGGGTTATCCTGCTGAGTGCCCCACACTCCTCGTCAGGATGGACAAGCTAGTCCTCGTGTCGCACGCCAGCAGCACGAACACTCTCCTCTCTTTTTTCACAGGATCTCTCTGACGAGCTCAAGCTAGCCCGTGGTCCTCCCTGCTAGAGGCCCGGAAAAAAAAAAAAAAAAAAAAAAAAATGCCTGGGTCGATTAGTGCCGTTGTTTTGAGGCTGCCGTTTTTTTAAATGCCGGTTAAATGAGGTTCTCCTGTATTATGACTAATGCTCATTATTATATATATTATATGGTTGTGAAGTGCAGTTCTATACACGTATCACTATTTAGGTGAGTGTAGCACTGCGTGTCACCTTAGTTAAGGGTGATTTAGGGTGTTGAGGTGACAGGGAGATGTAGCAGCGGCCACGCCATAACACTAATAGTCACTATTTTAAACAATCCTTCCTTATAATATTATATCTTAATATGTGGTACATCAAAACTCCTTAAAACCCAAGCATTCCAAAGTAAAATGAGAAAATAATACAATTATGTTGAGTTGACAATTCGAGCGGCGATAAGCGGTCTAATATGAAGAAAAAAAAAAAAAAAAAAAAAAAGTAACGCAGATGCAGTCCGTTACATCCGAAGTCCGTTACATCGAGTTCCATTATATCGAGGTTTGACTATACAGTCGACCCTCGATTTAACGGACCTCGGTTTAACGGATTTTGGATTTAGCGGACTCCATTCTCGAGACAAATTGGGCAAGAATGGCACGCCAGGCCGCTATCGCCGCTCTAATTGTCAACTCAACATAATTTTTCTTGTTTTATTTTGGAATGCTTTGGTTTTAAGGAGTTTTAATGTATCAGATATTTAGATATATAAGGAAGGAGCCTGTGTTGCTAGTGATTTAGTGGTAGAATGTGTGCATGTGGGTTAAAATAGTGAATATTAGTATAACGGGGTGGACGTAAGAATGTTTACCCGTCACTCACCTGTCGCCCCGTCACCTAAACACCTTTAAATCACCCTTATTTAAGGCGACACACAGTGCTACACTGATCTAGATAATGACACGTGTATATAACAGATCACCATCACTACGATGTATAATAATGAGTAATAAGACGTTAAACCCTGCCCAACCTACTGGCGGAGGAGCGGGCGGCCTGGCCCGCCGCCCACTCTCACAACACCCCGTTATCCGCCTCACCTGTGCCTTCCTGAAGAAGACTGGTCCGCTGCCATGCCTGTGATAGCACCATAGGATATCACCAGGGACCATAGGATTCCTCAAGGGGTCCTCGCTCCCCTGCTAAATATTACCAAGGAGAATCTCCTTGCCCTTGGTGTTGATCTCCGCCTGCCTCATGATGCTGCTGCTGCTGCCACAGCCGCGCTGCCAGGCGTGGATGAGCGCCTTGCTTGAATTTTCATCTCTTTACTCATATATATGAATAATAGCCATTAAAATGCAATTACCGTATTTTACGGCTTATAAGACTCACTTTTACCCCTAAAAAATGCCCAGAAAAATAATCATGCGTCTTTCAAGACGAATGTTGTAGGAGGTTAGCTTAGGTAGCTATCCAATTCAGCCAATTCATCAATATATGATGTAACATAAGTACTTACCTGTTACAAGTATTTTAAATACCATAAGAAATTCAAATCAACTAATCTGTCCTCTGTAGTCCGCCTCGGCAGATTGGCGCCAAAAACCATTTTGTGTATAAGGAACTTTGTTTGTTACATTAAATGAAAGTTTGTATATTTATGTACAGTAAAACCCTTATAACTCGGAATTTGATATAACTCGGCAAGGCAAAGACAGGTTTTTTTTTTTTTTTTTTTTTATATAGTTTTTTACATACATCTATGCCTATAGCACGTGTAGGCAGTGAGCTCCAGGGGTGGGATGGTAGGCCCTGGAGGCTCACTCGAGGGCTGCGATGGTCAGCCCTCGCCCGTGGTGGCGCAGGCAGGATTCTTATAGTGACGCCTGTAATTAGAGGCTCATGCCGCCCACTGTGTCCTCCCATGCACTCGCAGTCGAAGGTAGAGTTAATGGACAGGGCACGTGGGTGTTCTTAGGCCACTCGACGGTGCAGAAAGATTTCAAGTGGATTTATGGGTCTCACTCGGGATCGAACTCGGGTCTTCGAGAACGCCACTCGGTGACGCTAGCCACTACCGCCTCCCCTAAACTGCATCTCTTGGTTTTCACTCGGCATATCATGCCCTCACAACCTCTTGTGTGAACATGTAAACAGAAAGTCGGCAAAAAATAATGTATCTCGGCATATTGATGTTATAACTGCATCTCTTTGCTTACACTCGGCATATCCTCAGTCGCATAAAGTCGTGTTTTTGTCCTTTTGACCCTCTCCTGCAGGCTCAGGCTCTTCAATTTCATTCCCTTCCTGCTGGAGACACCCTTGCGTGATGGAGCTGACATCTTGAAATACAGTACTGTATGATGTAATCCCAAAACATGTAAAATAGGTGGCAAAGTAAAGCAAAGGTCGGGAACCAGCGTGTAGGCTATCAGCTGCTGAGCCGTGTTTATGTCGTCCAAGCACCGTCTTGGATACGAATTTCGTTTTTTGTCGATATTGAAAAAGGATTGATTTCTGCTTCAAAAACACAACAAGCTTGGTAGGAGCCGAAATAATAATTAATGCAAAACATTACAAACAATATTATAAAGTAGTATAACACACATTTCAGCAAGTGTTATTGGATTGGGATTCGTAATCCAAGACGGTGCTTGGACAACAAAAACACAGCTCAGCCTACGCGCTGGTACCCGACCTTTGCTTTACTTTGCCACCTATTTTACGTGTTTTGGGATTACATCATACAGTACTGTATATCAAGATGTCGGCTCCATCACGCAAGGGTGTCTCCAGCAGGAAGGGAATGAAATTGAAGAGCCTGAGTCTGCAGGAAAAGGTGAAAGTGCTGGCAAGGATGGATGCAGGTGCATCCATGCATGCTATTTGTGCTAAGTTTGATATCAAATCCAGCACATTCTACCCGTTCACTGGTAAGTGTAGTTTTTATGCTTTTACAGAACAGTCAAACCTCGATGTAACGGACTTCGGATGTAACGGACTCCATTTGCGTGACAAATTTGCGGGCAAGAATGGCATATCAGACCGCTTATCGCTGCTCGAATTGTCAACTCAACATAATTGTATTATTTTCTCATTTTACTTTGGAATGCTTGGGTTTTAAGGAGTTTTGATGTATCACATATTAAGATATATAAGGAAGGAGCCTGTGTTGCTAGTGATTTAGCAGTAGAAGGTGTGTATTGTTTAAAATATTGACTATTAGTGTTATGGCGTGGCCGCTGCTACGTCTCCCTGTCACCTCAACACCCTAAATCACCCTTATCTAAGGTGACACGCAGTGCTACACTGACCAAATTATATATATATATATATATATATATATATATATATATATATATATATATATATATATATATATATATATATATATATATATATATATATTTTTTTTTTTTTTTTTTTTTTTTTTTTTTTTTTTTGTGCCTATAGCGCCTGTAGGCAGTGGTGACCCAGGGCTCGGATGGTAGGCTCTGGAGGTTAATTTGAGGGCTCTGATGGTTGGTCCTCGCCCGTGGTGGCGCAGGCAGGATTTTTATAGTGACGCCTGTGATTAGAGGCTCATGCCGCCCCCCTGTGTCCTCCGATGCACTCGCAATCGAAGGTAGAGTTAATGGGCAGGGCATGTGGGTGTTCTTAGGCCACTCGACGGTGCAGAAAGGTTTTGGTTTTCTTCGGGGATCGAACTCGGGTCACCGAGAACGCCAGTCGGAGTCGCTAACCACTCCGCTATTGCCTCCCCATAGTGACACGTGTATAGAACGGCACATCACAACTATATAATATATATAATGAGCATTAGTCATGATAATAAGCAATACCTTTGGAAGCCACAGCTGAATCTGGCTCGTAGTTTGTTTACATTTTCACTAGAGTTTGAGCTTGACTAGCCAGACAGTGAGAGAAAGCATCAACATTTTAGGGATAACCCATCACTTTACGGGACTTTTTCTTCCTTTTTATCTATTTTGGGGTGATTATAATGTCTCATGATGCTGCTGCTGCTGCTGCTGCCGCGGCCGCGCTGCCAGGCGTGGATGAGCGCCTTGAAAGTATTTTCATATCTTTACTCATATGTATGAATAATAGCGATTCAAATGTGATTATATGTCTACATTCAACTAGAATAATGAAATTTCATAGCAGTAATGAGCGAGCCTGGATACTTACTACCTCTCCTAATACCAGTCCCGAACAGTCGTGGGCGAGTGTGCCAAATTCCTGATGTAGCGCTAGTCACTGTTTACCTCCCAACATAGCTACACGGTCTGGTTGTGTTAGTAATTATTTCTCATTTATTTCACGTGTAGGAGCGGACCAAATTCAGCATGTAGTGCCAGTCACTGTTTACCTCCCAACATAGCTACACAGTTTGGTTGTGTTTGTGATTATTTCACAATTTTTTCTTTTTTTTCCTATATTTTTCCACCCTTGGGAAAATACCCTCGCTATAACGGACAATCGGCTTTAACGGACCACTCCTCCCCCCTTTAGTCCGTTATATCGCGGTTTGACTTTATGTACTGTATTTGCATTTTTTTTTTTTTTTTTTTTTTTAACCCATATCAGAGGAGGACATTGCATAACTCGGCACATTGAATAACTTGGCAAGGGCCAGAGCCCCTATCGTGCCGAGTTATAAGGGTTTTACTGTACAGTCTAAGACAAAAGTCGTGTCACGGTTTTGTCCGAATATGAAATTTAACTCGTGAAACATTATGAAAACTCTAACGCAGTTACATGCTCGTGGTTGGCAAGCCTGAATCCCTTAAGCTACTGTTCAGATAAGGGCTCAAAGCTTCATATCTGCTGCTGATGAGACAATGTCTAAAATAAACCAAGGGTATTTCAAAGGTTCAATAGATTTACTGCATTGAGGTTTCATATTAATCGATGTGGAATGCGAAGTATATTTGGCCCAGCAATGATCGCCAGGACATTTCATCTTTACACCTGAGCCATTGAAGGCCACATACATCACTGGCAGGAGTATGGATAAAGCTAGTCACATGCAAGAATATAAATAAAAAAAAATATATATATATAAAAAATAAAAAATCTAGAAAAATTGCTTCAAAATTCAATAGTATATTTGGATAATAATAAGACCAAATTCCATTTGAATCTATGCAAAAATTTAAAGTAAAATTGCCTCAATATTCAAGAGTATATTTGGATAATAATATGAAGGAAGGAAGGACTCGGAAGCAGTGGCGTATATAGGTCCTTAAAAAGAAAGTGGAATATAGGGGTTAATCCAGGATTGTTATAAGGGGGGGGGGGCTTATGCGAAGGAAGCCTCAACAGCTGAGGGAGTTAATAATAATAGCAAAATTGCAATGTGTTTCGGTGGGCCTCAGCCGATCCCTGAGACTGGCTCACCGAACCCATGTTCAATCACTGCTTTATAATTACCTTAGCACTTCTGCTTTTAACACTCCTGGTAATGAATCCTAAAACAATTACTCGTGAGGAGTTGTGGTGAGATCGAAGCACTTATGACGGTGCTACCAACCGTTGGTATGACATACGGCAGAGAGCACCGAAAGGTTTGCCATTTACCAGATGTCTTAACCAAAATTCATGACACGACTTTTGTCTTAGACTGTACATGCAGCCACCACAAATATTACACGCATACAGGAAAATCAAAACAATACGTGGTGAGGCACAGGAGGCAGGCAATGTAGTGAGGCACAGGAGGACACGAGAGATGTTTACACTCAGGAAGATGAAGCCAGACTGAATCGGCACGCCAGGCACGCAGCTGCGAACCGCCGCGGTTGGAATTGTTTTCACTCCCGCCGTCCAACCTGCGTATACATATTCAGCCAGCCAACATGACAATTTACTTATACTATCGCATATAAGCTAGAAAATAAGAATGGCTGATGAGCAGTGCTGAATGAAGAAAGAAGATAATGAATAGTGAGTGTGTTCTTGTGTGAAAATTATTTTTGGCAAACATTTATTATTTTTGTTTTCTTAGAAATTTCTTTCCAAAATCAGGGTGCGTCTTCCAAGATGCAGCGTCTTATAAGCCGTAAAATACGGTATATGTCTACATTCACCTAAAATAATGATATTTCATAGCATACCAAGCAATAATGAGCGAGCCTGGAGACTTAATACCTCTCCTAATACCAGTCCCGAGCAGTCGTGGGCGAGCGTGCTAAATCCAGCATGTAGCGCCAGTCACTGATTACCTCCCAACATAACTACATGGTCTGGTTGTGTTTGTGATTATTTCTCATTTATTACACAGCATGCAGGAGCGTGCCAAATCTAGCATGTACCCCCAGTAAACTTTACCTCCCAACATAGCTACACAGTCTGGTTGTGTTTGTGATTATTTTTCATTTATTTCACAGCATGCAGGAGCATGCCAAATCCAGCATGTAGCGCCAGTAAACTTTACCTCCCAACATAGCTACACAGTCTGGTTGTGTTTGTGATTATTTCTCATTTATTTCACAATTTTTCCTGTTTTTCCTATATTTTCACACCCTTGGGAAAATACCCTCGCACTAACTAACAATCGGCTTTAAAGGACCACTTTTTTCCCCCGTTCAGTCCGTTAAATCGAGGGTCGACTGTACTATGTTTATTGCCTGTGTTTACGTGATTTTGGCTTGGTGCGGGAGGGAGGAGTTAAGGGTGGAATCAAAATTTTTTGTCTCATCAACTCCCCTCCTCAATCTGACTGTCTTCAACCTCTCAATCACTGCTGCAATGTTGCCTCTCTTGCTATCCTGTACCATTAATTTCATGCTTACTGCTCTTCTTAATTTGCCAACTGCATGCCTGCCCCCTTCCCGTGGCTTTGCTGCACAAGACTTTCTGATTACTCTCATCCCTATTTTGTCCATCTTCCTTGCAAGAATTATCCAGTATCGTCGTTCTTTTATCTCTTTCACGGATAAACTCTAGAACTCTCTTCCTGTTTCTTTTTTCCATCTTCCTACGATTTAAATTACTTAAATCCAAACTAAATTTGCCACCCACTTTGAAAAATCTCTTACGGTCTGCTTTATAGGGGCTGGGAGCTTACGGGCTTTTTGCTATTTCTGTATTCTTGCCCTCGGCCACTTCCTTATGATGTAAAAATGAAAAAAAAATGCTGTTTTGTGAGTTACGCTTGAACTTTGTGTTCATAGTAGACTCATACTGATGAATGAATGAATGAAGTGAACTAATGAATGAAGACCTGAGAGTTATTCAGATTTCAAATTGTTTTTTCTCGCTTGGTATTTAAACAGTACGTATAGTTATTGTATAACATGCCATGGAGTAGTTACAGGATCTGCCTGTCTGTTTGATAGTTTTTCAATCTGTTCCTTGAAACTCCTTTAGTGTTGTTGTCAAGACACGAGTGTATGCTTTGCAACCGTCACTCCTTCCATTGAAAATTAAGCAACTGCCATGGAACATTATCACTTGCTGTCCTGCCCACAACCTTGATTCACCAGAATTCTCTACCATCTGGCTTTGACTTTAATGTCACTCATGTATTCAATTTATCTATGCTGTATATATCTCACCTATTAGCAATAGGTGGAGCACATCTTGACTGATTTTCCTTTTGCCAAAAATTGCATTTCTCGGGATTTTAGTGTTCAATATCAGCTTTCGTTATCATCTTCTTTCACCGAACAAGCCATTAATTTTGCTACCTTCCATGACCTAGAGCAGCTGGTGCAGCACCCTACCTGTATTCCTGACTGCCTTGTAAATATAATCAACATTCTTGACCTTTTCCCAACCTCTAATCCTTCAACTTATATTGTTAAACTTTTCTCATTGGGCTTTTCTGATCACAATCTAATTTCCACAACTTGACCTATTGCTCAGGCATCACCTTGGGACCCACCTAAGCAGAGGTGCTTCTGGCATTATGCCTCGGCTAACTGGGAGGACCACAGGAGGGACTACTCTGATTTTCCATGGAATTATTATTGCTTCCATGTGACAGACTCATCTCCTTATGTAGAATGGAAAACAGAGGTAATTTTATCTGGTATGTGATACACTCAATTCCCATCTTCTTTATCCAGTTAATTTCATTCCAGGCATTTATTGGTAAGTTTTTGTTGTCTTTTCATATTGATTATGATATTTATATATAGATATAAGTTGATGATGGGGCCTGCTGTACAGAACTAAGTTGTTAGTAGGTCCTACCTAGCAGGGTGGATGAAAAGATGCTGTGTGTATTATGGGCACATGACTTTGCACACCAATTTTGAAAGAGCAGACTCATGCAGACCTGCATCTCTCATGCACAGATCCGCTTATCTCACGTAGTGGTAACAATTCATGTCATTACGTCGTTCAAAAAACTTCTCAAGTTTGCTTCTTAGAAGGGACTCTCAAACAAATTCCTGCTATCCTTGCATCTCTCCAATTATATCCATTTGATACAATATATTGTGCACGTGTAAGGGAAAGGTCACCTTGTGCAAATACACTATGTTAGACATTTTGTTTAGTGTGTAACAGTACCAGGTCAGATTCAAACCTGTGGACAGGGCTACTTAGCCACCTTCTTATACGGAGGTATAAAAGTAAATGATATGCATCCCTTCATAAATGTATGTAGGGGTGCATTACCGTGCATATCTTTTCCTTTTATACCTTCGTATAGCGAGGTGGCTAAGACGCCCTGTCCAGGGGTTCGAATCCCACCTGGTACAGTACCCTCCCGAGTTTCACACTATGTGAGTTTCGCGCTGAGCCCTAAATTCTTACCATCCCGACTTTCGCGCATTATCTCCCTGAGTTTTGCGCTGCTTTGTACAAGTTTTTTTTTATTTATTTTTTATTTTGGTGCCTATAGCGCCGTTTGGCAGTGACCTCCAGGGGTGGGATGGTAGGCCCTATACTCGAGGGCTGTAATGGTTGGCCCTCGCCCGTGGTGGCGCAAGCAGGATTTTTATAAGAGTTAATGGGCTGCATTAGTAGAAGCGAAATTGGATTAGTTTTCCATTGATATATTTCGTTTTCTGATAAATTAGCACCATGCATAAATTAGTGTTAACTAAATAAATATCATCATCAATTGGGGTATAAGCAAGCGCGCCACCCTCAGTACTCACTGATTGTGTAAACGACTGGGCGAGGCTCTCTCCAACGGCCTCCCCTCCCTCACACCATAGTCACCGTTCCTCTCACGCACACAGTAGTAGCTACAGTCATTATTATTACTACGTTTGCAGAGCTTAAGCTGTGTATTAAACTGCAGTGTGAATTGACTAGTCTTTAAGAATTGTAGACATGGGCAGAGTGATTGAATATACTTTTCAAGCTCACAAGGTAGTGGTATATATCACTGGCGTAATAAGCCTGGAGGATCGCTACCAAGCAGTCGTGATGTCCTTCCATTTGTGCCGTACCCGTCAGGGTGGCAAGGTTAGTAGAGACGTGAGCTCGCAATGTGCAGCGTCCCTGCGCATTCGGTCAGCGGTTCGAGTCCGCCTAGTTCGTGCTGACGTGGTGGCGCTTTGTATAGTCAATAACCTTGTAGTTGGTACTTGCAAAGTGTCTAGATAGGATGAAAATCTTATCTTATCTTATCTTGTGCCGCGGTATGTTATATGGATCTATATTCCCTATTTCCTTACATTTTTCAATGTAACTAGGAATAGATCCAGAGTCCAACATCCGGAGGACATAGTCTGACAGATGAACACCATCAATCACTTTCCCAGCCCTCAAAAAAGAGATTAGTAAGTGTGAGTGTACCTCGTTTACAGGGGAGGTATGTTGTTGTTGTTGTTGTTGTTGTTTTAGGGCTCCGAGGATCCCTTGGGGAACACTATGAGCCCTGGTGATGTCCTATGATGCTATCACAGGCACAGTAGTTGACCTGTCTTCCTCAGGAAGGCACAGGTGAGGCGGATGACGGCGTGTTGCCGAGAGGGGGGAAACAGGGGAGGTAATGCCCTTTGTTTACATCACCGCACGGCCACTGTCGTCTGTCGGCCAGCCGCCAGCCATGTGCTCGGCGCGGACCACTCGGCCACCGTCTCTACCAGCAGTGATCCAAAAGTGTCTTTCTGTTGGTCTGTTTCCATTTTCTTTGGCGTATCGTATAAGTTTTAGCTTGTATGTGATAGTATTAGTAAATCGTTTTGATGAATTCGCCATGGGTGATAATTTCCAGGACTGAAAAGAGCTTAAGATACGTGACAGCTTAGTGGTAAGTGATAAGTCAACACTAGCAGACGATAGATGGCGCTGTTGGCGGCAATCACGGCAATCTGCCGCCAAAAGGGGGAATGTAAACATAGCAGCGTGAGGACAGATTACGTAGTTGATTTGAATGTCTTATGGTATTTAAATACTTGTAACAGGTAAGTACTGAGGTACTGAGTACTGAGGAAGTACTACAACATTCGTCTTGGAAGACCATTAGTATTTTTCAGCATATTTTTTGGGGGGAAACGTGAGTCTTATAAGCCGTAAAATATGGTACTACGCCTTGCACCGGACTAAATAAGCATTTTTACAGGGTTTCCAATACCCGAGTTTCGCGATCCTCGAGTTTAGCGCTATGCCTTGGGAATAAAGCAAGCGCGAAACTCGGGAGGGTACTGTACTGTTACACAATGTCTTAAATGATTATAATTATGTTTAGTGTTAAATTTTTCTTCAGTTTTTTGGATGCCACCTCATGTACAGGAAAGGACTGCTGGTGCTATGTTATGTATGAAGTAACCTTGTTTTACTGTTGTATATACCACAATCTTCTTTTTCCGTTACAGGATGCAGATAAAGTCAAAAGAGCGAGATAACAAGTTACAGCTGCTGGTGACAATGATTCAGGGTCTCATATCAACATGTGGCTTCCAATGGGCTGCCTGTGAATATTTTGTACAGGTAATTTCCTTCTTGCTTGTATAGTAGGATGTCAGGTCCTTGTATATATGAATTGGAATGATAGAATTTATAAAACAATGACAGTGTAATAATAAAAAATGCAGAAAGTAACTTGCCAGGAGGCCTTCTTTGGAGTGACTGTCTAGTAGCTTGCAATTCAAGCTCAGTAGGCAGATGACAGAAAATGGTTAATAGATTATTGGATAAGACGTACATGAGGAGAGAAAAACAGGGAAGGATAGGGTAAAGATTGAATTGATTGAAAGATGTGATGGAGGAGGGGGGCATTAAACTGGCATGGAGAGAGTGTTTGGATCCAGAGAGGTGGAGGCTCTTTCATCATCGCTTTCCCTCGAAGGACATACACAAAGAGAATGAGGCATCATAACTAACTCTCTCTCTCTCTCTCTCTCTCTCTCTCTCTCTCTCTCTCTCTCTCTCTCTCTCTATATATATATATATATATATATATATATATATATATATATATATATATATTATCTATAATAATATAAGCGAAAGTGTGTGTGTCTGTCTGTCTGTCTGTGTGTCCGCGATAGGTGCCGGCCCCAGTGCCCCAATCCCATCATATGTCACAGTTTTGGAATCAGCGCGAACAGGGGCACATTTTAAGCCCACTTATGAGATGATCCGATCACTTTTATTTTATTCTTTATTTTTAGTAGCCTATTAGCGAGAATTGTGAAAAAAAAATGTGGGTTGCGAGAATTGAGGAAACCTTGATGTAGGGTGATGAGTAATGGGTGAGTGAATGGGTGGGGTGATGGGTAATGTGTGTGGGGTGATGGGTGAGTGAATAAGTGGGGGGTGATGGGTGAGGGAATAGGTGGGGGGTGATGGGTAATGGGTGAGTGAATGGGTGTGTGGTGATGGGTAATGGGTGGAGGGTGATGGGTAATGGGTGAGTGAATGGGTTGGGGGTGATGTGAATGGGTTGGCGTTAATACATACATTTCTACATCCATGATTTCAGGAAAGTTAGAAGGGGCTATCTGGAGAGTCTGTGTTTGGTGGGCCGAAGGCCCACCAATAGCCCTCCACAGGAGCTAGCCAAAAAGTCTGCCCGGAGGGCGGCTTTGCGTCTAGTATATATATAATATTATATATATACAGGGAGGTCCCGAAGATACGAGCAGTTAGGTTCCACCTGGCATACTCGTAAAGCGAAATCTCGTATAACGAAACACATAACTAATGGTAAAATATAGGTTTGGTTCCAGGACCCCATCAATTAAAAAATTTAAAAAAACATGTTTTTCAAGCTAAAATAAACTATAGCAAACACAACAAACACACAGCGTCTATATTACCCACACTGTACTACCTATTCTGTAGAAAAAGCATTCTGAAAGAGAAAATAGCACACAAAATAACATAACTGCACATTAATTAAACATAAAACATGCATAACACTCACAAGTGGTAATGTTGTGTGGATAGACAGGAAGCTGGCACGTAGCCAGCTGAGAGTCCCTGTTTTCTCTCTCCGAGGCTCAAGAGAAAACAACGGTGACTGCGTTTGCAGGGATGACTGGGTTAGAGTTCTTCCTCCTCCCCTTGATCACTTGGGGAAGAGGAAAGATCCTCGGTGCTGGCCCTGGATTGGGTCTGGCTGTGCTGGATTGTGCAAGGCACAATACATACAAGCAAATAAGATGTATGTACTGTTGGGGATGCCGCGTGATACAATAGACTCGAGAGGGTAGGGTAGGTAAGGGACAAGGGAGGGGTGCGCAGACCTCTTCCACTGCCCACAAACTCGTCTCTGTGCATCTGAATCATTGTACATCGTCCAGTGATGTGAACTTTTGTAGGCCACATTGTCGTACCGAGCCACCAGAATTATCATATTTTCAGATTGAAATTATAGTACATTAGTACAACCTTGGGTAAAATCATACAGTCAGTAAATGACTTCATAATTTTAGTAAATAACTTGTAATTTACTTTAGTAAATAACTTGGTAATTTTACTCACCCCAGTTTGAATGTCGTAGCATTGGATTTTTGATCTCGTATATTGAAAATAGACCCTAATTTACACATCTCTTATCATCGAATTCTCGTATACCGAATGCTCGTATAACGGGACTTCCCTGTACAAAGAATATGCTCAGTGATGGATCATAAAAGCTTTGCCTAGCTGCCTGAGCCTCTAACCTCACTAACTCACATCATGACATCCTACCTAAGCCTTAAAACAAAAAAAACAAAAAATTCAGGAAAAAAAAAAAAAAAAAAAAAAAAAAAAAAAAAGAGGAGGTCCGAATAATGTCGAAGTCCGAATAATGAGGGTCCGGATATGAGAGGGTCTACTGTAGACCCTAATTTACACATCTCGTATCATCGGATTCTCGTATATCGAATGCTCGTATAACGGGACCTCCCTGTATACAGGAGGTCCCGTTATACGAGCATTCGGTATACGAGAACCCGATGATACGAGATGTGTAAATTAGGGTCTATTTTCAATATACGAGATCAAAAATCCAATGATACGACATTCAAACTGGGGTGAGTAAAATTATCAAGCTCAAAATGCGCGCCCTACCACTCCTGGGCTGGACAAAGGCGGATTTGGTTGACCCCAGTGAGGTCACCCCTAGCAAGCCCTGACCTGAAGGGTAATTAAGCATATGGCGCGGCCTGACATTTAAAGGTTGAGCAGGTGTGTGGCCCCAACCTTGGGACCGCAGTCAGATCACCCCTAGCAAGGCGTGACCTGAAGGGTAATTAAGCATATGGCGTGGCCTGACCTTTAGGGGTAATTAGCAGGTGTGCGGCCCCAACCTTGGGACCCCTACACTACCTTCTCTTGTATCACGCTGCGTCCCCTACATTAAAACGTCTATTTTGCTTGTTATGCATGTTTTATGTTTAATTAATGTGCAGTTATGTTATTTTGTGCTATTTTCTCTTTCAGAATGCTTTTTCTACAGAATAGGTAGTACAATGTGGGTAATATAGACGCTGTGTGTTTGTTGTGTTTGCTATAGTTTATTTTAGCTTGAAAAACATGTCTTTTTTTTTTTTTTTTTTTTATAATTGATGGGGTCCTGGAACCAAACCTATATTTTACCATTAGTTATGTGTTTCGTTATATGAGATTTCGCTTTACGAGTATGCCAGGTGGAACCTAACTGCTCGTATCTTCGGGACCTCCCTGTACAGCCAAATTCCCAACATCCGACTTGTCCAAACAACCGACTTTTTTCTTCTATGTCCCAAGTCGGATAAACTATTAAACAATTCCAGACAACCGACCCTCGGTCAGACGTTTGAATTCGGCGGCGGGCGGGAGGCAGGTAGTTCGTGTGTTTCTCACTACCCGCTCGCAGCGCTGGTAGCGGCGTGGCGTTGGCGGGTGTTTTCAGAGTTTATTTACACTTGCTGTTGGCTGCTTCACCACCACATTGTGTCTTGTTTTGGCCATTTATTTTACTTTCTACAGTGAATAATGTCGTCTACAAGTGCTTAACGTAAGCGTGTTGTGTTGAACATTGAACAGAAAGTGAATATTATAAGGAAAGTAGAACAAGGTGTTCCTAGACAAGATATATGTCGGGAATTTAACATCGGCAAGACAACTGTGGTGGACATTTTAAAGTCCAAAGATAACTTGTTCAAGTTTTATGCTGGTACAGAAACTAATGATGGAAATTCACAAGTGACTTGGGATGATGCACAACAAGGTTTAGAAAAATTCATTTCCTTCATGGAAACAAGGAATGAATTCACAACTCAGGAAGTCATGAACCAGTATATGTTGCACTCCAGGTTTATAAGTTATAGAAGAGCATCATCAAAGCAGTTAACCTTGCAGGAAACATTCACGAGAGCTGCCAGGCAAACACCTACACCAACCAGTACACCTACACCTGTACATTATATATCTATTCTTTATTATATTTATTAAATTATGTACATCTGAACATCCGACTATTCCAATTATCCGACCTACCTTCGGTCCCCCCAAGGTCGGATAATTCTAGCGATAATATTAATTATATATTATATATATAATATATATTAATATATATATAATAACACACAAACCTCGATTTCCCGGACTAATAGGGGGGAGCACTGGTCCGGGAACCGCAAAAGTCCGGGAATCGCAAGTTTAAAAAAAAAATAATAAATAAAAAAAAAATTCCGATGCCATTACTCACCCCCGGACGTTTATCCTACTTTAGTATTTACTGTCCGGCAACCGACAATATCAACTACCCCGCCGTGGACTTTTAAGTCCGCTGAGCATGCAGCCACCTGGCGGGAGGCAGCAGAAAGTGTTCAACAGTCTCAAGAGACGTTCCTGCACCAGGGGCAGTGGGGGTCAGGGGACTAACGGAGGCTGTGCAGGTGAACCGTGAGTGTCGTGTGCCCAAATGTAAACAATACGACCACTGAGCATGCTGCCACCTGGCGGGAGGCAGCAAAAAAGAGTTCAATAGTCTCAGAAATGTTCTTGCACCAGGGGCAGTGGGAGTCAGGTGACTGACGGAGGCTGTGCAGGTGAACCGTGAATGTTGTGTGCCCAAATGTAAACAATACGACCGCTGAGCATGCTGCCACCTGGCGGGAGGCGCGGACACTGACCAGGGGTGACAGGAGACGCTCGGACCGCCGGACAACTTGGTCAATTTACGAACAGGACCAGGCATTTCAACGAAAAAAAAAAAAATAATAATAATAATAATTGTCCGAGACTGACATATCCCCGGACCTCGGATTTTGTCCGGCAAATCCGATATCCGGGAAATCGAGGTTTGTGTGTATATATATTTTCCCGGATATCGGATTTGCCGGACAAATTCCGAGGTCCGGGGATATGCCAGAGTCCCAGATTTTTTATGTTGAAATGCCTGGTCCTGTTCGTAAATTGACAAAGTTGTCCGGCGGTCTGAGCGTCTCCTGTCACCCTGGTCAGTGTCCGCGCCTCCCGCCAGGTGGCAGCATGCTCAGCGGTCGTATTGTTTACATTTGGGCACACGACACTCACGGTTCACCTGCACCGCCTCCGTTAGTCCCCTGACCCCCTCTGCCCCTGGTGCAGGAACATCTCTGAGACTATTGAACACTTTCTGCTGCCTCCCGCCAGGTGGCAGCATGCTCAGCGGACGCAAAAGTCCGCGGCGGGGTAGTTGATATTGGCGGTTGCCGGACAGTAAATACTAGAGTAGGGTAAACGTCCGGGGGTGGGTAATGGCATCGGACTTCTTTTTTTTTTTTTTTTTAAAGGATAATTCCTGGACTGTTGCGATTCCCGGACTTTTGCGGTTCCCGGACCAGTGCTCCCCCCTATTAGTCCGGGAAAACGAGGTTTGTATATATATATATATATATATAATATATATATATATATATATATATATATATATATATATATATATATAGGGAGGGTGTCCCAAAAGTCACTATACACTTTCAATAAATTCATAAAAAATACACAAGAAACTGAGTTTATTCATATTTTTAGCATCAACAAAGGAGTCATTGCAGTTTTACTTGCAATACTTGCCATCACGTTCCAACGCCTTGAAGACTGGCTGTATACCTCCACATGAGCACCTCCATTTTCGACAACCTTCAGCCACCTTCGGACGCAGGCCTCTCCGACGTTTTGCAGCATCTCTTCCCCGACCTCGCTGCAGGCCGTGCGGATTCTTTCCTCAAGCTGTGACAGGCCATGGGGCTTAGTGGCATACACCTTGCTTTTGATATAGCCCCACAGAAAAAAGTCACAAAGTGTGAGGTCGGGGGAGCGCGGACCCCATTCAAGAGGACCCCTTCGACCGATCCATCGGTCAGGAAACTTGATGTTCAGGAAATCCCTCACTAACCTGGCAAAGTGGGGAGGGGCTCCGTCTTGTTGAAAAAAGACATTAGCAAGGTCACTCCTCGCCTGAAGTTGTGGCACAACAAACTCTTCTTCTACTTCGACCGATGGATGGGTGGAAGGGGTCCCCTCGAATGGGCTCCGCACTCCCCCGACCTCACACCTTGTGACTTTTTTCTGGTGGGCTATATCAAAAGCAAGGTGTATGCCACTAAGCCCCGTGACCTGTCACAGCTTGAGGAAAGAATCCGCACGGCCTGCAGCGAGGTCGGGGAAGAGATGCTGCAAACCGTCGGAGAGGCCTGCGTCCAAAGGTGGCTGAAGGTTGTCGAAAATGGAGGTGCTCATGTGGAGGTATACAGCCAGTCTTCAAGGCGTTGGAACGTGATGGCAAGTATTTCAAGTAAAACTGCAATGACTCCTTTGTTGAAGCTAAAAATATGAATAAACTCAGTTTCTTGTGTATTTTTTATGAATTTATTAAAAGTGTATAGTGACTTTTGGGACACCCTGTATATATTATATCATAGATAACAGTAGAACTGGATGTGACACTTAAATTCACCGTTTTGCAGTAATGGCCCCATAACCGGAAAACGGCCCTTTGCGTTCTATCCTAGTCATCTCGGCTCATAATTGAATGAAATCGATGAAACTAATGGTGATAAAAGCTAACAGTCTCTACTTCAATGTCTAGAAGTGTTATATGAATCCGCCAAAGCGTTTAGTCATACCAATCAACACAAAAACAAAATGCATCTAACATACTTATAGTATATTTTATTCAACATGTGATCTAGCATCATTGTACAACACAGGAATGTCAGTTCTTTTTCACACCTGTCAGCTTGCGCCACTTATCGTCACTTTGCGACCTAGTCACACGCTCTGTGGAAGCACCAGCCTTGCGCTTGGCGTGGACATCGCTGTTGATGTCACGCACCATGTTGCCAGCAAACAGATTGAAGAGAGCACCAGCCATTTGTCGGATGAGCTTGTCCAAGCCGTGCCCTTTACAACAGGAGGCCCCAGTCAGCTGGCCATTCTCGCTTGTGTGGGCGTTCACCACCTCCACGAACACCCTCCTGGGCAAGAAACACTCCAGCAGCTTGCGTCGAGTGGTCTTCTCCTTTACCAGACCTCTCCAGATGTGGCAGATGTCCAGCGTGATGTCAATGGTAGTGGAGGACGGGACCAGGAGCTTGCCGCGATCCAACAGCTCGGTGAACGACCTGTAGATGGCCTTCACCTGCTCACCAGGGTTCTCTTCGAAACTGACATCCAGCGGTGCAGTCTCTCTGTCGACCAGCAGGTCAGCACAGGCACCATACTTGTTGTCTCTAGTTGATGAATGAGCCAGGTACCCGGCAATGTGACCCAAGGCAGCTTTCGTAGAGTCTTCTAGCTCCTCACGCTCTGTTTGGCCCACCACCTCCACCAACTCCTCTGCCACCTGCATGTCCTCGACCTTGCGCTCCTGCCGACAAGCAGTCATCTTACCGGATAGATCACCGACGCTGTATCCGGACCACCAGATCAGACTCCTGGTCCTGATCACTGCCTCATTCTCTATGAATTGCCGGACGCTGGCCCAGTAATTACCGCCTGCCAGCTTTCTCAAGTGGCCAAAGTGAGACTCGATCCTGTCTGACTGGACCTTACCCAACAACACATAATCCAGGATAGCATTATGGTTGTGGAGCAGGTACCTGGCCAGGCCCACCAGTCCTCGTGAGGTGTTGTACACAGCCAGGCACGTGTCCTTGCTGATTTTGGCAGAGACCGGGACTTCACTTTCCTGCCAGCTACGCATGGAGTTACCGAATTCAATCAGGAACTTGAGAGACCTCTCACTGTCGTCACAGTTCTAGCGCAGCTTGGTTAGGTTAGGGTAGGTTATATTTGGGTAGGTTAGATTAGGTTGGGTTAGGTTAGATTTGGTTAGGTTAGGTTATCGGTGGGTCAAGCCCCCCGCTAGATTAGGTTAATTTTGGTTAGGCAAATTTCTCTAGATATAAGGAAATTACCCTAGATCTAGGGAATTTTACCCCCCCACACAACTCTTTAATTACGTGTTTCCGACGCATAATTTGTTCCCCACCCAAAAACCCCGCATTCCCACAGGTCCCCAAACTTGTTTGGGGGAAGTGGGAGAGTATGGGCAAACACTAGAATTTTACCGGCCGGAGTGACGGAGGGCCGGAGAAACTATGGGCCGAAGTGACTTGAAATTGTTTCCATACGGTAATTTAGTAATTTCACTTATTTTTTCACTAAGTATGTCATTGGCTTCTATATCACATTCATCTACAATTATCTCTTGATCATTATTTCATGTAGGTAACTTACTTGTAAACATCCTATTTACGCCATAATAAGACGAGAGTTCACCAGCCGTGGAGATGTGTGCTTACATACCCTAATTTCACTTATTTTTTCACTAAATATGTCATTAAATTCTATATCACATTCATCTACAACTATCGATTGATCACATATATCATTATTTTGTAGGTAACTTACTTGTAAATATCCTTTTTATGCCAAAATAACTTGAGTCGGTCACACGTATTTCCCGAAGTATGAGTGTTTACACTTCACTGCGTTGTCAGCGATGAACAGCAACTCGTACAGCTTTACCAGTTAGACATTGTACTTCTTGAAAATTAACGAATACAGTTGTGCAAGCATATTATTATAGTTCCTAAGTCTTACCAAAGTAGCACTTGTTGGAATTATCGACCACCAACTGTCTGGTGTCCTGGTCGACTGGTCGACCAAACTGGGTCGACAACAACTGTTAAAATTATAATGTTGATTAACGTGAACTCACCATGCGATTAACCCAATTCTACCTAAACTGCTATGATACCCTATTTAGCTCTAACTAAGGTATACTCAGCAGTGGCAGGTGGGTTGTAATAGCGTTGGCTTGATCTCTATCCTTGGGGAAGTATTGTATGTCGATGTGGTCAGAGTTGCAACAGGCTGGGAGTGGAACTCGTGGCTTGCGTGGTGACTGGTTGAATCCTCTACCTAAAATGGCCGCGATGGTTGGTCGGCCGAGGAATCTTTTCACAGCTGAGCCGATATTATCAAAGTGTGTTTTACACTTCGTCCTTTCTTAACCGATTGATCGGTTAAAATTTACTCATATTATTATGAGTTGACTACACCTTAGTGTATAATCAAACCGCTCACTCCAACTTCATGTCGTAGTGGCTCACGCGTTACTATATTACCTCCACTGAAATAACCTTTCAGCTTGGCTCGTGACCGCCACGTATTTGTTCCAATAATATTTTACTCCCATAGGGTAATATGGGAGTTTTGTACCTTTTTGTACCAATACCTTTGACCATATGGTCACTCACAATTCTTATACTAAGTTAATCCTTTGATTAATTGTGGTATTATAGATGAATACCACCAAATTTATATCTAATTACATCTTAATATACCCAAATCTATTATAATATATACATAGGTGGAATTTGTGTTCGTATCCCGAACTCCTGACTGTAGGCGCCAAATTCCACCATTGAAATTAACCTTACTCAAAATTAGAGCGGTTTTTAGTGGATAATTTCCACAGCACTGTTGGACGTATATGTTATGACGTTCAGTGAAGCATGGCGTAATATTTGAAACACACCCAATAATCCTGCCAAACACTAAGCGCCTGGCGTCAGTTGGCCATGGGGCCAGTACTTCCAGCAGCTTCCAATGCGGAGTGTCACATCCAGTTCTATTGTTATCTATGATTATATATATATATATATATATATATATATATATATATATATATATATATATATATATATATATTATATGTATATATAAATATATATATATAATATATATATACAGGGAGGTCCCGAAGATACGAGCAGTTAGGTTCCACATGGCATACTCGTAAAGCGAAATCTCGTATAACAAAACACATAACTAATGGTAAAATATAGGTTTGGTTCCAGGACCATCAATTAAAAAGAAAAGAAAAAAAAAGACGTGTTTTTCAAGCTAAAATAAACTAAAGCAAACACAACAAACACACAGCGTCTATGTTACCCACACTGTACTACCTATTCTGTAGAAAAAGTATTCTGAAAGAGAAAATAGCACACAAAATAACATAACTGCACATTAATTAAAATAAACAGCAAACAAACAAAAAAGACGTTGAATGTAGGACGCCGCGTGATACAGAGAAGTAGTATAGCGGTCCCAAGGTTGGGCCGCACACACTGCTAATTACTCATAAAGGTCAGCTGACCATATGCTTAATTACCTTCAGGTCATGCCTTGCTAGGGGACCTGACTGGTCAACAAATCCCCTTGTCCAGCCTGGGAGTGTTGGGGCGTATTTTGAACTGATAATTTCTAATCACCCCAGTTGAATGTCATAGCATTGGATTTTCTTGAGGAATCATTCTCTATACCGAATGTCGAATAACGACCTCCCTGTAT
>JACEEZ010001805.1:147500-289840 GCA_016584305.1 Chionoecetes opilio
GTTCTTAGGCCACTCGACGGTGCAGAAATATTTCAAGTGGATTTATGGGTCTCACTCGGGATCTAACTCGGGTCTTCGAGAACGCCACTCGGTGACGCTAACCACTCTGCTACCGCCTCCCCTAAACTGCATCTCTTGGTTTTCACTCCGGCATATCATGCCCTCACAACCTTTTGTGTGAACATGTAAACAGAAAGTCGGCAAAAAATAATGTATCTCGGCATATTGATGTTATTACTGCATCTCTTTGCTTACACTCGGCATATCCTCAGTCGCATAAAGTCGTGTTTTTGTCCTTTTGACCCTTTCCTGCAGGTTCAGGCTCTTCAATTTCATTCCCTTCCTGCTGGAGACACCCTTGCGTGATGGAGCTGACATCTTGAAATACAGTACTGTATGATGTAATCCCAAAACACATAAAATAGGTGGCAAAGTAAAGCAAAGGTCGGGTACCAGCGCGTAGGCTGTCAGCTGCTGAGCTGTGTTTATGTCGTCCAAGCACCGTCTTGGATACGAATTCCGGTCTTTTTCGAAATTTTAAAAGGATTGGTTTCTGCTTCAAAAACACAACATGCTTGGTAGGAGCCGAAATAATAATCAATGCAAGACATTGCAAACAATATCACAAAGTAGTATAACACACATTTCAGCAAGTGTTATTGGATTGGGATTCGTAATCCAAGACGGTGCTTGAACGACAAAAACACGGCTCAGCCTACGCGCTGGTATCCGACCTTTGCTTTACTTTGCCACCTATTTTACGTGTTTTGGGATTACATCATACAGTACTGTATATCAAGATGTCAGCTCCATCACGCAAGGGTGTCTCCAGCAGGAAGGGAATGAAATTGAAGAGCCTGAGCCTGCAGGAAAAGGTGAAAGTGCTGGCAAGGTTGGATGCAGGTGCGTCCATGCGTGCTATTTGTGCTGAGTTTGATATCAAATCCAGCACATTCTACCCGTTCACTGGTATGTGTAGTTTTTGTGCTTTTACAGTACTGTAGTTACATTTTTTTTTTTTTTTTTACCCATATCAGAGGAGGACATTGCATAACTCGGCACATTGAATAACTCGGCAAGGGCCAGAGCCCCTATTGTGCCGAGTTATAAGGCTTTTACTGTATAAGAATCCTGCCTGCGCCACCACGGGCGAGGACCAACCATCAGAGCCCTCAAGTGAACCTCCAGAGCCTACCATCCGAGCCTTGGGTCACCACTGCCTACAGGCGCTATAGGCACAAATGTAAAAAAAAAAAAAAAAAAAAAAATTGTTTTACACATTGTAATCATAATGTGTGTATTCACCTATTTGTATTATACAGGAGTTCTGTCTCCATATCATTTTGTCATCTTCAATTTTAACAACGGGCTAGGGTCAACCATCACAGCCCTCCAGAATATGCAGGGCCAACCACCTGAGCCCTCAAGGAAGGAAGATAAAACCCAACAGACGCTATAGGCTAAAAAGAAATATATATATAAATAAATAAATAATTAGATAGATAAATCAAAGTCAATAATAGGCCATGTAACTTGGACATAGAGGCATGTAGAACGTAATATGAAGCTCCAGAGTTGCATGTCAAGAGCGTTCGGAAGATGTTAGTGGAGGCTGTAACGCATTCCTGTAAGTAGCTGTGTTTGAGTGGTGAAGCGAAGGCGACCATCTAGATAGCTCCAGATATTGATGAGTTGTGGTAAAGGCACTGTATAAGAAATCACCAATGCCAGAAACTTTAAGTGGTGGGGAACCTGTAACAGAAGCCTTAGAATGGCCACGTATCTCGCCCGGATGCCATCTACAGTTTAGCGAAGCCTTCCCTGCAGTGGATAGAAAGAAAATGGAATGGAGTCAGCTGAGTCAGACGATGGTATTCTTCACCGCTGGAAGATAGGTAAATATTTTTATTTTGCAGTGTTGACGTTATTTCAAATCTTGTGTATTCACCCACTGCAACTATGAATGCCTGTGAAAGTAACATGTAAAATATGAAATTCGGTTAATGCCTATTTACCGGTATATCCAGGAAGGTAAGGGCACAACTTCAATGTAGGGGGACTATAAGATCAACATGGCTACTGTGGTCGGGATTAATACTTAATCATGATTTTTTTTAGCACACTATAGAGTTTAATTTTAATGATAAGATTTGATATCTTATATCAAGATTATTAACTGGTGTGCCTCCATAATATTGGCGGTGCTTAGGGTGCTTCATTAATTCAATTTCTACTTTATCTATTTCTACTTTATTGTTATCATATGTGATTTTTAAGCCTGTAATTTTGGGTTTAAACATGTGATTTCAATATAGCCTATTACTCTGCAGTATTATAATCGTCAGTTACGTTCATTTTGTTTATACAGGGAGGTCCCGTTATACGAGCATTCGGTATACGAGAATCCGATGATATGAGATGTGTAAATTAGGGTCTATTTTCAATATACGAGATCGAAAATCCAATGATACGACATTCAAACTGGGGTGAGTAAAATTATCAAGTTCAAAATGCCCGCCCTACCACTCCCAGGCTAGACAAAGGGGGATTTGGTTGACCCCAGTGAGGTCACCTCTAGCAAGCCGTGACCTGAAGGGTAATTAAGCATATGGCGCGGCCTGACCTTTAGGGGTAGTTAGCAGATGTGCGGCTCTAACCTTGGGACTGCAGTCAGGTCACCCCTAGCAAGGCGTGACCGGAAGGGTAATTAAGCATATGGCGCGGCCTGACCTTTAGGGGTAATTAGCAGGTGTGCGGCCCCAACCTTGGGACCGCTACACTACCTTCTCTTGTATCACGCGGCATCCCCTACATTACAACGTCTTTTTTGCTTGTTATGCATGTTTTATGTTTAATTTATGTGCAGTTATGTTATTTTGTGTGCTACTTTCTCTTTCAGAATGCTTTTTCTACAGAATAGGTAGTACAGTGTGGGTAATATAGACGCTGTGTGTTTGTTGTGTTTGCTATAGATTATTTTTAGCTTGGAAAACATGTCTTTTTTTTTTTCTTTTTCTTTTTTTTAAATTGATGGGGTCCTGGAACCATACCTATATTTTACCATTAGTTATGTGTTTCGTTATACAAGATTTCGCTTTACGAGTATGCCAGGTGGAACCTAACTGCTCGTATCTTCGGGACCTCCCTGTATTGAAAATCATTTTGAGCCCCTAAATGGAGGCAATGTGTTTTGTGAATCACACTCGAAAAGCAGGCTATCCATAGGCATACAATTTTTGTTTATGCCAGATAGCACATAGTTGTATTTTTATATAATAAAAAATGCTACATAGGGTACATAGGTTAAAGTTGTTTTTATCAATCAATCAATCAATCATTGGGGGCATACGCCGGGGGGCGCGTCGCCTCGCCCACCCTACGACGCCATTTCTGGGAGTCCCCACGCGCGAGTCTACATACAGGCTCCCTTCCCATACCAACCAACTCTCAACAAGACACATCAACTTTCCACAGCCACGAGCCTTGTGGGCGCCCCCTTAGCCTCCTCCACGCCGGATTGTCTCTTATAGATACAACCCGATGGGAAGGATCGGTTTCAGGGTAGCATGCCACATGCCCATATAGCCGAAGTTGGCGCTGACGTACTTTGCAGGTAATAGGCCTCGATTCAGTCTAACGGTGCAATCGCTGATTTGACACGTAATCATCACAGCGATACCCCATGAATCTGCGAAGACACTTATTACCAAAGGCATCGATTCGCTTCTTCAAATCGCTATTTAGTGTCCATGTCTCACGACCATAGAGTAAGACAGGGATTACAAGCGACTTGAAGATCCGGATCTTTGTCCTACTGCACAGGTACCGACAACGCCAAATACAGGTTGAAGTTCCCAAACTCGGCAACCTCGGGACCAGCGCCGAGCCGAGTAATGGAATTTTCCGACTTTTAGAACGTAGATATATTAAGGGGAAAAAACCCCATGAAAATCAGCCTTTTCTTTTCACTTCCACCAGTAGGTGTTCCTGGACGTTTGGGAGCCATAATACTAATAACAGACCTGTAGAAGTACACAAAATAACAGTGTACACAACTCTACAGTCACAACACCACTGAACAATAACAACAAACTAATCGGCGGGAGAAACCAAGCGGCCTAGTGTGGTGGCACCTAGCAGCCGACCCGGCAACTACGCGCCGGGTTTTGGGTGTTCTGCCGTGTTTTGGAAGATCCGGAACCATAGCCGAGTTTTGGGTGTTGCCGAGTCTTGGGATGCCGAGTTTGGGAACTTCAACCTGTACTCCTGCTTCAGCAGGAGTACAGGTTGATTCCATAATTCCATAACACTGTGGGCTATGCCAAAGTTGTTTTATGGTTGCAGGAAATAGCCAATGAATCAAATATTGATTTTCCATTATCAATACTCCACTAGGAGTACGATTTGCTTTGCTGAATAAATGCTGCTAAGAATGATCACACACATCGATCATAGCATCTGTAATTCCCAAACAATTACACTGGTTTAATACTTTCAGCTTATTGAACCTACCGACTGAGATGACTGCCTTGATGATGGTTGCATGAGCTACAAGTATAATATTAGAAGAAACAGTGTTGGACATTTCACCAAGAATCAAATCAGTCAAGTGGTGGGTTTTCTTTATCAGCCATGTTCCCATGATCAGAGAAAAGTACATCCAGCTTTACCTTAGGAAACTAGGTTAAAGTTATTTTGTGGTAGCTAGAAATAACCAATGAATTAGATATTGATTTTTCATTGATAATTATTAATCCACTATTAGTACATTTTGCTTCCCTGAATAAATGGTGCTAAGAATGATCATGTGACCACATGTAACCACATAACTCGATCATAGCATCTGCCATCCCCAAAGAATTACACTGGTTGCAATCATTCACTTAAGTTTAAGGGAGACTTCATAAGTTTAAATAATTTCAGCCTATTGAACTTACCGACTGAGATAACTGCCTTCATGATGGCTGCAAGAGCTACAAGCATGATAGTGTTGGACGAGTCACCTCAACCTCAAAAATCAAATCAGTCAAATTATCTTACTAGTTAAGTGGTGTGTTTTCTTTATCAGTCATGTTCCCATGATTAGAGAAGAATACACCAGCGCATTATTATATTTCATTTTGTCTATTATTTCTTATTATTTTTTTGCGTTCAAAGGTGACCTGCCAATGGCAACAAAACACATAGAAAAAAAGGGCAGTAACGGTTCCCGCAAAGGAAAAGAGGAATTCCAAAAAGGGAGGTCAAATCAAAGGTGCAGGTGTCTTGAAACTCCTATCTTTGATAAGTTCAAGTCCTAGGAAGGTGGAAATACAGATTCATGTAGATAGTTCCAGAGTTTACCAGTAGAGAGGAAGAAAGTGTGAAGAGGTTAACTCTTGCAAGCCTGTTCCACTAAGACAAATGAGTATCACTTTCTCAGTTAATATTTGATGGCTTTCATTCACTAATCTTTGAGAGCTAAAAGAGTTAGCAATGCACTTATACAGCATAACTCAGTCTCAAGAGAATTGAGGCACCCCGCGGCAGAAGGGTACTAAGCGCCACTGGGGCCAAAAATGAGATTTTTACATCGACACAGATCTCAATTCCCGCTCTACAGGATGGTGGAGTTAGCATCCTTCTTCCGACATTTCCATAAGGTCGAAAGTCCTATTGTTTACAAAGGGATTTTCTGCTTCGATTACTTGGAACAGGTGCAGGCAGGGAGTGCCGTGGCAAAAGGGTACTATCTCCACACGTGCTCAACCAGCCAATGGGAGACGAGACGCACTCCGTGACGTCAGAGCGTTGAGCCAATGAGAGCGTCGGATCCCACCACTGCCCCGTCTTCCTTCCTTCCCTCCCTCCCTTCCCTCCCTCCTCAGTCCTGTTGCCGGGACTTGACGGGAAAGCAACGAGTGCTTTCTCTGGATTTACGCATTACTTTCGCCATTATCATGGATTATTCCAGCAGTGACAATAGTGCCAGTAACACCGAGAGCCCGCCCCCCCCCTTCACCTGGCGCTGTTGGCCCCTCGCAAGGCAGGAAACGGGCTCCAAAACCTGAAAGTTGCAAGCGTGCAGTCGCCAAGGCAAAACGCAACAAAGGTGCAGCCTACTTCAGCCCCTCCAGCCAGCGTGCTATACCTCTGCGTGCTATAGGCCCACCTTGTCGTGATGGATGTTTCGACAAGGTAACCCAGGCAGGTGTCCAGTCTATTTTACAGCATTTTGGGGGACTCGCTGACTACAATCTCCAGAATGCTTACATTCAGAAAATGATCAACGTTGTGCCAGTGAAACGAAAGCGTACGACGGCTGAAGTAAGCAGGCGATCGGTCACCCGCGTGCACCATGTGAGCTACAACATGCGTACACAGGTGTGCTTGTCTGTGTGTCGCCCACATTGACTGTGTGCTCCACAGTCCTGGTTACTCTGCTGCCACCACCCACATTAAGTGTGAAAAAAAATAAATGAATAAAATAAAAGATGTAAGTACTGGTTGGATTTAAATAATAATTCGTTAATAAATCAGGCTTAATATACCGTATTTGCCGGCGCATAAGACGCACCTCCGCATAAGACGCACCCCTATTTTACAAAGAGGTCTTGAGAAGAAAACAATATTGGTGTTTTTGAGGGAAACAAAAAAATCGTAAAATTATCAAGTTTTTAAAAAAAAAAAAAGGATTTATAGGGGAAAGCAAATGATTATGAGCATGTACCTAAATACAATATTCACAGTGCAGGGAATGTGAATGAAAAATTATACTAATTAAAATGTAAAGAGAATGACAGGGTAACCAAAATCGGTCATAAATCATAATATATTGCAGGATGCCCCCACGAATTGATATTCTAATATTTTGCTACCTATGACATATAGCTTAGATTTAATGTTGTAGGTATGCCTTTGTTGCTTTTCTGCTATGTGTTTAGACTTTGTGGAAAATTTGCAGTATAGATATTAGTTTTATTTTGGTAGTAGGCTTTCAAAAGTCCTAGGACTCTTACCGACACCATCGTGTAGCTTTCTTCATTATGAGTATTTTGAACCCCATTTCCCATGGCGCAATTGAATAATAATGGCATTACACGTACTACCGAAAATCTACCGTTACTTCAGCCAGAAAGTTAAGTTAGGTTAAATCAGATTTGGTTAGGTTAGAGGTGGGGTTTTGCTTAGTAACAGAAAATATAGAGAAATAAAGAAAATTACCAATAATATGGCAGTGTGAAGCGTAGCAATGTTTGCGGGGCGGACCTGGAGGGGCAGGTTGCCTCCCCCACATACACACATGTAAACTAACATTGATTTCCGACAAAAACGAGAGCCAGATTAATTCAAAACACATCAAAACTATTCAGGAGGACTTAAGTCTCGGCCTCAAAATCGGTGGTTGTCCAATAACAAAAATTCACGAAGATATTTAGATAACACTGTAAGGTAACCATCTCTACCTTGTTGTTATTGTTGTAATTGTTGCAGGGCACCGTTGTCGGGATCGACGATATTTGCACTAGTTTACACCTATGAATCTATCACAGTCGCGAGGGTTGATTAGTCTTCTTCAGGAAGGTACAGGTGATGAAATCACGGCAGCGTTCCGTTAGCCGTGCCTTGTATTCACACTATTCGTCACGGTTCCGTCATTTTTGGCAGTTCCTGCTCACCCTCTAAGCAGACATGGTGCCTCAGAGGCTATGCTTGAAGAAATTTGCATTAATAGCACTTCTGTCGGATGAAGAAGAGGAGTTGAACTCTAAAAGACATTGTTTTGGGTACATAAGGCCTTGAGAAAACGACAATTATCAGTACGGCACAGTCTCATTACATTAAAATATTCTTCCCCAGGAACAGTTACGTGACAGGACAGTGATGTATTGGAGCCGTGACGGCGGCGCACCGTTTAGTGTAACACGTCTATTTGTTTGAATGTAAGAAATTCTAACGGATGTGATGAGACGGTGCCCTGTCACCAATTTCACCATGATGATATGGTGTGATTCGGCCTTGAGGCGGACGGTGTGGCGCCGTGAGGGGTCTTGGTCTTGGTGTACCGTGTGGAAGACTTTTGTCCCGTCTACAGGTACCATTGCAGCCTTTTTACTAGCACTCTTTCATACATAGTTTCCTTATCCGTAGAGGTACACTGGTGAGGATTGAGGGGTCGAGGTGGTACAAAGGACTATGCTGTCCCACCTATGCCTATCCCACCTTTCTTACCACTGTAGCGGCGCTAACACACACACGCACATACACACCTGCATCGGCTTAGGCCACCCCCCTGTCTGGGACCAGGATTAGAGGCCTGAGGGTGACCTGATGCTGACCTGACTTGTTCTCGCCGACACAACTGCAACACCAGCCAGGTAAATCAAGCAGCCAAAGGACACACAGAGACACACACGCCGCGCACCTTTTGTCCCCACGTTGTACAATGACTCGCTGTCAAATAAACTACAAAGCCACGACACCCTTTCTCCATCCTTGTGTGTATAAACAGACTCCCCAAGATACTACACCACCCTCTCACCGCTCACACTCCTTCAAATAAAACTTTAACACGCTCCTTGTTTCACTATTCCATTTATCAAATATACTCACTCCAGCGAAAATTCCAACACTATTTTCTGCCTCCCTTCTATCATCTCATTTCAACTGTTGTGTCAACTTGTGTGGCCCGAGTCGAATGTGGGTTAAGGCGACATCTAATATGCGGGATGTTTGTCTTTTCCATGGGTGCGGGGAGGAGTCTGAGCGGTAATGACCCATGGTGGGTGCGCGGAGGGCGTCGCCGAGTGAAGTATCCCAGGTGAAGCGGCAGACTTGAGATATCAGACGTTTTACAATGGAGAGCAGCAGTGGGGTGTGAATGATGTTTACATCTGACACGGCCATCTTGGCAGCAACAATCGCTATCTTGTTGCCCCAGCTCTTATTTTCTCTTAAACTCCAACCTTTTCTTAGTATTATGCATTACTGTTGATAACACAGCTACAAATTTGTGCTCAGTGAACTACTGCTCAACACAGATAGCTCCAGACCCCTTTAGTAATACACCACCGGCTGTTTTGCATTCTCTGCCCGACCTCGCATGCGCTAATATGGCCGCATTAGACGCAGGGTGAACTTTGCATTCCTTTTTAGGGGAAAAAAGCGCGTCTTATGCGCCGGCAAATACGGTATTTGTCACTTTACTGTATCACTTTCTAACTTGTATACATTCACAAGTTGTCTTAATTCTAAGTCTTCTTATCCCCTAACGATACGCACACGTAGAGCTCAAGTCGGTATTTTTTTTGGTAACACAAAGCCCGCTTACTTGCCAGTCCCTATAAAGAAGACAGTAAGAGAATAAAATAAAAACAGAGGGGTAGGCCAATTTAGTTCGGGAGGTGTCTTGTTACTCTTCTTTTGAAAAGATTTAAGTCATAGGAAAGTGGAAAAATAGAAACAGGAAGAGAGTTCCAGAGTTTACCAGTGAAAGGGATGAAAGAGTAAAGATACTGATTAACTCTTGCATTAGGAAGATGGACAGAATAGGGGTGAGAATGAGTAGAAAGTCTTGTGCAGCGAGGCCGCGGGAGTGGGGGAGGCATGCAGTTAGCAAGTTCAGAAGAGCAGTGAGCATGAAAATAACGGTAGAAGAGAGCAAGAGAAGCAACATTGCGGCGGTGATTTAAGGATTGAAGACAGTCAGTCAGAGGAGAGGAGTTGATGAGACGAAAAGCTTTTGACTCAACCCTGTTTAGGAGAGCTGTATGAGTGGATCCTCCCCAAACATGTGAGACATACTCCATACATGGGCGGATAAGGCCCCTGTAGAGAGCAAGCAATTGGGAGGGAGAAAAAAAAGGACGCAGATGCCACAGGACACCTAACTTCTTAGCTGTTTTAGCAAGAGATGAGATGTGAGATTTCCAGTTCAGATTTTTAGTAAAGGATAGTCCTAGAATGTTCATTGTAGAAGAAGGAGACAGTTGAGTGTCATTGAAGAAGAGGGGATAGCTATCTGGTAGGTTTTGTAGAGTAGATAGGTGAAGAAATTGGGTTTTTGAGGCATTGAACAAAACAAGGTTTGCTTTGCCCCAATCAGAAATTATAGAAAGATCAGAAGTTAGGCGCTCGGTGGCATCTCTCCGTGAATCACTTAGTTCCTGTTGAGTTGAACGTCTAATAAACGACGTTGAAAAATGCAGGGTAGAATCATCAGCGTAGGAGTGGATAGGGCTTTGAGTTAGACTTAGAAGATCATTAATGAATAATAGAAAGAGAGTGGGTGATAGGACAGAACCCTGGGGAATACCACTATTGATAGATTTAGGAGAAGAACAATGTCCGTCTACAGTAGCTGCAATAGAACGGTTTGAAAGGAAACTTAAAATGAAGGTACAGAGAGAAGGATAGAAACCGAATGAGGGTAGTTTGGAAATTAAAGATTTGTGCCAGACTCTATCAAAAGCTTTTGATATGTCAAGGGCAACAGCAAAAGTTTCACCGAAACCCCTAAAGGAGGATGACCAAGATTCAGTTAGGAAAGCTAGAAGATCGCCAGTACATCGCCCTTTACGGAAACCGTACTGACGATCAGATAGAAGATTGTGAGCAGATAGATGCTTAAGAATCTTCTTATTAAGTATAGATTCAAAAACTTTAGAAAGGCAGGAAGTCAAAGCTATAGGACGGTAGTTTGAAGGATTAGAACGGTCACCCTTCTTAATATATTTATTATTATATTCTATCCTAATAAAGTTTGTTATCTCTGTTAACTTCAGTCGTACTGTTATCCCGCTAACGATACGCACACACAGTGCTCAAGTCGTTATCCTATCCTAATGTAGTCTGTTATCTCTGGTAACTTCAGTCGCACTGTTACCACATCAACGATACGCACACTTAAGTGCTCAAGTCGTTATCCTATCCTAATGTAGTCTATCACACTTCCAAAGTTTCCCTCTCACTCTTTTTCTGTTCCCTTCCCACTCCTTTGCCTCACACGGCTGGCTGTAATACGCTGCAGTTTCACCCACTGCTAATTCGGGACCGCCTGGTCACCAGGTACACCAACGGCTCCTACCTTGGGACCGTTTTCCAAGGGCAAGAATATCACCTCCTCACAGGCGACTTAACTCAGAGAGCGTCTGGCTGCTTCTAAGGCTATCATGACGTTAAACTCCCCTTCTCACTTCGCTTCGATACGTGGCCAACTACCACTGGTCGAAAATATAACCCTCTCTCACTAACCAGTGATTCAGGACTGAGGAGTGGAGGAAAATTACTCGTTAGTTAATTGATAATTATAAGTTACTTCATCTCTTCCCCTATTAACGTAATTTCCTGCGTTACATCTGGATTCATGGCGATGCATAACATCACCAAGAAACGCATCGACAACGCTATATGCAAGATGACGCATACTGCCACACCACTGCTTGACCTCCGTGGCCGCCACAAACCTGCCAACAAGATTGTGGGTCGCAAAGCAGAGCAGGTCAGGGAACACATCTGTCTCCTCCCTGCCATGACAAGCCATTATAGCAGGGCCAAAGCACCCAACAGGCTGTACCTCGATAGCACCCTCAACATCAGGAAGTTATACGACATGCACCTGACCTGGATGTCCCAACAGTACGCACAAGACGAAAGGGTGTCTTTTCGTTATTATAGTGATGTGTTCACCCATGAATTTAACATCAGTTTCGAGCCCCCAAAAGTGGACACCTGTACCATCTGTGACACGCTGCCAGATGGCACTGAGTAATGCCACCACCGAGCAGGAGAAGGCCGATCAGCAGGCGAAATTGGACGACCACCAAAGGGAAGCTAAGAAGGCCCAAGACTACATGAAGTGCCTTCAGGATGACAACGATCCTGAAACCAGAGCAGTGTGCATCGATCTGCAGCAGATTTTACCAACACCGAAGCTGCATACAAGCGCTGCATACTACAGGCGTAAACTTTGGACGTACAACTTCTGCATCCACAACCTCAAGACCACGGAGAGCACCATGTTCGTGTGGGATGAGACTGTGGCCAAACGTGGGTCCATTGAGGTGGCCAGCTGCCTGCATAAGTGGTTGGAGCTCGAGTCTGCTAAGGGTGACTTTGGGCGGCTCGTCGTCATCAGCGACAACTGTGCAGGACAGAATAAAAACATCAATCTTGTCCTGATGTACTTGAGAGAGCTTCACTCCAAACACCTGTTTGAGGTCAACCACGTCTACCTGGTACCTGGACACAGCTACATGGCCTGTGACCGGGCGTTCGGCAACATCGAGCGTAAGATAACAAACCAGGGGGTCATCTATACGCCTGATGATTACATCGACGCCATCAAAAACGCGGTAGCAGCTGGTTTCCCTGTCATCAAGATGACCCAGGACGACTTCTTCAGTTTCGGCACTCTCTCCAAGTACATTACCAAACGTAAAGCGCCAGGCAGCACATTCAAAAACAGCCGCAAAATCCTCCTGCGTTTGGCGTTCCGTGAGGGCTACCTACTGAAGTCAGACTACGAGGCTGACAGCGAGAACATCACCGAGGTCAGACTGCAGAAGGGACGGGCAGCCTGGTCCCGTAAGGTGTTTGACCTCTCTGTCCCCTGCCTCCCCAAGCACTACAGCAGCCCCTTAGCCCTCAAAAAGGTAAAAGTGCGTGACCTTCAGTACCTCCTCGATCGACCTCATGTCTGTCAACAAACAAACTTTCTACAACAACATAATCGAAGCACACAACACAGTTGGCCTAACCGAAGACCTCCCACCTGACGAGGACCCCGATGACCTGGACGA
Organism: Chionoecetes opilio; assembly: GCA_016584305.1. Classification (NCBI taxonomy): domain Eukaryota; kingdom Metazoa; phylum Arthropoda; class Malacostraca; order Decapoda; family Majidae; genus Chionoecetes; species Chionoecetes opilio. The sequence goes on from JACEEZ010001805.1 coordinate 160,280, forward strand.
GCTGTTGGAGTACGAGTAAAGGCATGGAGGGTGGGGTGGAAGGGTTGAGGGGAAGGGAGAGGGGCAAGGGAAATGAAAGTGGAAGTCAAGACTAGGCTTAGGCTGTCTACGCATGGATGGGTGAATAGAAAGAAAATAAATAAGTACTAATAATAATTTGTGATTATAATTTTTTCTACGTCAAATGAAAGCAGAGTTCCTCAGCTTTTATTTGATATACAACACTTCATTCTAAATCAAACAGTTCTTGAGATAGTCATTCCCAAACATTCCCAATCTTTAACTGCATTTTCTGACGAATATTGATTTTGTTGCATAGTACCCTTCTGCCGCGGCGCACCTCAATTGTGAGTGTGGAGAAATAGCACCCACATATCGGAAAACGGGTTTATTGTGTCAATAGATTATATACTTTTTCGATATATGGGTGTAATCATTCCAAGGTATAATATTGATCAGTGTGTTTCTCATTCCAGGAGATTGAATTTTCGAGTATCCAGTACTGCTTTATCTGCCAGAAATCAGCTGACGAAGACAACGGCCTCAAAGAATTTAATAAAGAATAATAAAGGAGCAAAGTAAAGAATGTTGCTACCTTGCGCAAACTCTTAAGTCAGATATGTACTCTGAGATTACTGCAAAGATACTACAAAGTAATGAGGAATTAACTCATTATTGTCACACTTCTTGTCATAAGTATTACACTGCAGTGAAGTGCCAAAAAAATGCTTCAACAACTGATGGTACGCCCCTTGCCAAAAAACCTAAAATTCAGACAAGAACCAGCAGTGTCCTCCCAAAAGATGAGGAACTGAAAGAAAATTGTCTGGGATTTTTTCGGCTTCTGGCAGGGATGTCCCACCGATGAAAATATCTTGCAGTACAGGTTGAAGTTCCCAAACTCGGCATCCCAAGACTCGGCAACACCCAAAACTCGGCTATGGTTCCGGATTTTCCAAAACACGGCAAAACACCCAAAACACGGCGCGTAGTTGCCGGGTCGGCCGCTGGGTGCCACCACACTAGGCCGCTTGGTTTCTCCCGCCAATTTGTTTGTTGTTATTGTTCAGTGGTGTTGTGACTAGAGTTGTGTACACTGTTATTTTGTGTACTTCTACAGGTCTGTTATTGGTATTATGGCTCCCAAACGTCCAGGAACACCTACTGGTGGAAGTGAAAAGAAAAGGAAGAACAATGTGTTAACTATTTCTGAGAAAATTGACCTTTTGAAGAAGTTGGATGGCGGAACCTCAGTTTTTCAGTGATTTTCATGCTTTTTTTCCCCTTAATATATCTACGTTCTAAGTCGGAAAATTCCATTACTCGGCTCGGCGCTGGTCCCGAGGTTGCCGAGTTTGGGAACTTCAACCTGTACTAATTCTAGATACACAACATTATGCTGAACATTTGTAGGTGGTTTCATTTAGTAAGCTCATAAGCTGATGATCTAAGTCTGCTACCGTCAAGTTTCATATTTCGCCAGACGTCATATATTTTATATTTTTAGCATAACTGATGACTTAGATGTGCCCATGAAAGACAATTGACACATATTTTTTCACTGGCACATAAAAGTCACAAGTTATGCTAAAAATTTAGAATAAATGACGTCTGGCGAAATATGGAAAATGGCGAAATTTGAAAGTTAACAGTGAGGGGCGTGGCCATTTTAAGGCTTCTGTCGCAGATTCCCCACCACTTAAAGTTTCTGGCATTGGTGATTTCTTATACAGTGGACAATGCTGAACAATATGAGAGTGGTTTCAATCGGTTAGGTCGTGAGCTGAGCTAGCTCAATTTTTGGGTACTAGTTTTTGGTTTCTGCCGGGGGTTCCCCCCCGATAAAAATTTCTGTCATGTATCATTAATGTTACATTGAAACAAGCTGCTTATGGTATGATAAGTTTTAAATGGTTACATAACAGAGCTAATCTAGCTCAATTTTTTAGTACCTTGTTTTTGACCCTGCAGACCACGCCCACCAGCGTGTGACCGGCAGAAATCCATTTCTGTGTATAGGGAAGTATGTAGAACGTTGCTATACGCAGGAAAATTGGTTAGCTTTCCAGCTAAGCTGAACCCCCCGGGCTCCCACTCTATAACAGAGCAGCCTGACTCCCTGACCATAATCAAAACTCATTAGTCCTCCATGAGAACGTTGAAGAAGAAAGGTCTAAGGATGCTGCCCCAGAGGAGTGCCGTTGACATAGTCATACCACACGGACACACAACGGACAATTTACCCACACGGAAATCGGCTATGGCCAGCTAATCACTAACCTGGTCTGTGGTGACGTATTACTGTTCTTTGATGGCGGTGACAGTGTTCTACTTCGCCATGTCCTTCAATACCGTTCTCCCGTGGTTCGTGTGTGACGATGCGTGGGCGGACGAGAACTGCGTACACGCCTCCGACGCCAGACGAAGATGAATTACAAACATGCCCTCGGTTTTCGAACATAATTCGTTCCCCAAAGTTGTTCTAAAACCAAAACAATTTTTCCATAAGAAACAATATAAAATGGATTAATCCGTTCCTGACCCTCAAAATAAAGACCTTTTTTTTTTTTTACCTTTTTAAGCTGTATTTCATGCATAAAAATGCCTATAAATACAATGTAATATTATACCAGTAAGACGCCTTAGTCGGCGAAGGACGAGCGAGCCCGTAGAAACCCGATTGCAAGGAAATTTGTCTGCAGTCATCTAAACTCCATTTACCTTTGCCTTTTTATGCTGAAACTGTTGTTTTATATATTTGCCTAATTCAACTTTTTTCCACCACTCTGCTTAGTTACTCACCTGAGACTTTCTGTGGCATTAGTTAACAACACAGTCCGCCGCGTGAAGGCTGCCACAATGGAATGCACCGTCGCTTTTTGTTAACCCAGAAGGAGGTCCCGGCAAGTGGCGGAAAGTCAGCACCGAAGCTTGCCGAGTGAACAAACTGGGACTGGATAGGATGGTCAGGTCTGCAGTTAGGTGGATCTCTGCAGGCGAAGGAGCAGGTTGTCAATCTCCCGTCGCTTGTGCTGTCCGTCACTGTTGTTGATCTTGCGGAAGCGGGCCCACTGGACACTGGCAGGGTCGGCTGGGCTGAGCAGGATCCCCCGTAGTGACGTGGCTCGGCTCAGCGCCACAAACGCCAGCCCGAGCGCAAACTCCTTGGTGCCGATGTCCACGCTGATGGTTGGTCCCGTATCCAGTGAGGACTCTCGATAGCAAGGAAATTTGTCTGCTGTCATCTAGACTCCATTTACCTTCGCCTTTTATGCTGAAACTGTAGGGATTGAGTGGGGCTATCAGATGGCGAAGACTGCTTGTCAATCGGAAGTGGGATTCCAAAGATATAAGCTCCTGAAAAGCGTGATGGTCGGTTGGGTCGGGTCGGCCGCTTATCCCGGAAAAATCTGAGTGAAAGAGGACTCACGAGCGCTTTGCGCTCGCTCGTAATAATATTTTTTATTATATCATTTTTTTCATTATAACTTTTTGTATTCTCTTACTGTCTTCTTTATAGGGACTGGCAACTAAGTGGGCTTTGTGTTACCTCTTTGTTGTGCCCTGGGCCAGTCCTTTGTGATGTAAAAAAAAAAAAAAAAAAAATTGTTCGGCAACCGAGTTATCTTACGGCAACCGGTGCAATTATGAGTTTGAAATTCAGTTCACGAACCGATTTGTTCGAAAAGGGAGGTGTTCGAAACCCGAGGTTTGACTGTACACACAAACCTCATTTTCCCGGACTAATAGGGGGGAGCACTGGTCCGGGAACCGCAAAAGTCCGGGAATCGCAAGTCCAGGAATTAACCAAAAAAAAAAAAAAAAAAAAAAAAAAAAAAGTCCGATGCCATTACCTACACCAGGACGTTTATCCTACTCTAGTATTTGGCGGGAGGCAGCAGAAAGTGTTCAATAGTCTCAGAGATGTTCCTGCACCAGGGGCAGTGGGAGTCAGGGGACTGACGGAGGCCGTGCAGGTGAACCGTGAGTGTCGTGTGCCCAAATGTAAACAATACGACCGCTGAGCATGCTGCCACCTGGCAGGAGGCACGGACACTGACCAGGAGTGACAGGAGACACTCGGACCGCCGGACAACTTTGTCAATTTACGAACAGGACCAGGCATTTCAACGTAAAAAAAAAAAAAAAAAAAGTCTGGAACTCTTGACATATCCCTGGACCTCGGATTTTGTCCGGCAAATCCGATGTCCGGGAAATGGAGGTCCGGGAAATCGAGGTTTGTGTGTATTTATATCTAAATAATTCATGGTAAATAACATCTTTTATCTATTCTATTGTCTTTTGTAGCAAATTGCTGTTAATGTTTCATGTAATATTTCTTTGCTTTTAAGCAGTTAAAGTACGAAAATGGAGGTCAAAAAGATGAACTCGGGCCTCATCAAAGACTAGGCTCGTCGTCAGGTGGGCCGTGAGTGTTGTGCATGTCAGTGTGGCGGCAGCCTGCAGGCAAGTGAGGGAAACATTCAAGAAGCGGGATGGTTTTCTTATCCATGGGTGCGAGGAGGAGTCTGAGCAGTAATGACCCATGGTGGTGGCATGGAGGGCGTCGCCTAGCGAGGTATCTCAGCTGAAGCGGCAGACCCGAGATATTAGACGTTTTACAGTAGAGAGCGGCAGCGGGAAGGGTGTGATGTTTACATCTGACGGCCGTCTTGGCAGCAGCAACCCATCGGCGCCTAACTCTAAACAATTCATGGTAAATAACATCTGTTATCTACACAGCGCGCCAAAGCATTGTTCGCGACATCATAACACAGCGCTTCCATACGGGAATTCAGAAAATGTACTCTATGGCAGCCTACTGACTTCCGAGAGAGATATCTTACATATGGCAGCTTGTTTAAGGCACGGGCAGTCCATCAAGACCGTTGAGGAATGTTCAGATGCCACTTGTCAATTATAGACGAAGCATTTAAAAAAGTATCGCCTTCCTTCCCGCGAGTAATTTGAACAGACGCGCATTGGTATAAATATCATTATTTGCATAATGAGTGGCAAGAAAGACCTAACAAAGGAGCAAATTAAAGTTATTGTATCTCTACACAAGGCAGAGAGGCCAGTGGAAGAAATATCAAGGATTGTGGATGTTACGAGGAGATGTGTGCATAAGTGGGTGGAATGTTTCACGGTGGGTTGGCGGTGTCGCGGCAGCCGCGACACCAGAACATTATAAGTGGCCAGGGCGAGGATGTAAAACCTCAGCAAGCACCCTAAATGTCATGAAATGTCAAGTGGATGCCCATCCTCAATTAAGAGCAAGAAAAATATTGCGATATGACTTTTACATCCTCGCCCTGGCCACTTATAATGTTCTGGTGTCGCGGTTGCCGTGACACCGCCAACCCACCGTGAAACATTCCACCCACTTATGCACACATCTCCTTGTAACATCCACAATCCTTGATATTTCTTCCACTGGCCTCTCTGCCTTGTGTAGAGATACAATAACTTTAATTTGCTCCTTTGTTAGGTCTTTCTTGCCACTCATTATGCAAATAATGATATTTATACCAATGCGCGTCTGTTCAAATTACTCGCGGGAAGGAAGGCGATACTTTTTTAAATGCTTCGTCTATAATTGACAAGTGGCATCTGAACATTCCTCAACGGTCTTGATGGACTGCCCGTGCCTTAAACAAGCTGCCATATGTAAGATATCTCTCTCGGAAGTCAGTAGGCTGCCATAGAGTACATTTTCTGAATTCCCGTATGGAAGCGCTGTGTTATGATGTCGCGAACAATGCTTTGGCGCGCTGTGTATTGTCTTTTGTATTGCTGTTAATGCTTCATGTATAATGTCTTTGCTTTAAACAGTTAAAGTATGAAAATGGAGGTCAAAAGGGTGAACTCGGGCCTCATCAAAGACTAATGGATAATTTTCCCATTGAAAGTACTATTCGCGTTTGTCGAAATTCACTTTTGGCGATGGTTTGACAAGAATCTTCAAACGTGAGGGACCACTGTAATAAACAAACTATTTAATGAACTAGGCTACACACTAACAAACAATAAACTAACCACCAAAACATATAAATAGAATATTTAGAGATACATACAGGATGTTGAAGAATATTAGAGTGAAATTTCATTACATGGACAATAATATGACTAAAAAGATAATTACTATAATGATCCGACCAAAAATGGAATATGCTGCTATTGTATGGTCCCCATATAAAAAGAAGCATGTGAAAAAGTTGGAGAGGATACAGAGAATGGCAACAAAGATGGTACCAGAGCTAGAAGAACTTTCTCATGAGGAAAGGTTGAAGGAAATAAAGTTACCAACACTTGAGCAGAGAAGAGAAAGAGGAGACTTAATAACAATTTTTAAACTGATAACTAAGATGGAAGAAACAGACAATGAGAGACTACTGACTCGGAAACAAAGAGAAGGTCGATACACAAGAGGACATACAAAAAAACTAGGATAAGAAAGATGCCTCAACAACAAAAGAAGTACAGCTTCCCTCATAGAAATGTCGAAGTTTGGAATGGAATAAATGAGGTGATATCGGCACATAATGTGCACCAATTGAAAGAAAGACTGGATAAATGTAGATACGGAGACGGAACCACGAGTGTAACTCAGGCCCTGCAAAACACAACTACTATGCGTTTCAGAGGCCGTATTACATCGTTTTTCGGGAATAACTATGTAACAAACTGTTGGATTAGTGTCATATTTTGGCAAAGATAGTTTCAGGCCTTCCGCTAATATTCTCAATGTGGTTTTATCACAAAAAATGTATAATTAAGGCACCTCTCTCTTGACTATAACGTTAACTTCCTGGGTGACAAACTGGCAACCGACACGAGGCTACCGTGACGTTGCTGTGACGTCAGTCCAGTCTCCACCCGCTATCTATCGTTTGCAAAAAATGTATATGTACATTGTACATGGAAACTACGGCCATTGGCGCATGATTTGTATATGTGTATATATATATATATATATATATATATATATATATATATATATATATATATATATATATATATATATATATATATATATATATATATATATATATATATATATTATATATATATAATTGAAGCATGCATTGTAGACGATGAAAGGAAGCGGAGACATGATGGGTGTACAAATCATGCAAACAATAAACTCAGTACATGGTATATTTTATTCCTCGTCATTATCAAGAAACAAATCTTCCTCGTCCTCGTCATCGACGGTGAGGCTGATGATAACGGGTTCCACGGACTCGTGGATGTTGTCGGTGGACCAGGAGGCATCTTCAAAGTTTCGTGATTGTCGGACCGCAGCTACCCACACCTCTTCAGTGGCGCAAAGCCTGGCTTCCTTCAGCCTGGCCTGCAGGTCTGCCCGGGTGAAGCGGTGTAACAAGGAGCGCACGTGCCGTTTCATGCATCCCCACACCTGCTCGCTGGCGTTGAGCTCAGGATGAGCGGGTGGTAGGCGGACAACCTCGTGTCCCCACGCGAGGATGATGTTGTCAACCGTGTATTGTGGCTTTGGCCGGTTCCGCTTGCAGATGAGCAGCAGCTCAGGCCGTCTGGCGTCAAGTGGAAAGGGTAGCCTGTGGTTCTCCAGCCATTTAATGAGATCCGCTTTCTTGATTCCTATGCGTTCCTACAGCCACGCGGACAATGTATCATGCTAGCCATAATTGTCACCATTGTAGCCAAAGCCATAAACTGCTAAACGAAACTACTAAACTGCCGCTGCTGGTTGGGGCGGAGCCTACAGACTGACGTCACAGCAACGTCACGGTAGCCTCATGTCGGCTGCCAGTTTGTCACCCAGGAAGTTAACGTTATAGTCAAGAGAGAGGTGCCTTAATTATATACTTTTTGTTAATAAACCACATTGAGAATATTAGCGGAAGGTCTGAAACTATCTTTGCCAAAATATGACACTAATCCAACAGTTTGTGTTAAGCCCCACGACGCACTCTGCGGGGGGAGTAGTGCGCGGAGGCTCAACGGGGAGTTGAAGCTCCTGTTTAGCGGCCCCCCAACCCGCTACGGTTCTATCCAATCGGCCGCTGACATGGCAATGACAACTAACCCCAGCACCCCTACCTGAAGGTGCTGAGTTGGGCATATCTCCTTGTGAAAGGTAAACGGGGCAGTGCCCGTGGCTTCAGAGATACGGGGGGCTTGTCTCCCCAGGCTGGTAAACGCCCCGGCATTGCCAGGGGGGCGACCCTCCCTGTCCCTCCCGAGGTCCCTAGCTTGCATAGTTACCCAGGGGGCATCCATTAATCGCCCCCCCCCTGTCATGCACTGTCAATCATATGAATACATCACCATCTGCTGCGTAGCCTCCTGGTGGGCCTGTACGTGGCACGCAAGGGGTCCTCTCAAACCCTGCTGCGTGTGTCTCGCCATTCCCCTGGGTTCCAGGGGGAACCCAGGGGAAGCCTCCTGGTGGAGGTGTCTAGTAGGGCGTCGTAGCAGCGTAGAGTTTCACCACCTCACCCTAGCCCGCCGCTAGTGTCTCGCCCCAATGCCCAGTGGTCCCCCGAGGGCCCTGAAGGGAAGCCAGAGGGGCAGGTAGTGTTGTAGGACGTCGCGGCTTCGTATAGTTGCACTTACCTACCCCCTGGGGCAAAGCGGAGCACTCCTTCGTCTCCCCACGGCAGCCCCGGGAATCCCTGTGGCCCCAGGAGAAAAGCCACAGGGGCAGGCTGTGTTGCAGGGACGTCATGGCCTCATAGAGTTGCACTTCCCGCCCCGTGGGACAAAGCAGGGCACTCCTTCGTCGCCCCACGGCGGCCCCGGGAATCCCTGTGGCCCCAGGAGAAAAGCCACAGGGGCGGATTGTGTTGCAGGGACGTCGAGGCATCATATAGTTGCACTTACCCACCCCGGGGGCTATGCGGGGCATTCCTTAGTCACCCCGCTGTGGCCCCGTGGTCCCTGGGGCCCAGGAGAAAAGCCACAGGGGCGGGTTGTGTTGCTGGGACGTCGAGGCATCATATAGTTGCACTCACCCGCCCCAAGGGGCAACGACAGAGCGCTCCCTGTTTGCCCCAATGCAGCCCCGTCATCTCAGGGGCCCAGGGGAAGCACAGGGGCAAAGCCACAGGTGCAGGCGCTCCAGCAGGGCGTCGCAGCAGCGCAGAGTTGAGTAGCACCTGCACCGTGGGACAAACGGAGCAGCGGACGATGAGGCGTCAAGGGCGTGGCGTGTGTTGGCGTGGTAGTGTGGGACTCAGCCAGGTACAGTCAAACCTCGATATAACGGACCTCGATGTAACGGACTTCGGATATAACGGACTCCATTTGCGGGAACTTTTTTTTTTTTTTTTTTTTTTTTTTTTTTTTTTTTTTTTTTTTTTTTTTTTTTTTTTTTTTTTTTTTATATGAGACCGCTTATCGCCGCTTGAATTGTCAACTCAACATAATTGTATTATTTTCTCATTTTACTTTGGAATGCTTGGGTTTTAAGGAGTTTTGATGTATCACATATTAAGATATAATATTATAAGGAAGGAGCCTGTGTTGCTAGTGATTTAGTGGTAGAAGGTGTGTATTGTTTAAAATAGTGACTATTAGTGTTATGGCGTGGCCGCTGCTACGTCTCCCTGTCACCTCAACACCCTAAATCACCCTTATCTAAGGTGACACGCAGTGCTACACTGACATAAATAGTGACACGTGTATAGAACTGCACTTCACAACCATATAATATATATAATAATGAGCATTAGTCATGATAATAAGCAATACCTTTAGAAGCCACGGCTGAATCTGGCTCATAGTAATTTGTTTACCTTTCACTAGAGCTTGAGCTTGACTAGCTACACAGTCTGGTTGTGTTTGGGATTATTTCTCATTTATTTCAGTTTTTCAGTTTTTTTCATATATTTTTCCACCCTTGGGAAAATACCCTCGCTATAACGGACAATCGGCTTTAACGGACCACACCACACACCCCTTAAGTCCGTTATATCGAGGTTTGACTGTACTTGAGCGCGGGTACCTGGAAGGAATACCACGTATCTCGCTCGCTGCACTTAGACAAATACTCTTCTCGTAGTCACTTATCACTGATCGCCGTGAAGCACGTCTCCCCACACACATAGCCAGAAGGAATCTCTCCCTGTCCTCTCTGTTCAGGGAGAGGCCAGGCGTGTGTTGGTGGTTACAGGTCTAAGGGTATCTCAGTGCTGACAGTTATGAAGTGGGGTGCGAGGTGACGGCGAGGAGTGAGGAGTGTTGGCTAAGCAATATTCTTATCCCTTCTACTCGCCTTCTCTCTCTCACTTTCTCTCACTCTCCCTTCACCTTCTCACTCTCTCTCCTTCTCACTTCTCTCACTCTCTCTCTCCTTCTCACTCTCTCTCTCCTTCTCACTTCGCTCACTCTCTCTCTCCTTCTCACTTTCTCTTCCCACTCCTTCTCATCGTGGGCGCTGAATACCTATGTCAGCATTATCTCCCCTCCGTGGTAGATAAAGAAGTGTGGTGTAAGCACAACATTATTGCCTCTCTCTCTATCTACTAACGTTAGCAGTATTCTCTCTCTCTCTCATTCGCCTCCTCCATTCCCCCATTTATCCTTCTCTTCCCTCCTATTCCTCATTCTCCACGTTCCCAGCCCTCACAGTTTGTTACATAGTTATTCCCGAAAAACGATGTAACACGGCCTCTGAAACGCATAGTAGGTACAACTAGGTAAATACCAGGCTACACATTATCATCATCATTATCAAAAACCCGTCTCCGTATGTTTACATGGGTAGACAGGGTAGAGGCTCAGGGAAAGAGAACAAACAGTAGGAGAAGGAAAGATCACCCAGTGAAATGGGTCACACAGCCTTTCACTCTCCTATTCAAGCCCTCAGAGATCATCGACTTTCCCCCAAACGCACATTTTCCACAACATAAGTCGCTTCACCTGAGTGTGAAGCTACACACCAATAAATACAAAACACTCAACCTTCAACTTTTAGTCTTCCACTACTTGCAACTAGTCGGCTTTTTCTTTTTGTCTGTGTTTTCGTTGAGACACACACTTGCACTGGTTTTTTTCACTGGCATGCACTTCACTGTTCTTTTCTTTACTATAATTAGATGTGAAGGCATTGAACAGGGCACCCGCTATTGAGAAGTACACCTTCTCGAGAAAACTGTGGTTGTTGGCACAGCGCAATGTGGCCAGCGTGTCGTCTTCCTCCCCAAGGGTGACAATGACATTCTGGAAGGCCGCCTTGGGCTTGGTGCAGCCGAACATAGCATACCTCGTTGCCTTCTCCTTTCAAAGCCACCTGCATATGTGGCACACGTCCTTGGTGAGAGAGACAGCGAACTGGGAGAGACACACCAGCCTCCTGCGGTTCAACAAATCTGTGAATGATTTCACGGACAACCACATCCTGCCCGCGTAACTCCACATCCTCATCGTCGCCCACTTGTACGTTCACCTCGGCATGTTCATGAGGAGGTCGTAGCAGGACCCACACTTGTGAATGTTTAAGACCGAACGTGCCAGGTTACCTGGTTTTACACCTGGTTACCTGGTTTACACCCCTGGTTTTTATAGTGAAAAGGTGTTTTGAATAGAAAGCCTATGGTTGCTAAATCTCCAATAGAATAATTTTAGAGAGAGAGAGAAGTAATAAACATGTGACAAAACATATAAAAGAAAATCTAGACTGACAACAATCCCTCATATTCTCCTTCTGCCGCGGCACCGTCAGTAGCCTGCCATGGAGAGGGGAGGGGGTGACGCCTTCCCTCCCCCTTTCTCGCCTGGCCCCGGGTACCACCTTTCACTCAGTCGCTGCCCCTTCAGTGGAGGTGGGGCCAGGGCCAGATACTATCTGACCCTTAGTGGGGCATCGTCTGATCCACGATATTGTCTCCTTCCACTTTACACTGCATCCTCATACAACACGTTTTTTTTGGCGACACAGCACGCTGTGTTGTACGAAATTGTGTTGTACGAATCCTAGAAAACAATGTTATAATGTACTTATGGTGGACACCAAAATTTTGTCCTTTTTCCCCGATATTAACACATTGAAATACATACATTGCCTTTACAATAATCAATATATAGTAAACATACACTCATCTTAGTCCCTTACCTTAATTCTAATGGTGGGAGAAAGTTTGGAAAGAAATTTCTAAGAAAAAAATATATAAATAAAGATTTTCTACCGGTAGTAAAATCTACCCATTTTCTCGGTAGGCGGTGGTCTTTCTACTGCTCTGTTCCAATGTTCTTTGGCATATCGTACAAGTTTTAGCTTGTATGCGATAGTACGTATTAGTAAATAGTTTTGATGAATTCGCCATGGGTGATAATTTCCAGGACTGAAAAGAGCTTGTGATACGTGTGTGATAAGATGCAATGTATATAAAACAATTAACCCTGAATTTAAAGTACATGACATTTATGAAAAGAAACATGTAATTAACAATCTACATAGGATGTCGTTTACACGTTTTCGAGTCTGTGGTCATAGTTTAGTAGTGGAAACGGGACGCTGGAACAGGCGCGGACGTGGTCGCCTTCCTCTCGAGGAGCGCCTGTGTGTATGTGGTGACATACAAACAGAACAACATGTGGTAGAGGTGTGCCCCATAACACAACACATTAGAAACCTTTACAGATTTAATACTGTTCATGACGTATTCTCTAATTTCAGTGATGTAGTAACATGCAAAATTATTCATGAAGTTTTAAATAGTTATACTTAAGAAATGCATATTCTTTTCCGTTAATAGTTTATTTCATTTTTTGTCTTTCATAGGGACGTAGATCAAGCTGGCTGCTTGTTGAATTTTATGTGTTTAGTAGTTTATCGTAGTAGTAGTAGTTTTAGTAATTATTTTTTGTTGGACTAGTTTGTTACTCAAAATTTGTGGGAATGTTTCATTTTTTGGACATTAAGTGTTTTGTCTATTCATTAATGATATTATGTGTAATTTATGTATAAAGCTGTGGTCAATAAATATCTATCTATCTATCTATCTGTGACAGCCTGGTGGTAAATGATACATCAACAGTTTAACTCTAGCAGACGATAGATAGCGCTGTTGGCAGCAGTCTCAGAGGCTGAACGTAAACATCAGAGCGTGAGAACAGATTGATTTGAATGTCTTATGGCATTTGAAATACTTGAAACAGGTAAGTACTGAGTACTGGGGAAGTACTCAAGTTGCGTGCTGTGCAATGCGGGTAATGGCGGAGTTGCCTTGCTTTCGGATCGCCAGATCGTGTTGTATGAATACGAATAGTGTTGTGCGGATGAAGTGGGTTGCTCAGACCCCCACCGTGTTGTACGAACCCGTGTTGTACGAGGATGCAGTGTACAGGGAGGTCCCGTTATACGAGCATTCGGTATACGAGAATCCGATGAAACGAGATGTGTAAATTAGGGTCTATTTTCAATAAACGAGATCGAAAATCCAAACTGGCTTGAAATCCGAAGGTCCGGGAAATCGAGGTTTGTGTGTAATACCCTCCCCGTTGATTATATTTATGAATGAAATTTTCCTTCGTCAAATTAAGAGAATTGTGTTATAGTTACTCATTTCGTAGGTATATCTGCTTCCCCAGCTAATAAGAAACATTCGACACTTCGTGTCCTCGTGGATAAAGACTCTGGTGAGTATTTGAACACTCGTTAATTCCCGCGGTTTAGCTGTCCTCAGTCCTCCATGAAGGGTCATGCAGCGGCATTAGTTTCTTCCCGTCTCCCAGGTAAGGTGTTATCGTTTTCGTCTGTAATACCTTTTTTTTTTTTGTGATATGATATCTTAACCAGTGTTAGTCTCCCCCCCCCCCCCCCCCCGTTTAACAGTTTACTTTCTTCACCGTCTCCCAGATAAGGTACGCGGATAGATTTATCAAGCGGAATACGTGTTTTCCACATGGTCGCGACTCGCAAACAGTTTTCATTACTCTCACATTTTCCCTTCCCTATGTTCTCCATGTACAGGTTGAAGTTCCCAAACTCGGCAACCTCGGGACCAGCGCCGCGCCGAGTAATGGAATTTTCCGACTTTTAGAACGTAGATATATTAAGGGGGAAAAAAGCATGAAAATCACATATGAAAAAAATCAGTAGGTGTTCCTGGACGTTTGGGAGCCATAATACCAATAACAGACCTGTAGAAGTACACAAAATAACAGTGTACAGAACTCTACAGTCACAACACCACTGAACAATAACAACAAATAAATCGGCGGGAGAAACCAAGCGGCCTAGTGTGGTGGCACCTAGCGGCCGACCCGGCAACTACGCGCCGGGTTCTGGGTGTTCTGACGTGTTTTGGAAAATCCGGAACCATAGCCGAGTTTTGGGTGTTGCCGAGTTTGGGAACTTCAACCTGTATATCTTAGGTGTTTATCTTGTATGTAAGTAGATGGTAGGTCTAGGAATATAGTCCAGTGAGGCAGGTTATGCTCTTTAGAAGCTTTCCTTCACTAAATTAAACCATACATGTACTTAAGTTTTCAACCAGGAATAATTTCTTGTTAAATAAACCAAATGAGTTAAAGTAGGCATTCTTTTTTTTTCTTGCAAATCCCCAGGTGACTATTCTCTGTTATGGAAATACTTCCCCACGTCCCGAGAGAGGTTCAGACTTACTCGGTATACTAATAGTATCCCCACGACTACCGTAATCCTTATATATTAAATCGTGTTCAAGGGGTAGACCATAGGAATACCCGCTTGGACTGGTGGCAGCAATTCCCTACTAAATTAAGTTCATTCCAATTCAGTTGTAACGAGAAGAATTTATCCGTCAGTGGAGATTAACAATTAATAATTCAAATTCATATAACCAGTTCAAATCAGAGAGAAATAAGCAAAGTAAATTAGGGGAAAAACTCGGGCATCACACTGGTGACTTAAGCGGTGGAACATTATTTCCTACAAATAACAGCACCAGAATCTCACCTTGGGAAAGTAGCTAAATAGAGTTAAAAAAATCAGGAAATATGTACAAAGTCTCATTGGTAGGACACAGTCAACTTCCCCAATCATTCGATGTCCCAGGAACTGAAATTAGGATTTTCAGAGCTTCGGGAGGAAGGGCAAATTCCTTTTTCTCAGATGAGACTAAATAGTGTCCTGGAATGGCCACATGACCTGTGCATTTTGTGGTTAGGTAGCAACGATATTGCCGATGGCATAGATCCCGGTTCTCTTACTGACACTATCAAGGAAATTACGCGCACAATAGAGAGGAATTGTGAGGCGGTAGTGTGCATCTGCTTAATAGAACCACGCATTTATTCAGAAAGAGGACCCATTAGTACGGATGATTATAAAAAGGTACAAAATTCAATAAATAAGAAAATAAAGAACTCAAGGAACAACCAAATTATTCACTTTAATACCTCACTATACGTAAACACCTTGGCATCCGACGGTGTTCATTGGATAAATGAGGGAAGAAATAAAGTAAATAACAAGCTCATAACAGTAATCAGGGGTCATCTGGAGATGAATGAACCAGAAATCGCGGAGAACCACCCTTATTAGTCACGGGAAACCCGAGTGTCCTTGTGTTGGCCGACGGAACATGAGAATCAAGTCTCTACCCGCGTCTATAAGAAGTTTTTCTCCAACGTAATCATGAGTTGGGAACAAGGCATGTTTTCCGGTGTAAAAACGGAGGAGGAGGAGGAAGAAGATGGAAACAGAGTGACACAGTTAGAAAATTTAGTGGAGGAATTAAGGGCACAGTTGAATCAAACCAACCCTTTCCATACCTATCAATTATCCATGGATAACAAAAAAACCGAGATATTCCAATATTAGAGTTATATCAATTACAAGGCCTTGACGCAACGGCCCGCCTCCAAATGTTCTTTGAATTAATAGAACAATGTAGCTCGGACGACACGACGCGCATCCAAATTACAAAAGGGAGAGTGAGCTCAGAACTCTCAATCTTAATTCACAATTATCAAACGAACCATAAAGTAGAAACATGGGCGGCACTTAGAAATTTTTTCGAGACCGAATTCGCCATCGAAGTGAGTGTTGATAGAGCCTGGCAGGAATTGGAGGCAATGCATTATGACTGGGGGGAATCTCCTCAAGCTTTCACCCATCGTTTCATCTGTCAACATGCGGTAATTAGAGAGAACTGAAACTCGAGAAATGCCAGTGGTCGCTGGCAGTTTTAACTCAAAGGTTGGTCTACTGTGTTTTGGCTCCGCGACTAATATTTTTCATAAATCAATTTCGCGATAAACATTGATGCACCGCATCTGAATACCAAAAAATATAGTTCTTCTGTTGTTCTACTAATTATATGGATGACATTCATTACGATGGAACGTTCTATAATAGCAATTTAATGCAAATTACTCGCCTCGAGTAGCAAAGCTTAATATATTTTTAACATGTATATTGTGGCATGTAAAATTTGGGTGATGTTCACACTGTTTTCTAAGACAGTACTGCTGCGTCTGGCAAACGCTTGTCAAAATACAATAAGCAATGCCTTGGAAAAACGAAGAATAAAGAATGCCGAAATCGGCTTGTTGCTGCGACAATGTAGGTTATAATTGTGGAGGCGACACGCCGCGGCGGGGAGTGGTGGGTGGGGAGATTGTGGCGGGGAGATTGAATCAAAACATTGCCACTTCACGCGTCGACTCATTGCACTTCCAGGCTTTCTATCTGATTGATACACAATAATAACAGGAAAATATGACTGCCTAGATATAGATAACTTCTAAACATACGTTATTGACTATATAATATCATAGAGTAACATTTACCTCGCCTCCTCAACTATAACCTACTTGGTTATTTGGTTAAATGCATGTTTTACAGACTCAGGCTTCTATACAATATACATATAGAAGAAAATCGTTCTTAAAATTATACTTTTGTGTTTTAAGTGCAGTGGAATAAGCCCATATTTTTCTTTCAAGTTGACCAACTTTTCACCAAATTGTGAGTTAAAACTGCCAGCGACCACTGGCATTTCGGAGTTGCAGTTCTCTCTAATTGCGACGAAATTTCCAAACGAGAAATTCCCAAACCGTGATAAGACCATAAAAAGGAAACTATGGTACGGTCTACCAGTCCCGTCACGAGAGAAATTAGAAGGATTCCTGGATGAAGGATATCCCCTAAAAAAATTCTTAGACCGTCTCGAACACGAACGCCAACTGCTCGAAGACCCATCCCAAGGATTAACATGATCCCAACACCGAAGAGAGAAGGAAAGGGATTAGACGGGAAAGGAAGCGATAGGTACACACGCTCCCCAAACCCCGAGACCACCAAAGACGAAGTGGAGGAACTAAAACAACAAGTCCGAGAACTTAAGGCCCGTTTGGCCCAAGAGAAAACAGAAAAACCACACCCCAACACGGGTCCTTCACAAATTGAAACACCCACTCGCAAGTACTGCGCTTATTGTCAGACACAAACACATAACCTTCCGGAATGTTGGAGAAAACCTCCATTAGGTCATTGTTTCGACTGTCGCAAACCCGGTTGCCGGAGGGGAAATCGAAATTGTCCTGGACGTGCCCAGGCAAGTAACACTCAAAATCCGAGTCAAACCCAAAACTCAAAACAATTATCATGACTAGACGGTGACGATATTTCACCTATTATCCATGTAAATATTAATGGGAAAATAGTAGAAGCTATAGTAGACACAGGGAGTGGTTATACAGGTTGAAGTTCCCAAACTCGGCATCCCAAGACTCGGCAACACCCAAAACTCGGCTATGGTTCCATATTTTCCAAAACACGGCAGAACACCCAAAACCCGGCGCGTAGTTGCCGGGTCGGCCGCTAGGTGCCACCACACTAGGCCGCCAATTTGTTTGTTGTTATTGTTCAGTGGTGTTGACTGTAGAATTGTGTACACTGTTATTTTGTGTACTTCTACAGGTCTGTTATTGGTATTATGGCTCCCAAACGTCCAGGAACACCTACTGGTGGAAGTGAAAAGAAAAGGAAGAACAATGTGTTAACTATTTCTGAGAAAATTGACCTTTTTTTCCCCTTAATATATCTACGTTCTAAAAGTCGGAAAATTCCATTACTCGGCTCGGCGCTGGTCCCGAGGTTGCCGAGTTTGGGAACTTCAACCTGTACTTTAATCAAAGAATGTACCGCCAAACGAATCAGAGGGGAAATAAACTTACGATGGAACCTTCCTCAACTTGTGGGAATCACAGACACCCCGTTGAAAATTCTCGGTATGATATGGGCAGAAATCGAAATCGGTGACGGACAAAGGTTTAAAAAATGGTTCCCCGTTATTCCAGACTCTTATCTCAACGGCGATGTGCTTCTTGGTTGTGACATTCTCACAAAGGCCACCCTCACCTGGGATGGGAAAAGTAGAGCGATGCGTTGGGGTGACACCCCGCATACCGTTAATCACCTTCGTCGAAAAAGAAACAAAATCAAAAGGATACACCGAAATCCTGTGGAACTCGCGAGCCAGCCACGGAAATCTTCACAAATAAACCTTCTCAATCCGGTGAAAGTAAACCCTTACCATTCCCTGTTTATGCCGGTAAACGTAAACGAGATCCCAGGTTCTGACCTACTTGTCTATCCTCAGGAAAAAGTTAGCAAAACTAGTCACCCCTACTTAGTACAAGTGACATCAGAAAGTTCTATCTTCACAAATAATACCAAGAAGGAAAAGTTTTTTTGCAAAGGTACTATACTCTGGTCATACGACAAAGTAGAAATTCCTCCAGCGAAAATAATCAATTCCATTCATGAAATACACAATGACTTAATACCGGAAAACGATAAAGCACAGCCAAAAGGAACCCGAACCCAAAGGCTGAAAGAATTAATCAAGGGACAAAAATGGAAACACTTGACAGCTTCAGAACAACAAGAGTTACAAGAAGTAATTCTCGAGAATGATCCGCTTTTCATCTTAGACCAAAATGAATTAGGACTCATAAGTGGTCCTCCGGTTCATATAAAGGTGGATGACCCTCAACCCAGTCGAGGACCTACGTACCGTTATCCCGAGAAAGCCAAGGAGCTAATTTCACATATGCTTCAAGACATGGAAGAACAGAAAATCATAAAAACGTCCACGGCCGCATGGTTGTCACCAATTGTCTTGGTAAATAAACCGGATGGTAGTAAGAGAATGTGTTTAGACTATCGACACATAAATAAACATCTCGCCACAGACATCTATCCTCTTCCACGATTAGAAGAATTGGTAGAACAAGCCGCGGGTCAAAAGTATTATGTTACCCTAGACATGCGCGAAGCATATTTCCAGATATTACTCGATGACGAAAGCCGCGATCTCACCACCTTCAGCGATGGTGTCACCCTATATCGTTTTCGACGCCTACCGTTCTGACTAAACTGCTCACCCGCTATATTTTCCCGGCGGATGGCTTCAGTATTAACTCCCCTCCTTCAGAAGGGGTGGGTAAAAAACTACCTAGACGACTTAATTCTATGGGCTCCTACGTTCCCTCTTCTTTTGGAGTGCCTTAATCAGCTTTTTGAACTCCTCACCACGAATGGGGTGAAACTTAACCTCAGTAAATGTACTTTTGGACTAAAAGAAGTCACTTTTCTAGGTCATCGAATCTCAGAAGGAAGTAAGCCGGATTTGAAAAATGTGGAAGCAGTATCAAAAATTAAAGCTCCCAAAACGGTCAAGGAAGTCCGACGTTTCTTAGGGATGTGTGGTTTCTATAGGAAACATGTTCCCTCATTTGCGAACGTTGCTGCTCCACTTACTAACTTAACTAGAGCTCACGTCATTTTCGCCTGGATGAATGAATGCCAACACGCGTTCAAACATCTCAAAGCGTGTCTGATTAACGCGCCGGTCCTGGTTAGGGCGCAAATACATGAACCTTTCATCCTTACGACGGATGCAAGTAACACCCACGTCGGAGGCGTCCTAAGTCAAATTCAATCAAATGGTTCAAACTGCCCCATAGGGTATTTTTCCAAGAAATTAAATTCCTGCGAGACCCGTTACTGCGCTACCGATAAAGAAGCGTTGGCAATAGTTCTCACCTGTAGAATTTCCATCATTATCTCTGGGGTTCGAAATTCTCGATCGTCACGGATCACCAACCTCTCACCAGTATACAGGGAGGTCCCGAAGATACGAGCAGTTAGGTTCCACCTGGCATACTCGTAAAGTGAAATCTCGTATAACGAAACACATAACTAATGGTAAAATATAGGTTTGGTTCCAGGACCCCATCAATCAAAAAAGAAATAAATAAAAAAAAGACATGTTTTTCAAGCTAAAATAAACTATAGCAAACACAACAAACACACAGTGTCTATATTATCCACACTGTACTACCTATTATGTAGAAAAAGCATTCTGAAAGAGAAAATAGCACACAAAATAACATAACTGCACATTAATTACACATAAAACATCCATAACAAGCAAAAAAGACGTTGTTATGTAGGGGACGCCGCATGATACAAGAGAAGGTAGTGTAGCAGTCCCAAGGTTGGGGCCGCACACCTGCTAATTACCCCTAAATGTCAGGCCGCGCCATATGCTTAATTACCCTTCAGGTCACGCCTTGCTAGGGGTGACCTGACTGCGGTCCCAAGGTTGGGGCCGCACACCTGCTAATTACCCCTAAATGTCAGGCCGCGCCATATGCTTAATTACCCTTCAGGTCATGCCTTGCTAGGGGTGACCTGACTGCGGTCCCAAGGTTGGGGCCTCACACCTGCTAATTACCCTTAAATGTCAGGCCGCGCCATATGCTTAATTACCCTTCAGGTCACGGCTTGCTAGGGGGTGACCTAACTGGGGTCAACCAAATCCCCCTTTGTCCAGCCCGGGAGTGGTAGGGCCTGCATTTTGAACTTGATACTTATACTCACCCCAGTTTGAATGTCGTGTCATTGAATTTTCGATCTCGTATATTGAAAATAGACCTTAATTTACACATCTCGTATCATCGGATTCTCGTATACCGAATGCTCGTATAACGGGACCTCCCTGTATTTAAAAGAAAAACTAAATCTCCCCGGATGACCAGATGGATCCTAGAAATGCGCGAATATAACTATGTGGTTAAATACCTGAAAGGTAAAGATAATTTCGTCGCCGATCATCTGTCACGCCCCGTTGGGGTGATAACCCGTCGGCCCGAGACTACTTGGCTAGGACTAAATCAACAACATTTCAAACTATGACAACGGGAAGAACCCGTGTGGAAAGAATTAGTGGAATATCTGGAGGGAGGTAGAGTTCCTACGAAACGCATACCGAAAGCCACTTTAGATCTATTTACAGTAATAAATGACATACTGTACTATGTCCGAGAAAAAACAGATGGAAGCCTGCAATATGTCCTCATAATTCCTCGTAGTATGATTATCCCCGCTCTCCAACATGCGCATGAATTATCAGGTCACTTAGGACAAAAGAAAACTATTAAGAAGGCCGAGGAACTATACTATTGGACAAATCTGAAAGTGGATGTGTGTGAATATGTCAAGAATTGTGTAACTTGTCAAAGATTTAAAGGAAATAGCGGGTTACAACAACCCTGGAAGGAATTACCCCCAGTGGATAAACCTTTAGAGAGGATAGGGATAGATCTCACTGATATGGTAGCCGGAGCACAAGGTTACCGCTATGTTATGACGGTAGTCGACCATTACAATAGGTTTGTTAGGTTTCTCCCCCTTAAGACCAAACACACTACACACATAATAAAGACCACGTGGCAGTACCTGGCCGACTATGGGGCACCCCGCAACATCGTCCTGGACAAAGGAGAATTCACCAGCAAGGAGTTCCAGCAGTTCTGCACACGACACCAGATCACTCTCTGTTATACGACCCCCTACCATCCTCAAGGAAACTCAGTGACCGAGAGGATGCACAGGACTCTTAAGTCAGTCCTCTCGACCCTGTGTCAAGGTCACCCTCTTCGCTGGCCCACGTTGTTGCAGCCGTGCCAAATCACCATGAATCAAGCGGTACACACCTCCAAAAGACAACAAACCTATTTCGCTTTCTTCTCTCGCCATGCCCCCAGGCTAGTTGGGACATCCTTACCCGGCGTTGAGGGAGAACAAGACGACATGAACGTGGCCCACGCCCTAATCCGGGAGACGCATCAGAAAATGTCGCGTCGGTACAGAGACGTCGCCAACCGAAAGCGGAAAAATCAAGTGGTGGAGGTAGGAGCACTGATATGGGTCAGGAAAGAGACCACCATACCAGGCACATGCCATAAACTAAATGTGAAATGGGATGGGATCTATAGGGTAGTGGAGGTACGTTTGAGTGGGAGTGTATATGTGTTGAAAAATGTTTTCACGGGAAAGGAAGTGCAACGGGCCGCCGAGCAAGTGAAGCCTTATCACGGCAGTGAAGAGTGGTTAGTGGAACCGGTGGAAAGTGTCTTACAACCCAATCCGGTGGATGGACAATTAGCCCCTCGTATAAGGAGACCTCCTAGAAGGCTCATCGAGGAAGACTGAGTGAAATTTTAGGTTAAGATGTGTTAGGAGTAGATACTGAATCACGGAGGTGAGTGTGTGTCGGACTAGATAAAACAATTTGGCCTAGGAGATTTCTCATTTCTAGAATTCGGAGTATCTATTTTCACGGGCTCAGCCTGGTTCAGTGAGAGGAGTATTTTGATTCGAGATAGTAGTACTTGCTACTCAACCACAGTCAACCAGCTTGCGGTGTAGCGGATATTTCAGGACTTGTTAGGCTCTCGTTATCTAACCATGAGGGTAGCCGGCGTGCACTTATGGGACGTTCCTAGCGACGAGAATACGGGTACTGAGTCAGGGTTTGACGACCACGTTACTACCCAGGTAAGAGGTTGATTGGGATACTTTCCTCTCAGTGGATTATTCGTGTAGTTTATGCACATTCCGGTATCCCCATGAGGTATATACCGACAGATACCCGTTCAAAGAATAGTAGGATATCCAGTAAATTAACCATAAATACGTCCCATTCACACACATTCTCTTGACATAGATTTCGAAAGGAAACGGAGGGTCAGTATGTAGTTAATTTGATGTTAAAAAATTTAATTCTCCCGGAGGATAAACGTGTGTAGTGCCGGAAAATTCCAAGAGTGTGATGGAAATTTCCATCACACAATTTCTGAGTTATATGTCTATGAAAGGAAAGAGAAGGTTTCAATAACCATAGGTTTAGTCTAGACTAAGTGTTGCCTAAATCCAGTATATAGGGGAACAGGTTATTTATTAGAATAAGGCCATTCAAATTATTTCATTTCTCGTATTATTTATCTTTCATTCGTATGCTTCTCTCTCTCTCTCTCTTGCATTCCTATCTCCCCCCCTCCATCCTCCTTCTTCCCCCCCCAAACGCCAGAGCCACGAGGTATAATATGCGAGACATTAATTTCGCGATTGCCAATAACTTGTAGTCAAAACTTCTTATTCCCCCCTTACCCTCCTGGCAGATCGAATAACACTCTTAGATTCTGAGTATCCTTAAAAAAAGGACAAAATAGAGTTGTGTTTCGCATGTTAATGCATAGATTAGTAGAGTCAGTCGCTTGAATTAAGAGTCGGCCAAGATTCTATCACGCTTCAAAATACCCTGCCACTGTGAAAAACGCGTTCGTATGGCCGTTCTGGATTAAGTTTGATACCCTCCCCGTTGGATTATATTTATGAATTAAATTTTCCTTCATCAAATTAAGAGAATTGTGTTATAGTTACTCATTTCGTAGGTATATCTGCTTCCCCAGCTAATAAGAAACATTCGACACTTCGTGTCCTCGTTGATGAAGACTCTGGTGAGTATTTGAACACTCGTTAATTCCCGCGGTTTAGCTGTCCTCAGTCCTCTATGAAGGGTCATGCAGCGGCATTAGTTTCTTCCCGTCTCCCAGGTAAGGTGTTATCGTTTTCGTCTCTAATACCTTTTTTTTTTTTGTGATATGATATCTTAACCAGTGTTAGTCTCCTCCCCCCCCCCCCCCCCCGTTTAACAGTTTAGTTTCTTCACCGTCTCCCAGATAAGGTACGCGGATAGATTTATCAAGCGGAATACGTGTTTTCCACATGGTCGCGACTCGCAAACAGTTTTCATTACTCTCACATTTTCCCTTCCCTATGATCTCCATGTATATCTTAGGTGTTTATCTTGTATGTATGTAGATGGTAGGTCTAGGAATATAGTCCAGTGAGGCAGGTTATGCTCTTTAGAAGCTTTCCTTCACTAAATTAAACCATACATGTACTTAAGTTTTCAACCAGGAATAATTTCTTGTTAAATAAACCAAATGAGTTAAAGTAGGCATTCTTTTTTTTTCTTGCAAAACCCCAGGTGACTATTCTCTGTTATGGAAATACTTCCCCACGTCCCGAGAGAGTTTCAGACTTACTCGGTATACTAATAGTATCCCCACGACTACCGTAATCCTTATATATTAAATCGTGTTCAAGGGGTAGACCATAGGAATACCCGCTTGGACTGGTGGCAGCAATTCCCTACTAAAGTAAGTTCATTCCAATTCAGTTGTAACGAGAATTTATCCGTCAGTGGAGATTAACAATTAATAATCCAAATTCATATAACCAGTTCAAATCAGAGAGAGAAATAAGCAAAGTAAATTAGGGGAAAAACTCGGGCATCACACTAGCAAGGCTTGACCTGAAGGGTAATTAAGCATATGGCGCAGCCTGACCTTTAGGGGTAATTAGCAGGTGTGCAGCCCCAACCTTGGGACCGCTACACTACCTTCTCTTGTATCACGCGGGGTCCCCTACATTACGTCTTTTTTGCTTGTTATGCATGTTTTATGTTTAATTAATGTGCAGTTATGTTATTTTGTGTGCTATTTTCTCTTTCAGAATGCTTTTTCTACAGAATAGGTAGTACAGTGTGGGTAATATAGACGCTGTGTGTTTGTTGTGTTTGCTATAGTTTATTTTAGCTTGAAAAACGTTTTTTTTTTTTTTATTTATTTTTTTTTTTATTTTTTTTTAGTGATGGGGTCCTGGAACCAAACCTATACATGTATTTTACCATTAGTTATGTTTCGTTATACGAGATTTCGCTTTACGAGTATGCCAGGTGGAACCTAACTGCTCGTATCTTCGGGACCTCCCTGTACCTCAGTGCCCTCCCCCGCCTCTGGGACCTTGGGAGGCTTGGCAATACGTAACAATATGTTACGCCAATTATTTAATGTGTGTAAGGGTGATGTGTGGGGGTGGTCAGCTGTCCAGTATGTGAGGAAGGTGACAGGGTTTGATTTGTGTCTACGGTGAACAGAATGTGAAGTGTGTCTAGGTAGGGTTGAGGAAGATGAGTGGCTGTGTGTGTTTTGGTGTGTACTTTTAAGTGTTATGTTTGGATTGTGGGGTGTGAGTAAGTCGTGAATGCATAGGTTAAAGAGAATGACTGACAATACGAAGCCTCGAGAGGGACAGTTTATGTAGTTACTCATGTTCGATGACAGGCCAGCAAATGACACTTAGGAATTTCAAGCCACAATGTAGTTAGCCAGTCATATTTTTGTTATATATTTCAGTTATGAGGTAGTGGAGGGGGGGTTGTCATTGAGCTATAATTATGTCTAGTGTGATAAACTGTTCCATGTTGGGGTTTAACTGAATTAATCCCATCATAAATTTGTCAGGGGAAGTGTGTTGGAGTGTGGTGTAGAGGCCTGAAAACCATGGAGGAAAATCAGACTTATTGAGGAAATGGTTGAGCTATGGAGGCAAGTAAGTGGACATTTGTTACATACTTATCAATATTTATAGTGTTCCATTATGTAATTACTTTGATTTTGGATGTGTGTAATATTTTTTCTGGTATATGATTTTGTTACAGTTTGTTATTCATGCCTTTTTTTTTAAGGTGGACCGGATATTCGCATCCACATCCCCGGATATCCACATCATATTTAACATCCGCATCTGCATTGATGGATGCGGGTATCTTGAATAACTAGACACTGTACATGTCGGTTGGAGAGAGAGAGGGAGAGAGAGAGACTCGAAATAATGTGCAACTGGTTAAAAAGAGGAAATATTCTGGAATGTGTTTATGCAGATGAGTGTGTGTCACTCACTCCTTGCCCGCCTCCCGCACCCTAACGATTCCTGATCAAACCTGTTGGACTGGTGGTGGGCCGTTCATGTGTAGCGGACTGTCACTTGTAGGAAATCAGTTGCGTTACAGTGCTTGCGTAGTGGTAACATAGATAATGCAAATTGTAACAAAATTTGATTAGTAAATTCTTGTTTCCCCTATTTCTTGATAGTATAATAACGATACACTTTTACTCATCTCTTAACATCCTTAAATTTCAATAATTTGTGGCTAAAACTCTTGATGGTTAGAAATATCCTCATCCACAAATATTGAAAATGAATATCCACATCAACATCCGCAACTAGTGAAAAATCGACATCCGGTCCACCTCTACTTTTTCTACCCAATTGTACCCTAGCTTGTCTTTCCCTTCCCTATCCTACCCATCCCAAATTTACCCCGTTTTACCCACCCTTGCCTCACCTACCCCACCCCATCCTACCTTACCCAACGTCACGCTAGATTTGCCCAATAGTTTCCATTTATTCATCAAACTTAACGTCACCATCATCATCATACCAGAACATCACACAATTAATTATGTAAGGTAACACAGATCCAGCCAATATCCTCTTTCATTATAGTTTTGTGATATAACGCCGTAAGACTCTTAATTACTTCTTTAATCGTTGGCATCTACAGAAGAAATATAATACAGGTTGAAGTTCCCAAACTCGGCAACCTCGGGACCAGCGCCGAGCCGAGTAATGGAATTTTCCGACTTTTAGAACGTAGATATATTAAGGGGAAAAAAAGCATGAAAATCACATGAAAAAAATTCCTGGACGTTTGGTAGCCATAATACCAATGACAGACCTGTAGAAGTACCCAAAATAACAGTGTACACAACTCTACAGTCACAACACCACTGAACAATAACAACAAACAAATTGGCGGGAGAAACCAAGCGGCCTAGTATGGTGACACCTAGCGGCCGACCCGGTAACTACGCGCCGGGTTTTGGGTGTTCTGCCGTGTTTTGGAAAATCCGGAACCATAGCTGAGTTTTGGGTGTTGCCGAGTCTTGGGATGCCAAGTTTGGGAACTTCAACCTGTACTAATAGGACTGCATTGCTGTGAAACACCGTCCTGACTCCCTACTCTTCCCATCCCTTCTCCCCCTTAACTCACTGCCATGGATTTATGGTTCACATTTCATACCTGGAGTGGAAGACAATAAGTTGACTTTATACGTTTAAAAAGGTCATCTTATAACCAAACATATGGAAAGAAATAATATATTACCTGACTTATCTGCTTGACGGTGCTTAGATTTTACTCATAAATTCACCTGTGTTTCAAGCATCATTTGATATAGGATTAAAGGTTTATCCAAAGACTACTCTATACTGGACTTGCTACTCGTTCCCCGCGTCAACCCGCCCATGACCAGTTGAGGCCAGTTTTGCGATTCCTGCCATTTTAGAACATCACCCCTATTTCCCTTCCTGTGGTTTATCAGTATATATGATATACCGTTATCTTCGTAAATGTTTGTTCTATAATATTATCAAATAAAAAACAGTAAAATACACTAAAGAAATGCCATTATGAGAGAGTGAAGAATTATGCATGACCTCAATATTTACTTTAAACTCTTCGCCATTTAATATTTGCGAGAAAACATTTTAGATGAAACCTATCAATAGAAGCGGATTTTCTTTAGCTTTCCATGATATATTTCGTTTTCTGATAATTAAATTAGAACCAGCATAAATAACGTTAACTAAAAAATAACATCATCAATCGGTCGGCAAGTAAAAAAGTGTTCCATGAATACAGCAGACTATGGCTTATCAGTATAAATGATACATGTTATCTTCGTAAATGTTTTTTTCTATAATTTATCAAATAAAAAACTGAAAAAAATACACTAAAGAAATTCCATTAGAACTCTGAAAAAATATCATGAACTTTTATTCACTTAAACTCATCGCCATTTAATATTTTGCGTGAAGACTTATTACATGCAACAAAATCAATAGAAGCAGAATTTTATTAGCTTTCCATTAATATATTTCGTGTTCTAAAAAATGAATTTAAAAACCATGCAAAAAATTAGCGTTAACTAAATAAATAAATCATCAATCAGGTAATTTTCCCAATAGATTTATTTTTTTTAGTTAACGCTAATTTATGCAGGTTCAGTTTCATTTATCAGAAAACTAACTATATCAATGGAAAGCTAATGAAAATCCACTTCTATTGATAGGTTTCATCTAAAATGTTTTCTCGCAAAATATTAAATGGCGATGAGTTTAAGTGAATAAGTATGTTCATGCATATTGCTTCACTCTCTCATAATGACATTTCTTTAGTGTATTTTACTGTTTTTTATTTGATAGTATTATAGACTAAACATTTACGAAGATAACTGTATATCATATATACTGATAAACCATAGGAAGGGAAAAGGGAGTGATGTTCGAAAATGGCAGGAATCGCAAAACTGGCCTCCACTGGAAATAGCCCAAAATGAGTAGCAAGTCCAGTATAGAGTAGTCTTTGGTTTATCCAAATGTTGTAACTCAGGTTTCAGGGGAAGGACACAACAGGGGAAGTCCATGCGTATATTGAGGCCGTGTACACAGCTAGGCGGCTGGGGCTGAACTGCTCCTCTAAGCTCATTCCCTAAGCTCGTAGTTCGTTAAGTCACGAACAGTATTCGAACAATACTAAACCCCCTAACGGTTTACTACATTCCTCCATCGTAGATACAAACAACTGCCAAACACTTAACAAAAGAACAACAGAACAAAAGTTACTTCCTAAAAACATTAAAGATATAAATTGATAAACTGCATTCAAATATACTACAATCAATATCCATATCTATCTGGCTTCCTTGACATCCTCGATGAACGCCTTAGTGGCGTCGTGACAGACGTCACCGTGGGCGACTCCCTCTCTACCGGCTGCTGAGGAGGCAATGGATAGTTAGGCTCCCGTCTTTGATGATCCTTTGGCCTCATTGTGCTCATTTCTGGTAAGAAACTTCGCTGGGTATGGATGAGGCAGCATGACTAATGTGGGATGGTTCAATGGGTCGTGTGCTCACTTAGACGGGGACCTCGGACTCTGAACCAGACTCTTGTTCTGTCGTGTCCTCCTGCCCGCGTCGGGGACCGCTGCTCGGGCACCATTGAGGCTCTGTAGGTCCTGGAAGATTCATAGTCCTGAGTCTTATGTGACAATATGCCTCCTAAATACTCTACCGTCCCCTTCCAGCGTTACCACACATCCGTTCCTTGACAAGCCGACACTGTCCCCGGGCAACCACTTAGGCCCACCTAGCCTGGACACGCTGGATACGTAAACTCCGTCTCCCACTGTGAATGATCTGGTCGAGATGTTGATCATATCGCACCTTTTGAGCCCACTGATACTTCTCCACTCTGCCTCCAAATATCTTGTCTGAGCAGATCCAGGTGTTTCCTCATTGGACGGTTGAATAGCAGCTCGCGGGACTTACGCCTGTTCCCAGTATGAGGAGTAACAGCGATAGTTAAACAAAAATCTAGCAACCCTAGCATCCAGGCTACCACCTCTTTGTTTCTTCAGTCCCAATTTAAAAGTTTGCACTGCACGTCAACTAGTCATTACTTTTAGGAGACAAGGAGGAGAATTTATATGCTGAACCATTACGCTGAAAAAACGACTGAAATTCCGAGCATGTGAAGCAGGCAGCATTGTCTGTTACAATGGTCTCAGGAAGGCCAAATTGGCAAACTTTGTCTGCACTTCTCAATAGTCACATATGCTAAAGGGGACGATGCTTTATGAACATCCAGCCACTTACTGTGTGCTCAGTATGAGCACCACATTGACCCTCAAAGGGGCCACAATATCCAAATGCAGACGACACCAGGGTTTCTGAGGCCAACTCCAGGGATGCAGCTCTGAAGGGGGAACCAAAGGCTTGTGCTCCTGACACACATGACACTGCTTGGCTGTGTTTTCTATCTCCCAATCAACTCCAGGCCACCAAAAATAGGCTCTACAGCGACTTTTCATGCGGGATGCCCCAAAATGCCCTTCATGTAACTCAGTCAATATGGCATCCCGACCCTGAGGAGGTATTACTATTCTACTCCCCCACATGAGACAACCCTCATGAATGCTTAACTCATCCAACCTGCTTTTATAAGATCCAACTTCAGCAGATGAGGAAGATGAACTTGCGGGCCAACCTTCATGAACGAACCGGAGAACAGCCGACACTACAGGGTCACGTCTCGTTTCCCCTCCCGAACCTGGGCAAGCGACACAGGGACCAGATTCCATAAACTCCATCAGATGAAGAGTCTCAGCAGGTGTAGGTACAGTCTGGGGCGTGTCACTGAGGGGTAGACGACTTAAAGCATCACAGTGGACATGTTGCTTGCCAGGAGAATGAATATACAAGACGAAACTTATAGGCGGATAATAGCAAAGCCCATCTAACTACCCGAGGAGATGCTAATACAGGAACGGGTTTCTCTTCCCCGAACATTCCCAGCAGCGGCTTATGGTCAGTTTCAATTGTGAAGGGTCTTCCGTACAAGTAGTAGTGAAACTTCTTGACTCCCACAATGATACTAAGGGCTTCCCTATCAGTCTGCGCGTATCTTCTCTCCGTTTCATTAAGTGACCTAGAGTAGAATGCCACTGGTCTTTCCACTCCGTCAGGGTTAGTCTGGGGGCAGCACACAGCCAACTCCATAAGGACTGGCATCACAAGCAAGGGTAGTTTCCAAAGTTACATCAAAATGGGCTGGCAGGGAGGACTAGCTTTTCAATTCTTCGCCTTATTGAATGCTACTTCTTGTTTCCTTTCCCCACATCCACTGCTTTTCCTTGTCGAAGCAGCATGTACCAAAAAGGGGTTAAGACGTTTTCAATATCCTTGAGGAACTTTTCCAAAAATAATTTAGCATCCCAAGCCACGCCTTTTGAGACTTCACACCGGGAGGAAAGGGGCCTGACTAATAGCTCTTGTTTTTCTCCCGTGTAGGATCTATTCCCACGGCCATTAAACACATGTCCTAGATAAGTTAACCTTTGCTTAATCTCAGTTGGCATTTTTCCCGATTCAGGCGTAGTCCCCGCTTGCCACATTCTTCGTAGTACTTCCTCCAACAAGGCGTCGTGCTCCTCCCCATCCTTTCCACCGACGACGACATCATCCAGAAACACCGCCACATGAGGAAGTCAGAAAGAAGATTAGACAATATTTTCTGAAAAATAGCCACTGCTGAATGATCCCAAAGCAAGTCTTGTAAACATCTTCAATCCCCTAGGGGTGTTGACCCACCACATACTTCTGTGAATCTTCATCAAGCTCTATTTGATTGTAGGCGTGACTCATGTCCAACTTGGCTAATACTTGACAACCAGACAAGGAAGTAAACAGTTCCTCCACCCTGGGTAATGGATATGCTCCAAATGCTGCGGCCTTGTTCACTGTCAGCTTAAAAAACACCACACAGTCTTTACATTACCAGAAGCCTTGGGTACGACAACAAGGGGGGCCGCCCCAATTACTGTAGCTAACAGGTTAATTACTCCCTGAGACTCTAATCTTAAGTTCCTTATCCATTTTATCTTGCAAAAAAAGAGGAACAGGCCGGCTTTAAAAAAACGTGGCGTAACTGTTTTGTCAATGAGGAGCTGGCCTTACCACCCTTATAACAACCTAACTCTTCCTTAAACACGTCCGCGTATACCTTTTCAGCATAAAGACAACGCACCTGTTCTTCACCCAACAACTTGGACCCCTGAAACTTTACGAGTCTCATCCAGTTTTCCCGGCCGATCAACCCTGGACCTCGGCCTTGAACTATTTCAATAGGCAACTTCTTTGTGACCACTCCTTCAACAGCAACATCCACGTCTGCAACACCTAAAACGTTAATTTTCTCACCAGTGTACGTCTTTAAGCTGCGCTCTGAAGCCCCTAGTGGGACAACGTCTCCAACCAAATTTACGGAAAAACCGTTTCCCCCATAACTGAAGCAGATGCTCCGGGCCAAGCTCCATCTGCGTCCATTGTCCATCAAGCTGCACTTCTAACATGACAGGGGCTCATACGGGTTCCCCGCGGACGAGATGAATCCATAGAACAGTTTATATACATCGTTGTCGTCCGCTGGCTCGGATGGGGCATGGTGAGGTGTATAATCATCCAACTCCGGTGAAGCAGCTTCATGCTCCACCATGAACACAGAGCCAGCTTTGTGTGCAGCCCTGGTGTGCCCCACCTTTCTACACTCAAAGCAAATCTTGTTCCTAAAGGGGGGATTACGGCAGTTATGCCTCGTACTTAAACAACGGAAGCACCTTGATGAACCCTTCTGCGAAAACGAACCTTCAAACCCCGAATCGTCTTGCAGCACTTCGTGATACAGGGGCGGATGGTTCCTCCATTCGACACACTTCAGACTGAAGCTCCGGGTTCGGCTGGAGAGAGTGCTTCAGTTCTCGGGCATTTGTTCCCAGCTGTTTCCATGGCCACTGCAATTTCAACTGCCTTATCCAGTGAAAAAATCAGCCTCAGCCAAATAACTTGCTTTTAATTCCCCACTATCAAGGCCACAAAACCAGACAATCTCTTATCATTTCTTGCAACATCCCTCCAAACTGACACACAGCCGAGAGTTTCCGCAACCGAGCCACAAATTCTTGAAAAAGATTCGTTACCAGTCTTCCTACAAAGAATTGAATCTGAAGCGCGCGACGACAACAGAAGGGTTCGGCGCGTAGTGGGCACTGCAACAGCTCCACCAACTCTGGGATGGCCAAATTTCCCTTTGGCTTCTTCGGGCTGCAAAGGGAACACAAGGTACTGTACGTTGCTGCCCCCACCGAAGACAGGAACACTGCTCTCTTCACGGCCATCGTCTTGGACCTTGTTGGCGAGGAAAATACTGCTCCAGTCTCTCGCACCATTCTCCCCACGCTGACTTGTCCGGGCTCGTCGAACTCCCACAATGTGTCCAAACAACGGCATGGCTCATAGATTTTCCTCGTCGCCATGTTGTAACTCAGGTTTAGGGGAAGGACACAACAGGGGAAGTCCATGCGTATATTGAGGCCGTTTACACAGCTAGGCGGCTGGGCTGGAACTGCTCCTCTAAGCTCATTCCCTAAGCTCGTAAGTTCGTATAAGTCACGAAACAGTATTCGAACAATACTGAACCCCTAACTGGTTTACTACAAAAAAACACTAAAGAAATTCCATTATGAGACTCTGAAGAAATATGCATGAACTTTTATTCACTTAAAACTCATCGCCATTTATATTTTGCGTGAAGAAATTATACATGCAACCATATCAATGAAGCAGAATTTTTTTAGCTTTTCCATTGATATATTTCGTGTTCTAATAAATGAATTAAAACCATGCATAAATTACGTTAACTAAATAAATAACATCATCAATCGGGTAATTTTTCCCGATAGATGATATTATTTTTTTAGTTAACGCTAATTTATGCATGGTTCAGGTTTTATTTTTCAGAAAACTAAATATATCAATGGAAAGCTAATGAAAAATCCGCTTCATTGATAGGTTTCATCTAAAATGTTTTCTCGCAAAATATTAAATGGCGATGAGTTTAAGTGAATATTAAGTTCATGCATATTTCTTCTCTCTCATAATGACATTTCTTTAGTGTATTTTACTGTTTTTTATTTGATAGTATTATAGACTAACATTTACGAAGATAACTGTATATCATATATACTGATAAACCATAGGAAGGGAAAAGGGAGTGATGTTCGAAAATGGCAGGAATCGCAAAACTGGCCTCCACTGGAAATAGCCCAAAATGAGTAGCAAGTCCAGTATAGAGTAGTCTTTGGTTTATCCAAAGACTACTCATGTATAGAGTAGTCTTTGGTTTATCCAAACACACATTGTTTATTGTAACTCTCATAGTGTTAGAAATAATTCAGTAATCAAATTAATATGAATCGCTTGATTAATATTCATTTGATTACTGAATTATTTCCAACACTATGAGTTACAATAAACAGTGTTTTGATAAGCCTTTGATCCTATATCAAATGATGCTTGAAACATAAAGATGAATAGTTTGTAAATCTAAACACCATCAAGCAGTTAAGTCAGGTAATATATTATTTCTTTCCATATGTTGGTTTATAAGATGACCTTTTTTTATAGGGATAAATACACATTAGAATCATAACTGTCTGTCCCCCTCTCCATGCAGTCTCTCAGGTTGCCTTCCTCACACTTCCGTTTACACACAGGTGTCCTCGAGTCTGCTGCCGCGGCCACACGCTTGCCCTTCACCCCGGACTGGGAGGGACTGAAGAACATCACCCCTATATATAAAACCCTGGATGAAAACATGAAGATTATACCATGTAACATCTCAGACTCCTCAGTACGTATGTTACATCCTTTACTCCTGTTAGCACCAGTATCATGGTCAGTATCACGGTCCTCTCAGCACTTTAGTACAGCTGCGACAATGTGGCTAAAACTTGGGTGAAACAAGAATGACTCCTTTTTGGGATATTATATAATGACAAAAACGGGACATCCAGGGAGGATTCCAATGAGGCAGAAGTGCTGGGGACAGGTTATGCTGCACTATGTGATTTCTTGTTAGGGGATGGCAGCCAAATTTTAATTTGGTATGTCTACTTTTTGTATGTGTATTTTAGAATCTCTTTGATCGCACCTCACACACACACGATGCAAATATTCAAAGGGTAAATTTTTTATTTTATTTTTATTTTTATTTCCAGGGTGTAGTTTAAAGAGCAAGGTTTGAAAAAAAAGACAAGCTGGAAAAATGGGGACAACCTACCTCGAAAAGGCAAGCAGTGTATCCCCACTTACAAGAAACAGATGTGTAAGATTGTTGGCTGGTGTTTTACCGGAAAAATGAGCTGCCACATTTTAAGTCAAAGACTCCCCAGCTATTTTTTAAATTTTAAATTTTTTTTTTTCTTTAAAAAAAAATCCCATGCAATTTTGTTTCTTTAATTTTAAAAAGTTTCTTTTTCTGTATTTCCTTTAGACCGTACAGTAACTGCGGAGTCTTTAAAGTAACCCCCCTTGTGGGTTTTATGTATCGCCCTTGCATTGATTAACAGCTTTCCAACTCCCCCTCTAAATATTTCACCAAAGCACTGAGGCAACTGGGAGTTCCTGGGGAGGTTGTTTGAATGGAAAATGTAAAACTGGGGGGAAAAATTTGTCTTTATACTGCAAGGAGAGTGATTCCTTTATTTTCTTCCATCGGTAACCCAGAGCTTCGACACTGCATACTACATACTAATTTTTTTTTTTGTTTTTTTACACACAAAGGACGGGCCCAAGGGGCACAAAAAAAAATGGGTAAACAAACCCCGTTAGTTGCCAGTCCCAAAAAGAAGACAGAAAGAAAAAAAATAAAAAAGAGGGGTACCCAATTTAGTTCGGGCGGTGTCTTGTTACTCTTTTTTTAAAAAGATTTAAGTAAACAAAAGTGAAAAATAGAAAAAAGGAAAAAGTTCCAGATTTTCCCAGTGAAAGGGATGAAAGAGTAAGTACTGATTAAACTCTTGCATTGGGAAGGTGGCAGAAAGGGTGAGAATGAGTAGAAAGTCTTGTGCAGCAGGCCGCGGGAGGGGGGGGAGGCATGCGTTAGCAAGTTTAGAAGAGCAGTGAGATGAAAAATTACGGGAGAAAAGGGGCAAGAGAAGCAACATTGCGGCGGGGATTTAAAGATTTAAGGGCAAATCATTTAGAGGGGGGGAGTTGAGAACGAAAAGCTTTTTACTCAACCCGTTTAGAAGACTGTATATGGATTCCCCAAAATGTAGACAACTCCCCAATGGGGGGATAAGGCCCTGTAGAGAGCAAGCATTGGGAGGGAGAAAAAAAAAGACGCAGATGCCAAGGACACCTAATTTTTAGAAGCTGTTTAGCAAGAGATGAGATGTGAGTTTCCCGTTTAGATTTTTAGTAAAGATAGTCCTAGAATGTTCTTGTAGAAAAGGGGGAATTGAGTTCATTGAAAAAGAGGGGATAGTTATTGGTAGGGTTTTTTCGGTAGATAGGTGAGAAATTTTGTTTTTTAGGCTGAACAAAAAAAGGTTTTCTTTGCTCCAATCAGAAAATTTTAGAAAAATCAGAATTAGGCACTCGGGTTGGTCTCTCCATGATCATTGTTCCCGTTGGGGTTTGGCGTCTAATAAAACGACGTTGAAAAATGCAGGGTAAATCATCAGGTAGGAGTGGATGGGCTTTGAGTTAGCTTAGAAGATCATTAATGAATAAAGAAAAAAGTGGGTGATGGGACAGAACCCTGGGGACCCCTTTTTTGATAGTTTGGGAAAAGAACAATGTCCTTTACAGTAGCTGAAATAGAAGGGTTTGAAAGGAAACTTAAGATAAAGGGTACAGGAAAAGGATAGAAACTGAATAGGGTATTTTTGGAAAATTTAAAGATTATCCAGACTCTATCAAATGTTTTTGATAGTCAAGGGCAACAGCAAAATTTCACCGAAACCCAAAAGGGGGATGAACATATTCAGTGGGAAAAGCAGAGATCGCTAGTAGACCCCCCTTTAGGGAAAAACCGTACTGACGATCAGAAAAAGATTTGAGCGATAGATTTTAAGAATCTTCTTATTAAGTATAGTTTCAAAAATTTTTAAAAGGCGGGAAAGTCAAAGTATAGGAGGGTAGTTTGAAGGATTAAAAACGGTCCCCCTTTTTGGGAAAAAGGTGGAGGGAAACCAAACTTCCAGCAAAAAAGGAAAGGTGGAAGTAGAAGACAAAGAGGGAAAAAAGTTTGACCAGGCAAGATGCAAGCACGATGCACATTCTGAGAAAAATAGGAGGGACCCCGGGCGGGGACCTAAGCCTTTGAGGATCTAGGCCAGAAAGGGCAAAAAAAACATCATTCCAAAGGATTTTTGGGACGGGTATAATATAGTCAGAGGGGGAGGAGAAGGAGGAGCAACCCTTCATCAACCAAGGGTTTTTTTTAGCAAAGGTTTGAGCGAAGAGTTGCTTTAGAAGTAGATGAGACAGCTGGGAGCCATCGGGTGAAATAGGGGGGAAAGAGAAGAAAAAAAATTGTTAGAGATGTTATTTGCTAAATGCCAGAAGTCACGAGAGGAAATTTTATTTAGAAAGATTTGTATTTTCTATGAAGAAAAAGTTTTTTGTAAGCTGAAGTAAAGTTGGGATGATTTCGGGGAGAAATAAAAAGGGCATGAGTTTCAGGGGATGGAGCTTACGGTACCGTTTGTGAGCCACCCCTCTATCCCCGGGCGCATGGAAAAAAACAGAGTTAAACCCAAAGGGTTTACGGGCTTTAGGAAACGTTCTTGGACGTTCCCCAAATCTACACCCGCTATGATGAGGCCCCATCGCTCGTAGTAGCGGGTGTATCTTATGGGGACGTCCCGGGAAAACCTCTTTTGATGCATGCAGGCCTGGTTCGCTGCGGGAAAAAAAAAATGGCATCCCTCCCGCCTTCTTCCACAAAATTTCCCTCCAGTTATATCTTGGGCAGGGCAAGGATACATACCTTTTCCCAATGGATAAAAGACTTTCAAGGCATCCCCGAAGGGGAAGACTGAAATTTTTAGAAGATAAAAGGGCAGCATGATGAAACACAAGGAGTGAATGGGGGAGAACGATAAACTTTCCTGACAACGAACGCCCAAACACATGGAGAAGAGTTGGGGGGTAAAACAATACAAAACCTTTTTTCCCTATACGTTTGTGTTTGGGACTGTTGCTGTTGTCATACATGCTAAGGGGGAAATAAGCGTGATAATTGTCGTCATTTTTGTTCATGTTTTGTGTTAGGTACTGCCCTCACCACCTACTATGCGTAATAAAAACACTAAAATGAATGCTGTATTTTTCTAAATGCTTCCCAGAACGACCTATATTCTAAAACCCGAGTGAGATAAAAATTTTCCCTCAAGACAAATGATTTCTCAAACTTCCTACAACAGATAGCAGAAGATCGCTTAAAATGACAAAAAGGAAGAAGGATATGTAGTGAACCCTAACTATAACACAACCTTATACCAGACATTCAATACCGGTTATCAAGACAAACCACATGCTAAGGAATTTCAGATAGACAAATGCAATGAGCTTGAGCAAAAGGTGGTATTTTAAGGCCTTAACGACAACTAACCCTCACTGGTCAAGTGGTTGTGCGGATTTGCATAGAAATGAGGGGGGGGGGATTGTGTGCCTGTCAGTGAGTGGTGATGGGCGTGTGTGGTAGGGGGAAGAGTGGTGATAATATAACACACTGTAGCCATCCAGTGTTACTTAAAATTTTGTCACACAAGCAAAAACTTCCATATGATTGTCACACTTCACCCGACCAGCGAGGGTTGAAAAGTTACTCAAGAATATTAATTCTATTAGAACTAAGCACCAATCTCTTAATGCCCCTCAAGGCTTACAATATTGTTCATGCAAACAATTGAATATGCTTGTAAACTAAATAAGTTAAGCACAAAATATTACAATTACATTGCATACAGAAAAATTTTGAATTTGATAGATAAGAATCTTCAAAAGAAATAATGAAATCAAATCAGAAAATTTTAAGAGTAAAACACCTGCAGGGAATTCCTTTAAAACATGAAATGTTGCCAAAATTCTAAATGAAGTGCAAGTTGTACCTTTAATTCTGTGGACCAAGAATTGAATTCCTGAGTAAATGGAATTAAATGGGCTTCAAGGCATACGATATCATTAATGTACAAAATTAAATACAATAATAATCAATAATTCAAAATAAGCATTACCTTTAAAAAAAAAAAAAAAATCAACTAAGATCATTCATGAGAAAAAAACACCTGCAGTAAATTCCTTTGAACATGAAATAATAGATTAAACCACAGCTCATGAAGTACTGTACTCATAACTCCTTCAATAGTGCAGAACAAGTAATACATTGACAACCAAGATTATGTGCAAAACAGTAATACAAGTAACTACAGCTACAAACAAACCCAGGCATAAACACCACCACCACCACAGCCCTCCACCACAAGGCAAAAATAAACACTTACCATTCTTGTAAAAGACTTTCCACACACTTAACTGAAGCTTGAATGAGGATGGTGATCTTGACCTTGCTTTTCTGGCAGGGATGAGGGCGCTGCGGGAGACACGATAGGTCAGGTAAGGCCAGATAGCTGTCAGAATATGTATAATGGTAATGTTCATGTCAGGACCTTCTACCAAACATGTGAAGTGGCGCCAAACACACACAGCTATGAATATACATGTAAGATTAAGTTCTTTCTGGCATAAAAAACAACAACTTAATATCAATACACAAGGACACACGTAGAGAATATGAATAAATAAATAAAAAAGAATACTCTAGTTGCTAAATTTTGAATAGATGAGAATAATTTTTATTCACTATTCAACTTTTTCAACCTTTTACAATGATTCTACTTTTCTCTTGTCTGTTTGAAAAAGAGGAAAACACTAATCTGTATATACATTAAATACTTGTGTGTGTAAAGCTTGAGAATGATGGGGAATTGCAGCACACATCAAAGCACATGGACTAAACAAAGGTTTAATGGCATAGAAGATTCTATGAATACCATGAAACACAAATCGATAACTGCACAAAAAATAACGTTTAAACTAAATCTAATATACAAACTTATCTGGGTCTTCTCTCTTTCTCTTTCTCACAAAGTTTCTCAGCCTTGTTTTTGCCCCTCTGTTGCCTGCACCCTCTGCCACACACACACATGACCATCTTCCCAAACACTCCCTCACAGCACACAATTACCTTCAACTTCCTAATCCTCCTCTTGCACTGCTCCCTTACAAGCTTTCTTGCCACGTTTCTTTTTCTGTCCGTTGCCTCTAGGTTTGGCAAGGGACTCCTCGCCAATCACCAGTGCAAGGGAGGCGGGTCTGGAAGCCAATATATCTGCTGGAACACTGCTGCAAGGGTGGTAGTCATTAGCCTGGTGTATGTGTGTGTGTGTCTCCTGCCCCACATGCCTCACCACACCCCTGGACAGCAATGATTCATGGGCGTCTACTGTGTGTGTGTGTGAGAAGGGGGGGGATTAAAAATATGCTACATGCTCAAACATATGAAAAAAAATAATTACTTATGTCCCTCACATTTCAATATCCTGCAGCACCTTCAGTACGGGGTGGTCGTCAATGTTGATGCGGAGGTGGCGGGCAGCGTCCAGTACGTGTCTGATGTGTCGGCAAGGCAGCTCCAGCCCAAAGCCGTATATCAAGTCCAGCAGGTGTATCAGGTATGGGCTGTGGACTAGCACCAGGTATATCTTGATCAGCCATCGCCTTGGTATCCATCGCCCATGCTGCAGCCATTTGACACACCCCACCTCCCTCAGATCGACCACGGGACTCAACTTGGACACAATGCAGGAGTGGACTAAGAACTCACGATGGTCATAGGACACCAGTAACCAGTCAAACTCTCCTCCCTCCTGCCAAGGGTAGGTACATGTTATACACACACACACCACCACACACACACACACACACACACACACACAACCACACACACAAACACCCCCACACACACACACACACACACACAATTTACACCGAAGGAATAAATAGTTATGTTCCAAGGATAGTTATCAGTGAAAAGAAAAAAAATGAATGGTTTAACAGAAAATGTGAATTAGCAAGACTAGAAAGAGAAAAAACATGGAATAGTTGGAGGAAAAAAGGAGGTATCAAGCTTTGGGAGAAGTACAAAACAACTAGAAATGAATATGTAAGAATCCGAAGAGAAGAAGAAAGTAACTATGAGAGAAATATAATAGAAAAATGTAAGAACGAACTGAAACTTTTCTAGATATATATTAATGGAAAAATGAAGAACAAGGAAGGAATAGATAAACTGAAGGTAGAAGGCATAGTGTATGAAGATGCATTACAACAGGCTGAGGTGATGAATAAGTGCTTACAGACTGTATTTACAAGAGAAAGTTAATTTAAAACGAAAAATATAATAGCAAAAGAAAATATAAAGGAAGACATAAAAGTAGACGTAATAGAAGTAAAAAGGCTAATGGAAAGTCAAGATGTGAGAAAAGCCCCGGGTCCAGATGGAGTGTCGAACTGGATAATGAAAGAGTGCAGTAACCAATTAGCAGGAAAGTTACATAGTGTAATTGAGAGTTCACTCAAAGAGAGCAGTCCCGCTTGATTGGAAAAGAGCAAATATTGTGCCAATTTACAAAGGAGGAGACAAAGAAGAACCACTAAATTACAGGCCAGTATCATTAACAAGTGTAGTGGCAAAAATGTGTGAAAAAATTGTGAAGGACAGATGGTTGAAATATTTGGAAGACAAAAACACACTCACAGGTGGCCAGTTTGGATTTAGAGGAGGAATGTCATGTACAAACGAATTTATAAGCTTTTACTCGAGAGTGATCGATGTGACACAGGAAAGAGAGGGGGGGTCGATTGCATATATTGGACCAAAAGAAGGCATTTGACAAGGTACCTCATAAGAGACTGCTCTGGAAGCTAGAACATGTAGGATTGAAGGATGGTTTGCTGAAGTGGATGGAAGATTTTTTGAGCAACAGAGAGATGAGAACAGTAATAAAAGATCAGAAGTCAGAATGGTGCAGTGTGATAAGTGGAGTTCCTCAAGGATCAGTATTGGCCCCAGTGATGTTCTTGGTCTATGTAAATGATATGACAGAAGGAGTAAATAGTTATATGAGTTTATTCGCTGATGATGCAAAAATTTACTAAGAAAAAGTAGAAAGTAAAGAGGACTGTGAGGATTTACAAAAAGGATCTAGATAAGATTTTCAGATGGAGTCAACTATGGGAAATGGAGTTTAATGCTAAAAGTGTAAAGTGATGGAAGTGGGCAGTAGCAAAAAGAGACAGAGAGGAAAGTATTCGATGGGAAATTAATGGATAATCAAAACAGGGTCGAAAATGATCTGGGGGTATGGATTACGGACAATTGTCACCAGAGAAGCATATAAACAAGATCACAGGAGATACATATCAGTTGCTGAGGAATATAAGAATGGCATTAAAATTTATCTGGATGAAGAGATGTTTAAGAAATTGATAACATCTTTGATTCGACCAAGGTTGGAATATGCGGCAGTGATTTGGTCACCACATAAAAGAAGGATATAAGGAAGATTGAGAGAAAAAAAAGAGCAGCCACAAAAATGGCTCAAGCCTGAGAGTTTTACCATATAAGGAAAGACTTTCAAGACTAAAACTCCAACTCTTGAGAAAAGAAAGAAAAGGGGAGATTTATAGCAGTGTATAGAGCATCAATGGGTCTGGAAAAAATTGATAGAGAAGATCGTTTTGTGGGACGATAGAAGTGCAAGAGGCCATGAGAAGAAATTGAAAAGGACAACATGCAAGAGGGATATAAAAAATACAGCTTCCCCTATAGAAGCATAGAAGCCTGGGAACAACCTTGATGCAAAAGTGATTAATGCAAGAAGTATTTAGGACTTCAAAGGCAAGCTGGATAATAGTAGATTTTGGAGACGGGACAGTACGAGCATAGCTCTTTTCCTGTAAAGTTACAACTAGGTAAATACAACTAGGTAAATAAAAAACCACACACACACCACACCACACACACACACACCACACAACACACACACACACACACTATGGATTACGGATTATGCGGATACGGGAGTTGGATTACGGACAATTTGTCACCTGAGAAGCATATAAACAAGATCACAGGAAATACATATCAGTTGCTGAGGAATATAAGAATGGCATTCAAATATCTGGGTGAAGAGATGATTAAAAAATTGATAACCCTCTTTGATTGACCAAGGGGTTGGAATATGCGGGAGTGATTTGGTCACCACATAAAAAGAAGGATACAGGAGAACCTCGTTTAAAACCCGGCATTCAAAACAACGGCAGCCTCAAAACAACGGCACTAATCGACCCAGGCTTTTGTTTTTTTTTTTTTTTTTTTTTTTCCCACTGATAAACTCTGGAACTCTCTTCCTGTTTCTATTTGTCCACTTTCCTATGACTTACATCTTTTTAAAGAAGAGTAACAAGACACCTCCCGAACTAAATTGGCTCACCCCACTTTTTTATTTTTTTCTCTTACTGTTTCTTTATAGGGACTGGCAACTAAGCGGGCTTTGTGTTACCCATTTTTGGGTTTTGCCCTTGGCCGGTTCCTTGTGATGGGAAAAAAAAAAAAAAAAAAAAAAAAAAAAAAAAAGGGGATTTTTGGGGGATTCCATAAGAGTAACTCTCAAAAAAACGGCAAAATGAGTTATCGGTATGCGCTCCCCCCGTGGGTGCCGGATAAACGAGGTTCTCCTGTATAAGGAAGATTGAGAGAATACAAAGAGCAGCCACAAAAAAAGGCTCCAAGCCCTGAGAGATTTACCATCTAAGGAAAGACTTTCAAGACTAAAACTCCCAACTCTTGAGAAAAGAAGAGAAAGGGAAGATTTTATAGCAGTGGATAGAGCATCAATGGGTCTGGAAAAAATTGATAGAGAAGATCTGTTTTGTGGGACGATAGAAGTACAAGAGGTCATGAGAAGAAATTGAAAAAAGGGCAACATTGCAAGAGGGACATAAAAAAATACAGCTTCCCGTATAGAAGCATAGAAGCCTGCAACAACCTTGATGCAAAGTTTATTAATGCAAAAAAGTATT
Source organism: Chionoecetes opilio (assembly GCA_016584305.1). Lineage (NCBI taxonomy): Eukaryota > Metazoa > Arthropoda > Malacostraca > Decapoda > Majidae > Chionoecetes > Chionoecetes opilio. The sequence goes on from JACEEZ010001805.1 coordinate 204,077, forward strand.
AGGACTTTTAAAGGGGAAACTGGATAATAGTAGATTTGGAGACGGGACAGTACGGAAACTTTCCGAGCGTACTCTTTTTCCTGTATGTTACAACTAGGTAAATACACACACCCCACCACACACTATGGATTACAGATTATGTCGGATACGAGAGTATGGATTACGGACAATTTGTCACCTGAGAAGCATACAAACAAGATCACAGGAGATACATATCAGTTGCTGAGGAATATAAGAATGGCATTCAAATATCTGGATGAAGAGATGATTAAGAAATTGATAACATCTTTGATTCGACCAAGGTTGGAATACTCCGTTGGTACTCCGTAGTGTAGTGGTTAGCACGCTCGGTTCACAACCGAGAAGTCCCGGGTTCGATCCCCGGGCGGAGCGGAAACATATGGGTTGTTTCCTTAAAACCCCAGCCCCTGTCCACCCAGCAGTGAATGGGTACCGGGTGTCAGCCGGGGGTTTGTGACCCCCCTCCCGGGGTGGTGGCTTCGGCCAACACTAAAAAGATGAATGAGAAAAATAAATATTGATATGGAGACGGGGCCATACGAGCGTTGCTCTGGCCCTGTAAAATACAACTAGATGAATACAACTAGATGAATACACACAGAAATGTATCATAATTTTTGGTTTGAAGGAAAAAGTGCTGCCCAAGAAAAACATAAGGGAAGAGGAAGAAAAGAAAGTGGCAAAAGAAATATTTAAAGTAGTAGAAGAAAATATGGTGATAGAAGAAGAAATAGAAGAGATACATAGGTTAGGCAAATATGAGGAGGGAGGGGCCTGCCCCTTAAAAGTTAAGTTCAGGTCACAAAATACAGCACTAGATATATTGTCTAAGGCATGGAAACTGGCAAAGACAGAAGGATATAAGAAAATATGGATAAGAAAAGATATGAATGAGGAAGAAAGAGCCAGTTTGAATGTACTGTTTAAAGAAGCCAAAGAAAAATACGAACTGAGAACGGAAGAGGAAAAAACCGAAATTCTATTGGAGAGTTTTGGACCAAAAACTGAAGAAGTGGTATCTAAAAGAGAAAGAATAGGAGAAGACAGTTCAAAGGAAAATGAAAAAAGGATGGCAGGTATCGTACACAAATATAAATGGGCTAGTGTCAACATTAACAGAAGTAAACGATTACCTGAGAGCCAAGAAACCAGACATATTGGGTTTAGTAGAAACGAAGCTGAGTGATTCTGAGGATGTGCCAGTTGGGGAGGGTCAATATAATGTATGGAGGCGAAACAGAAATCAGAAAAAGGGAGGTGGTGTAATGGTGCTAATGTAACGCGAGAAATTACATTAATAGGGGAAGAGATGAAATAACACATAAGTATCAATAAGCTAACGAGGAATTTTCCTCCACGCCTCATTCCTGAATCACTGGTTAGGCTTATATTTTAAACCAGTAGTAATTAGACACGTAGCGAAACGAGGTGAGAACGGGGATTCTAGGTTAGAATAATTTTAGAAGCAGCTCAACGTTCGTTGAGTTAAGTCGCCTGTGGGGAGGTGTATTCCGCCCTTGGAAAAGGTATTTTAAAATTTTTGTTAACAAAGGATGTGAATGACTTACGGGTGATTTTTTTTGTTGCCAAGACTAATGAATGCATTCTTAGGTCCCAAGTAGGATCTGTTGGGGGACCGGGGGGCCAAGCGCTCACAAATTAGCAGAGGGGGCAACCACAACAGCACACCACCCCGTGTGAGGAAAAGGAGAAAAAAAGGGAAATAAAAAAAATAATGAGGAAACATTTGGGAAGGGGATAGGAACTATATACATTTTTAGGAAACGCTTGGTTACATAGCGACTTAAGGGGTAACAGTCGACTAAGTTAAAAGATGAAACTTTGGATCGATTGACTTTCGCGTCTTTGGGGGAGGGGGAAGACTTAATTTAAGATAACGGGAATGTTAATTTTACATAAGGGAGCGAAAAAGATTTAATATTTTAAAATTTAGAAATATGTTTAACCTTTTTATCTTCTGTTCCAACCATCCTTACTATTTTCTTAAATCTTTTTTTTGTTCAATCATATATTTTTTCCCACTTATGGGGGGGTGGCACGGAAAAAAGGACTGTGGGGTACACTCCCAAGGGTGGGCAACATAATGGTAAAAAAGGGTTGAAGGCAAAAGACCATTTTTTTTTGGTGAAGCTTTTTTGGATCCTTCGATGTTTCCGCTTACCCCGACCAACAAACTCCTTGTTAGTTAATTATTTTTGAAAGTGCCAGTACACAGGGTCATACCATGTAAAAGGTATTTTTATGGGACATACCAGATCCCCAGATGTGGAGGTGTGACCCTAACGTAACAGTAGAATTTTACAAGCGCCGGGAGGAAAGGCTAAAACCCTTCCTTGTAGAGGGACAGACTAAAGGGAGTATTACAGAAAGAATTTGATTTGTTCCTATTTAGGCAGTAATGATTTAAAAGGAAACGTAGTGAAGCAATATGGAAGATTTAGGAAAGTGTAGAAACTTAAAGGAAACGTCCGATGTGAGAAAGGTTTGTATATAAACATAGGATCTACAACCTTACCTAGGAAGTAGAACAAAAAAATTATGATAAAAAAAGAGGGCAATAAACAATAAATTAAATAAAAACTACGCGTATGGGAAAATTTAAGCTTTAACCCAAACCCTTTTCCCGGGCTTAGCGTTGACGGGGTGCTTTTGGGTGGGACGAGCGGGGGTTTTAAATGAAAGCTAGAAAATGAAATAGGACAAATATCAGGCTGGGCGGGCAGTGCGGCGTTAGGAGGGCCTGGCCCCACCGAATTAGGAAAAAAAATCGTAATAAGTGTTGGGGTTTGGAAACGCCCCAGAAAGAAAGCATTTTGGAGGGTTGTCGTGGGTTTAATAGCCACCGGGGGAAGCCAACCTAGTTGGAAAAAATCGGGGAAAAATATACTTTTTTTTTATTTAGGGAAAGGAAATTTTTTTTTTAAGATGGAGGATTAATGGATTTTTAAATGAGGATTTGGAGGATTTCCCCCCAAAGGAAGCAAAGGGTAGCGGCTTAAGAAGGGGGAAAGGAGTAAACACACGAGAAGGCAAACCAGTCCCGAACAATGCACGATTAAAGTGGATGAGTCAAGAAAAAGAAGTAGCAAAGACAAAAAGAAAGGGTTGATTTTTTTTTAAAAAAGGAGGAGGAGCGGAATTGGAGCCCAAATGAGATCTTTAATAAAACCGAGAGATATACAAAACTGAACCTGGGATTTAAAAAGGTATCGAACAGGGGGAAGGTTGACAGTTTTCCTTTCCCAGGTAAAAATTTTGTTCAAAGGGATTTGAAGAGAAAAAGGGATCTTATGTATAGAGTAATCCGCATTAGCCTTTTGATACAGAAGCCCTCAGTCAGCATGATTTTAGATCATGGAACCCCAAAATTTTTGTTTATACGAGGGCTAACAGACAAAAATTGACAGAATCCTTAACAGTTTTTCTGAAAGCCAGTATGACGGATGGAAATCCACAAAATTTAAAATAAACTAAAATGCAAAAACGCCATACTGGAAGCGAAGTCAAATACCCAGGAAAATTTTCCCCGTAGGGATAAAATCATTAAAAAAAAAACTTTTTCGGGTTTCCCAATCACAGTAAAGATAAATTAGAACTTTTTATGGATGAAAAATCCTAAAAAAAAATTCATAAGAGAGGGAGACCGAAGGGCCTTTGCCATGGGAAGAGACCCCCGACAAATTTCGGGGAAAAACCCCAGCAGCCGTCGAAATAACCCCGCTTCCAGAGTACCTCCCAACACAGGGGAACAGTCACGGGGAACTGTGGGCTAGTCAGTCAAGGTTAGAGAACTGCGTGCACAGAGGGGAAGGGGGAGGGGAAGGGGAAAATTACAACCGGGAAAGTATGAAACGACCAAACCGTCGGTTTATTTGGAAAGGGATTCACGATTTTTTTGTCCCTATTGAATAAAACAACCCTCAGCCGCAGACTGTCGAAGGAAAAAATGCAACGCTTGTTTCGTTGGGGGAAATGGGATGTAGAAGGGGAACCCAAAATTTGCCCGGGGGAGGACGGATCTTCCCGTGACATTTAACATAAAATCCCCAAAAAATCCCCTTAGCCATTAATGATAACGTCAGGAATTTTTTAGACCAGGAAGCAAATATTCATTTATAAAAAAAGTGCAGCTTTAGTTTTTTACACAAAAAATAAGAACCCCAGTAACATCCCTATTTAAACCCGGGTATACGGGAAAAGGGTTGGGTCTTAGGTCAAGAAAGGGTAAAAATCCCCTTGGAATAGATGAAAATAGAAGTTTTGATTTTAGCTGTTAAAAGATCAGTATTTATCCACCCAAGCCTGATGGGGAAACAAAATGGGCTAAAAGAATAACTATAAATTACAAAAAAAAAAAGTCATGGGGGCAACCCTAACTTTATCCCTAAATTTTTGTTAAAAGGGGGGGGATACGGTACCATCAAGCTTTTAAGATTTGAAAAGTGCAAGGGGAGGCAAAAATAAAAGCTGTCATAAAAGGGATACAACAAAGTGTGACCAAAAACCAAAAAAACTAAAGGGTTTTAAAAATTGTCAGTGACGAGGTAGGGGGAACCCCTTTGGGTGACCAAAAAAACAAGGCAAAATGCACCTGTATGCATCCAGTTACAAAAGAAAGAACTATCTTTCTACCAATTTTTAATAACATAGGGACAGCTGAAGTTACGCCCTGGTACAATTTTAGCAAAATATAGAGTAGTAAACCAGAAAAAAATTCAAGCCCAATTACGGCAGAAACACTTTGTCTCCCCCTAGGATGGAACGCAAGTTACCCGATAGTGATGGTAGCGAGGGTAATGGTACTCGACCGGAGCGAATACAGGCAATTCTAAAAAAAGGAGACTAAAACATTTAAGTGAACAGGAGAGGCATCATCTTTCGCCTTGAAAAAAGAGCCCATGAACTTTTTTATCTTAGATGCAGGAGAACTGGGTACCTGAAAACTGAACCCGCTCATATTCAGGTGTTAGTCCAAAAATTGTAGAGGAGTTCCATTAGGTATCCGGAGAAAGCTAAGAACTAATACAAAAATGTTGAGAGAAAGGAAGAGAAGGACATAATAAAAATTTCCAGCTGCGGGGGTTAACCCTATTACGGGTTAAAACCCAATGGGGAAAAAAAAGGATGTGTCGGGGGTATAAAAAGGTGAATAAACTTTTTACCCACTGATATACCCCCCTCCCTAAATTGGGAAGAGTTAGTAAAATTTCGGTACGGGCTATGAAACTAGGGCCACCCTAGATAAAAAGTGCGTATTATAAAGTACGTTAGGAAAGTAGTAAAGACTAACAACTTTCAGTAAAGGGTATCCTTATATAGATTAAAAAGACTTTCCCTTTGGTTTAAAATTGCAGTGCAGCAATTTTCTCACGCAAATTAGCCCAATCTTAACCCCTTTCGAAAAAAAATTGGCTTAAAAATTATCTGGATGACTAACCCTGATGGCACCCTTTTACGAGAAATTTTTGAAAGGATCAAAATTATTTGGACTCTGACAGATTTGGGTAAAATTAAATCTGCCCAAAATTTAAAAATAGCAAAAAAAAGTTAATTTTCGGGGACATTTATGAAAAGGGAAGGTTCCAACCCAACCAACAATATGGCGCCGTAGATAAAATAAAACCCCAAAAATGTCAAGGAAACCAGAAGATTTCTAGGTATGGTAGTTTCTATGGGAAGTACATAAAGGTTCGCAAGATGCAGTGCCTATCACAATTTGACCAAAAAAGAAACCCATTAAAATGGTCAGGGGAAAACCGCAAGTTTTCAATTTTAAAGGATAAACGACTAGTGCCCCCATCTTAACAAAGGCCCAAATTTAATAACCATTTGTTGGATACCGATGCAGCCAAACCACGGGGAGCATAGGGGGGATGCAGTATAGTGATGAGGGCAACCCAAAAGTAATCTCATTTTTAAAGAAATTAAAACCATTTGAGACGCGATACTCGCGACAGTGGGAACTTAGGAATGTTTTAGCTTGCAGACAGTTCATCTTTTCTTGGGGGGGAACCAGGTGATCATCAGAAAAACCCAAAAACCGTTAGTGTCAGTCTTTAAACAACGACCAAGTCCCCTAGGATGAAAAATGGATCCAAGATGAGAGACTATAGTTCAGATAAGTAAAAAGCGGGAAAAAAACACTGTAGAAACCCAAAACTTAGTAGACCAGTAAAATCATTCGATTCAATAGAAGAGAGGTGGTTAAAAAAACAAGAAAAAGTAAAAATGCAAGAGGGGCCCATAGAGGGAGAAAATGATAGAGTATTAAAGGGAGGCAATACCCAGATCAAAAATACCCCAGAAAACTTTAGATCAATTGAAATAAAGGGGAAATTTTATATTTAACTAAACCCAGTTCGATAACAGTATACATATTTTTGGTTTTACCTATGAACGAAGCGAGGGGCTTGGAATTAATTCACAAAAAAGGAAGGGTCTTTTAGGGCAGAGAAATCAATAAAAAAGCAAAAAGGCTATTTTTTTTGGGCCCCAACCTGAAAAGGGGTTGAGAGAATAGGGGGAACTTTTGAAACCCAAACACAAAAGGGGTAGTCGGGGGACCCAACAAAAGGGCAAGAAATCCCATCATAAGTAAACCTCTAGAGAGGAAAGATAGACAAAACAGACTGGGAACGGGACCCCACGGATCCGCTATGTATTCCCCATAATAGATCTATAGTGGGTTTACTACTTTTTTAAATTAAGGACTAGGAGACCGACGAAGTAGTAAGAATTTTGGGGGAAATGTCTTTTATTTGGAGCCCCAATACCTTGTTATTGGAAAAATGCAAGGATTTTTCGTCACAACAATTCAAAGAGTTTTGTACTCATTGGATACAATTAGGATACCCACCCCTTCCCAAAACCAAAGGTAAAGTACTCAGAAAGGTGCACCGAAAAGAAAACATTTTCAAGCCGTGAAAGGTTTCCCTAGGTGGCCCCAATTATCTTTTAGAAAAAAAAAGAGTTTAAATAGTGCAGTGCGAAAATGGGCCCAACCTTTCTAGCTTTTTTTTCCCGATACCTCCAAGGTTGATTATGTAAATTACCACAAATTGCTCAGGGGATAAAAAACATTTGGCACCGAAAAAAACAAAGAACAAATTTGGAGAGAGGTAAAAAAATGGGGGGAAAAGTTAATGTAAAAAGGAAAATAAAAGGTTGGAAAAAGACGAATTGGCGGGGGGAAAAAAGAAACTTTTTGAAGGGGCCCCAAATAAAAATTTTCATTTAAGTGGTTGGGACCTCAAAGTGGGGGAAGTATTGAGAGTGGGGTTCATATGTATTAAAAATATTTTGACGGCAAACATGTACGCGCGGGGCCGAGAAAATTTAAAGCGTTGTAGGAAAATGGTGGCTTTGAACCACAGAGATAGTAGTTTTAGAAGAAACTTGAGCAACCCCCACCTAGAGGAGGGACCATGAGGAGATACTTAGAACAATGGTGATACAGGCTATAGTGTTAACCTCTGAGAAAAAGAGATTAACGTTCACCCTTCTCTAGTGAAGAGGTTTTTGGGGAAAGGTCCCCTGACAGCTTGTATGGTTTAAACATTTTATTTTTGTTTTAAAGGGGGGTGCCAAGATTGCAAACAACCAAACCGCGGGTTGCGTTAGACCCAAGGATTGCTTGGCTCTGAGCTTTCCCAAGGGGTGATAGACCAGGATATGATCCCTCAAGCGGGTGAGCCTTACCCCAAGATACTGGGTTTTGGGTAATCCAGTCGTGATTTATCCCTACCACCTATCCCCTGGATTAGTGGGGAAAAAAGGGAAATTGACCACTCCAGACTGGGGGGGACGTCCATCGCCTATAGGGGTTTTTGGCCTTTAAAAAATAAGGAGGAATGAGAAAGGGTTTTCATTTCAAGGTGTAGGTCTCACATTAGAGTGGTATTCCCCCAAAAGGTCAAAACTACCTGGGTGAGGGAAGTGATAAGATACTACTTCTCATTTTGTTGTAAATTTGTGGAAGAATTTGGGAAGTGGGGATGAAATATTTTTTGTGAGTGATAAGAAAACCCAAGAAAATTTATATGAAATTTTGATGAGGGTTTAAATTTTTTTTTAGTTAATATCCGGGAGGGTCTTGATGAAGGCCCGAGGCATAAGGGAATTTTTTTTTGGGGGGGGAAAGCATGTAACGCGAGAAATTTCATTAATGGGGAAGAATGAAAAAACAATAAATATCAATAAACTAAAGAGGAATTTTTCCCCCAGCTCATTCCTGAATCACTGGTTAGGCTTATATTTTAAAAACCAGTATAATTAGACACGTACGAAAAAGGTGAGAAAGGGGATTCTGGGTTTGAATAATTTTTGAAACCTCGACGTTCGTTGAGTTAATCGCCTGGGGGAGGTTTTTATTCCGCCCCGGGGAAAGGTATGTTGTGAAAGGGGTTTTTTAAATAGAGTGTGACTACTTACGGTGTTCTTTTTGTTACCAAACTAATGAAGTGCTTATTGGGGCCCAAGGGAGGATGCTGTTGGGGCCCGGGGCCAAGCGTCACAAATTGCAAGGGGGCAACCACAACATTCCAGCCCCCGTTGAGGGAAAAGGGGAAAAAAGGAAAAGAAAAATAAATGAGAGGGAAACAGTTTTGGAAGTGGGATAGATACGTATACATTTATTAGGGAAAAGACTTGACATTCATAGCGTATCGTTAAGGGGTAACAGTGCGACTGAATTACCAAAAATATAAACTATATTAGGATAACGACTTTAGCATTTTGCGCGTTGCTCATTTCGCGTAGGAGGGAAGGGACTTATATTAAGATAACTTGTGAATGTATAATATTACTAATGGAACAGTAAAAATTAAATATTATAATTAGAAATATATATTAAATCTTTTCATTCGTTTTAAAACCCGTCCTTACATTTTCTTAAATCTTTTTTTTTTTGTTAAACATATTTTTTTCCCACTTAATGTGGTGGTTGGCAGCGGAGTAACCAGGACTGAGAGTACACTCCCAAGGGGGGCACTACATAATGGTAACAAAGGGGAGATGGGCAAAAAGACCATTACATAAAAAAGGGAAAGGGTGTGGTATAGGGAATGTGGAAAAAAAAGAAGTTGGCAAAGGGTTGAGGTAGAGTTGGTGATGAAAAAAAAAAAATAAAAAGGGCTTTTACTTTTATCGTTCCACCCAAGCAAATTTCCCGGGAGGAGGAGTATGGAGACCTGTAAAGACACAAACAAATGTTTAAAGAATACGATGGAAAATTGTGAGCACATAATTTTTTAAAAGGGAATTTTAAATGCAAAAAAAAAATTTGCTGCAAGAAAGGGACACTGAAGGAGGAGAAAACTCCCTGGGGGGGTAATGTTGGGTTCGGAATGAATAAAATTATGACTCAGTGGATTAAAGGAATACAAATTCAGAGGTAGCGAAAAAAAACCCGATAACCTACTATTGACGAAAGAATGGAAATAATTGTAAAGTAAATTATCAGGCCCACTTGGAAAGAGTGCCAGTACTTATTGAAATTTTAAGTAAATGATGCAAAAAAGAGGGAAAGAGAAAAAACACAAGATAGGAAAATACAATTATGGAAAAGCAGACTTTTGGGGTTTAAAAAAATTTTTTGGAGAGAAGTGGAGTTTTCCTGCAAAAAGGAGTACCCCCGAAAAAAGGGAGAGTTCATCCGAATTTCACGAAGGAATAAATATTTGTCCCAAGGGTAGTTTTCGAGAAAGAAAAAAAAATGAATGGTTTAAAAGAAATGTGAATTAGCAAGACTAGAAAGAGAAAAAAAAATGGAAAAGTTGGAGGAAAAAAAGGGGGGTATCAACTTTTTGGGAGAATCAAAACAACTAAAATGAATATGTAAGAATCCCAAGAGAAAAAGAAATAACTATGAGATATATAATAGAAAAAAGTAAAAACGAAACCCAAACTTTTTATAGATATATAAATGGAAAAATAAAAAAAGGAAGGAAAAAATGAAGGTAGAAGCATAGTGTATGAAGATGCATTACAACAGGCGAGGTGAGAATAATGCTTTAAAATGTATTTTTCAAAGAAAATGAATTTAAAACGAAAAAAATAAAACAAAAGAAAAAAAATGGGAAACATAAAAGTAGACGTAATAGAAGTAAAAAAAGGGTAATGGGAAAATCAAAATGTGAGAAAAGCCCCCGGGGCCAATGGAGTGTCTAATTGGATAAAGAAAAGTGCAGTAAACCAACTAGCAGGAAAGTACAAATGTAAAATTTAGAGTTCACCAAGGAGAGCAGAGTCCCGCTTGATTGGGAAAAAAGCAAAAAATTGTGCCCAAATTTCCAAAAGGGGGAGACAAGAAGAACCACTAAAATTTAAAGGCCAAAAATTTAACAAGTGAGGGCAAAAATGTTGAAAAATTGAAAGGGGCAGATGGGTTTAAAAATTTGGAAGAGACAAACACCCACAGGTGGCCCGTTTGGGTTAGAGGAGGAATGTCATGTACAACGAATGTATTTAACTTTTACCAGAGGGATCGATGTGACCAGGAAAAAGAGGGGGGGTCGATTGCATATACTTGGACCTAAAAAAAAAAAAAGGGTTTAAAAAGTACCTCATAAGAGACTGCTCTGGAAAACTAAAAATGTAGGAGGATTGAAGGTGGTTTGCTGAAGTGGATGGGAAACTTTTTGAGCAACAGAGAGATGAGAACAGTAAAAAAAATCAGAATCAAATGGGGCAGTGTGATAATGGAGTTCCCCAAAGGATCAGTATTGGGCCCCGTGATGTTTTTGGTCATTAAATGATATAACAGAGGGGTGACAGTTATATGGGTTTTATTCGCTGATGATGCTAAATTACAAGAAAAGTAGAGAGTAAAGAGGGCGTGAGGATTTTCAAAAGGTCTAGTAAAATTTTTAGATGGAGTCACTATGGGGGAAAAAGGGGTTTAATGCTAAAAAATGTAAAGTGATGGGGAAAGGGCAGTGCAAAAAGAGACAGAGGGAAAGATTCGATGGGAAAATTATGGTAATCAAACAAAGGTCGAAAAAAATCTGAGGTGTGGATTACGGATAAATTGTCACCCGAGAATTATATAAAAAAGATCACAGGGGATCATTCAGTTGCGAGGAATATAAAAATGGCATTCAAAAAATTTTGGGGTGAAGAGAGATTAAAAAATTGATAAAATCTTTGTTCGACCAAGGGTTGGGAAAATCGGGAGTGATTTGGTCACCCCAAAAAAAAGAAGGAAATTTAAAGGAAAATTGAGAGAAAACAAAAAGAGCCACAAAAGGGTCCAACGAGATTTAAAATATAGAAACTTTCAAGACAAAAACTCCCAAAACCCTTTGGAAAGAAGAGAAAGGGGAGATTTTATAGCAGTGTTGAGCATCAATGGGTCTGGAAAAAATTGATAGAGAAGATCGATTGTGTGGGACGAAAAGAAGTGCAAGAGGTCATGAGAAAAATTGAAAAAAGGGCAACATCAAGAGGGAATAAAAAAAAACAGCTTCCCGTATAAAGATAGAAGCCTGGGAAAACCTTTACAGAATGATTTAAAGCAAGAAGATTCAGGATTTAAAGGCAACTGGATAAAATTTGATTTGGGGAGGGACGTCAAGCATAGCTCTTTCTTGTTGTTACAAATAGGGGAAAAACAAATAGGTAAATACAACTGGGGGCCAATAGTATAGGGGGAATTTTCAAAATCAAAATTTTTTTTTCGTACTTTTTTGGTATTTGCTTGTACTTTGAAACTGTCGTGTGCAAAGTTTCAGACTAATCGGTTTTTATATTTAGAGGTGGCGGATCGATCTTGAAAATTTTTTCCCCTTTTCGCCCCCCAGGTCAGACCACAAAAAGCAAAAAGAAATTTGGCTTCTTTGGCCCTAGTGTTCCCACTATCACAGGAGCAAAACTTCCCAGCCGTGGAAAAGTTTTACGAGAATTTTTCTACCCCAAAGGGAAAAGAAGAAGACGGGCAGCAGAGTAGTGAGGGGGTCAAAAGGGGGTCCCGACTTCTGGACACGATAGGACCCCCCCCATCGCAGAAAATAGGGAGGAGGAAAATTTCTGGACTTTTTGACGATGGAAGATCCTGACAAAAGCAAGAATACTCGGGGGCACCCTGCGAAAAAACAAAAACCTTCCAAAAATCTCCCAACCTTTTTTTCACATCGCCCCCTCCGACCCCTCACTCTGATGACCATTTCCCCGAGACAAAGGGAAATTTCCCCTTGCCCACGGGAGAAGGGGAGGGGGGGTTCGTGGGTGGTCTGGACAGAAGCTGAAAGAATCGGTTTTCCCCGTGAAAGCTCTCTCCACGTACCGTCAAAAGACGCCAAAGGAGAAAGATGGTGGAGCGGAGTCGCATCGTCTGATCATCAAATCCCGCCAACGCTGCCAACACTCGACTTCTTCTTCCGACGCCAAAAGGGGCGCTTCTCCACCCAAAACGATTGGGACACGGGGGACGAAACCGTCCTATCCCCCGACTCGTCGGAGCCCCCTTTACAGAACTGGGGGGCAGTAGCCGCCAACCCTTCGAATTGTGGCGAACGCAAGTAGCTTGGGCCACATCCACAAAAGCTTGTGCGAATCCCGGTCCATTTGAAGGGAAAAAGCGAAGTACGGTCCACTTTTGGGGAAGGACATCAAAGAGACTTTCAGTCCCTCTTACCCCTCTTACCGTTCATTGGGACGGGAAGATCCTTTCCCCAGGACGATGGCACTCGCGCCCAAAAACTCCCATCCTCGTCACAGGGGAAAGGGGTGGAGAAGCTCCTAGGAGTCCCCAAACGCATCCCGGAACTGTTGATGCCGCCCCACATGTGTTCGAGGGCCCAAAGACTGGGGGGTCCAGGAAAGAGTCGTGGCAATGTGCTTCGCACAACCATGCCCAAAACTGGGCCCAAGGTGCATCACCATCTTGCAACAGAAGATCGGCCCACCCCTCGTTTCCTTGCTTCCGTCATCACGTCCACGAAATTTTCCTTGAGAAGGCCTTTTCTACGTTTTGGGGTCTCTTCTGGTCCTGAGATCAACTTCCTCGCTTCAAAGGGCTACTAGTCTTTCATCAACCAGTTGGCAAAAAACCCCCCCACCAACGAAATCTGCCGGAGACTCTGGGTTCCCAAAAGGGATGATCTTTCAAGGTTTAAACGCTGCTTCAGACAAAGCAGCCCCGGGCGACTATAAGGAACTCGCTGAGCTGAGATCCTTTTCCTCGGCGGCGCTCTTACGAAGACCTCGATCCGTACCCCCGGGGCGCTTCATCGAGCACGTTTTGGGTGGGCGTATCATTTACGCTCGAAAATGTCTTGTTTCGGGAGCAGCTGACTGGAGTCGTCACACCTCGAGAAATGTCAGCCCTCCACGGTTTTTCATCGTTCCAACCCAGATCTACGTCCTGCGTGGTTCGAATCGATGGTTCCATCCTACGCCCCCCAAAGATCTTTGGGTTCGCTAAGGACATCCTTCATACCACGCGAAAATATTCGGGAAAGGGCCCGCTTCAACCCCTGACCGCCATTTCTGGTACTTAGCAAAGATCTCATTGGCCCGTCACTGTCAACTCACGTCTCCCTGTCTCCCCAAAAAAGCAATTGTACAGGCCATTTTCTACGATGAAGGAGGGGCCCAGGAAAACCCCCCAAGCAAAAACCTCCCTCATCACAAGTTCCTGCGGTAACACTGCCCTCCTTCGCCACGAAAAATTCCCCCCGCCTCTTTAAGCTCTTGATATCAGACCGCTTTCCGTCCGCCAACCCTCGGAATGGGAGGAAGAGGAATTGTACGTCGAGGCTGCCCCGAATGAGGGACTTCGCGTCGCAACGACACAGCCGAGCGAGGAGTGGCGCTCATCCGTCCTTCAACCTCCGGCTGAAAGACGAGGAAAAGCGCCCGTTCCTCCTCCCAAGTTTTGGAGGCCCATCGCCCTCAAAACCGGACCTCGAAGGGTTTCCCCTTTCCCCGCCAAGCCGGCCCAAAGATGGGGGGCTCCCCTGATACCCCCCACCCAGGGGCTAATACTCACCAAGAGGGGGGCCAGCGCCCGCTGGGGAAGGGGGTTTTGGCTTGTCTCTTTCAAAAGATGAATCCCCTCCTTTTAGGCCAGTGCATAAAAGGTAAATAAAAAAGTTGTAATCCCCCACCCCAAATATCAACCGATTGAGGGCAAAACCCAAACCCCAAAACCAACACCCAAAAAAAAAAAACAAAAAAAAAGACCCCCAAAAAAACAAAAAAAAAAAAAAAAATTTGAAAGAGATGAAATTTTCACCAAGAGGAAAAAAAAAAATAAATTTGGGTTTTTGGATAATCAAAAAAAAAGTGGAAGGGTTTTAAAGAATGGGAAAGGGTAAGAAAAGGGGAAAAAGAAAAATTTATTGGTTTTTAAAAGGGAAAGAAATTGTAAAAATAAAGATGGAGTGGTTGGGAAAGGATTAATGCAGGGAAAAAGAAATGTGGGAATTTGTAAAAGTAAAGGAGAAAACAGGGAAATTAAAAAAATGGGAATGGTAAAAAAGAAAAACCGAAAGAAAAAGACCCGGGGGTAAAAAAGTCACTAGCACCCCTTTCACCAAAAAAGTACATGAAAAAAATCACCGGGGACATTTTAAACCCCTTAAGGAAAATATGTATGGCGTTTTCTTATTTGGATGAGATGATGAAAAGCTGATTTTATCAATGATTCGACCGAGATTGGAAAATGCAGCAGTGGTTTGGTCACCGCATAGAAAGACAGATAAAGATATAAGAATTTAATCTTCCAACCCTGGAGAAAAGAAGGGAAAGATCAGATTAATGTGTTCAGAGTTGGCAAGGGACTGGAATTATTTAATAGAGATGATAATTAAGTTTTTTGTGGGACGAGAGAGATACGAGAGGTCATGGGAAAGAAGTTGAAGAGGACCACATGCAAGACAATAATTTTTTTTTTAAAGTACAGCTTCCCATACAGACACACTGAACTGTGGAATAACCTGGATAAGGAGGTGGTCCATGCCATACATATTCACGACTTCAAAGCAAAGCAGTATAATAGTTTTGGAGACGGGACAGTATGAGCTTATCCCTCTTGTTGTAAATCACGACTAGAATACCCACTCTATTGGACTAGCCCACCCGATACAAAGCCCTCCAGCACAAGCACACACTTACTATGTCATATAAGCCACATAGGGCCTTTGTCTCTTCCTTATCCTTGTTGGTGTCAAGTTCCCCTCAACCTCCAACCCCCCCCCCCCCCCCCCCCCCCCATCTCAAGCCTCCTGCCTCTGCGGGAAGAGCCCGGGTGCTTCTCAGCACGGGGACCCAGCACCAGTAGCACAGCAAGAGATATAAAGCAAAGAGCAGACCAGCAAGCAGAAAAGCTTTCAGCACAGCAGTAGGGGCAGGGGACGGGGGCGACGGGGGCGCTTTCTAAAATATACACCATGGCCATTAGTCTGAAGTAAGATGCTTTGGGTGGTTAATGCAACTGTCTTCCTGTCTCTCTAGAAAGATTTTTGTCATAATTCTAACTTGGATTAATGATTTTTTGGCTCCCCCCCCACATAATAATTGGTTAAGTAGGCAAGGGTTATATTACCACCACTTACATACATACATACATACAGTTAGTTGGAAATGAGTTTGATGAGGGTGTGGATATAGGACTTTAACTATAGCTATAAAACTTTGGACTATAAAAAGTTGGGGTTTTTTTCCATGTAACTCTCTCTCTCTTCCTCTCTCCTCCCCCCCCCCCCCCCCCCCCCCCCCCCCCCCCCCCCCAGCCCCCCCCCCCATGGTACAATTTTAGTAGTCTAGTTTAGTTTTTAGTTAGGATAACACAACAGACAAAAACTTGGACAAAAAAACATCTATTACAGTAAAGTCCATACTCATGTCCTGTCCCATACATATGCACTTTAAGTTACACTAAAAATAATAATAATAATAATAATAATAATAATAATAACAAAAACACAGACACAACTATGTCTACAACTCAACCGTAAACCACAGGAGTAAGCTATAAACGCTAACACATAAAAAACCTGGTGTTGTATTACCGGGCCTAATTAAACTGACTTAAACAACACACTGGTAACATCACGTCTAACAGATTGTGTGTGGTGTGTGTCTATGTGTTCTGTGTGTTGCTTTCGGTTGTCTTTTGGTTAGTTTTCGTGTGGCGTGTGGGGGTGGTTGCTTCTTGTGTGTCCGGTCACTCCGTGTGTGTGTGTCGTGTCTGTTGTGTGTGTGTGTCTTATACACCCCATCACTCTTAGTCTTTGCGTGTGCTGTGTGTTGGTGTGGATATCTAGAACGCAGGCAGTTATAAACTGGGTACAAACAGTGGCGTCCACCGCGGGGGGGCTAAGGGGACTTAGCCCCCCCAAAGTTCAAGGACTCAGCCCCCCAAAATTGCTGCTAGTAGCCTGCTACCCCAAAAACAATAAAAAGGAAATTTATCCAATTTTCAATGCCAGAGCAAAACCTTAATTTTTCACACTTTTATAGAAAATTGGCTTGATGGTTCATTTATTTAAATGTTTGAAATATGTTTGCTAACAAACTTAAATTAACCTTGGCAAGTAACACAGTGGTAGGCAGGTTAAGGCAGTGAGTGGGAGCCAGGGTAAAAGCAGTGGAGCAGGGTAAGGCAGTGGGAGGCAGTGGTAACACAGGAAGGAGGCATGTTAAACACAGTGGTAGGCAGGGTAACACAGTGGTAGAGGGTAACCAGGACGGGAGCATTTAACACAGTGGTAGGTAGGTAAAGGCTGTGCGGAGCCAGGGTAAGCAGTGGGAGGCAGGGCAAACACAGGACGGAGGCAGGTACACAGTTGTAGGCCGGTAAAGGCAGTTGGGGCCAGGGTAAGGCAGTGGAGGCAGGGTAAAAACAGGACGGGAGGAGGTTAACACAGTGGGAGGCAGGTTAAGGCAGTGGGTGGCAGGGTAAAACAGGAAGGGAGGCAGGATTAACACAGGGACGGGAGCAGGTTAACACAGGACGGAGGCCAGGTTTTAATGCAGCCGGGTGGCAGGGTAACACAGGAACGGGAGGCCAGGTTAAACAAGTGGTATGCAGGTTAAGGCCAGTGGGTTGCCAGGGTAGGCAGGCGGTTGCAGGGTAAGGCAAGTAGGAGGCAGGGTAAAAATGGCTTTAGTTACTTTATCATGATCATGTACTTTATTCTGTTTAAATACAGTATCCCATGTACCTGTTTTTGTGCAATAAGGGAAATCCTTGAAATATCTTGTAAGTATAATTATATATATTTTTTCATATCAAGAATAAAACCTTACTGAAGAAACAAACCAAAAACATACATTGTGCAATTCTTTTGTTTGTTAGTGGAGAGAGAAAAAATGGCAATTTATTATTTTGTATAACAGATAAAAATTTTCTTCAATATCAAATTAGTTAATATGGTTGATATGATGCATGGTTAACTCTATAAGTTATTGGTCATGTAATTAAAGCTTAATTCCACTTTCTTTCTTTTGGGCCTCAAAATTACCCTGGAAATGATTCACATTTTCACAAATATTACCCCCACGGACCCCCAGCTGGATAGGCTCGCTGCGCTCGACCATCACCACCCCGGGGCTAAAGCCCCCCAAATTTTTTTCCTGGGACGCCACTGGGTACAAATGCGTAAAATAGAACCAAGCGTAACGGGAAAGATGATTACAATCTGAAGGGGAGACTAATTGGCACGTTATCAACAACAGAGTGCATTAATGGTACCCCCGAATTGAATTGCAATCCACGACAGATGATCGTAAGTAGTGGTGGAATACAGTATATAAGCATATCCACGGAAACGTTCAGATGAAAAGATGAGATTTGAGGTTAGATAGACGAGGTTAAGATTAAGTATATACATTAGTCAGGTTAAGATAGAGACAGGAAGGAGCTATGTGGAGATAAAGATAAAGGAAGTAGAAGATAAAAATAATACAGATAAAGAGGCGTTTAAAAATTGAAGTCACGGATTAAATATTAAGTCTATAGGTTCTGGAGGTCAGTTTTTAGTCAAACAGAATGTAAAGGTTCGTACTGTGGTACTAGGACAAATCATGGCTTATTACTAACCGTTTGAATACAGTAAGTGTGTGATATGCGAGTGGAAGAGTATGTGCGTGTGTGTGTGTTACTAGCACATAGTACACACATTCATGTATAACTTAATAATGCCATATGCAGGTGGTTTTGGTTTTAAACATATATACCTTAATTATTGGGAAGGACGGAATACAATAGGTGTGTGATGGCGCTGACGTGTACCAAAACTAGGTCAAGGAGAGATGGACGAATAGTGAGCTTCGGTGAATATTACGTGCGTGGACAAGGCTGTATTCCCTTAACTATCAGGATCCTTTAAATCATTTAAATTAATTTCAATAATTTCAAAACATTAGTGGGTAGTTGTAGAGCTTAAGGATAGTTCGTTCGATAATGTGGTTTGCTTGGGTAAGTTGTGATTCTCCGTGAATTATGTAAGAGGAACAAACAAAATGTCCTAAATTCATTACAATTCTTAGTCATTTCACACCATTATGCAGTTATAAAGTTAAGGTTAGTTTGTAAAACTGTTAGTTTTGTGAGGAGGTTTACGTCGTTAGTAATGGGTTAACTGTTGTCGTATGGTGGTAGATGTAATAGTTAAAATATTTAGTTATATAAAAAATAAATTTTGTTGGTTACTTCAAAGTTTTTTGCGCTATTTGTGGTAACACAGGGGAGCATATTAATACAAGCTTAATTTTCCCTGTAAAATCTACAAAATAAGTCCATTATATGAACCAGAAATAATGCAACCCAGACTGACTTGGGGATTCTGGCTGCAATGCAAGGCCTATTTGGTGTTAGGGTAATATTTATATGTAAAGCATTCCTAGAGTATCAATGTCACTTGTCTCATGGAGTCAATCCTTATCAGAGTATTGTGAACATTGACCCCTTGGCAGACCAGACTGCTAGACAAAAAAAAAAAAAAATCAAAAATTTAGTTAATTCTTGCTTCCGAAAACCAAAATTTACTGCTAATCTTGCTTTCAAACTAAAATTTACTGTTTAATTCTTCTTTAATATAAAAAATTTACTGTAATTCTATTTAATATACAACAATTTTACTGTGTACTTCTCTCTAAGATACAAAAAATTTACTGTTAAATTCTCTTTAATATCCCAAAATTTACGTTAATTCTCTTCTTGAATATACAAAAATTTTACTGTTAATTCTCTCGTAATATACAAAATTTACTGTTAATTCCTCTTTAGATATACAAAATTTACTGTAATTCTCTCTTTAATATACAAAAATTTAATGTTAATTCATATTATAAAAAACCAAAAAAATTTACCGTTATTTCTCGCTTTAAAAATCAAAAATTTACCATTAAATCTCGCTTTAAAACAAAAATTTTACTATTAATCTCGCTTTATAAATCTAAATTTACGTTTAATTTCGCTTTAAACCAAAAATTTTGTTAATTCCTGCTTTAAAAATTCAAATGAAACTATTAACTCGCTTTAAAAACCAAAATTTACCGGAATTCCATTTAAAGAAAAATAAATGCCATGAATTCTCGCTTTATAAACCAAAATTTTGCATTAAGCTCGGCTTAATCAAAGTAAAATTTGCGTCACTATCGCTTAAAAAAAACATAAATCTACTGTTAATTCTCACTCTAAAAACAACAGTTATAGTAATTCTTACACTAAGAGACTAAAATATACCAGTAATTACTACTGGTAAGAAACCAAAATTTATGGCAGGTTAGGTTAGTTCTGGTACAAAAAGTACAACGAAGCGGATGTGTCACTTTTCAGTGCGATTCTAACAAAACCGATGTAGTGTAGAAATACCTTAGATGACGCTCTTTCCAAGAAGATATGTTTGGTCTACTGGTACCGTCTCCCGACTGGGTAGGGCAATGTCTATACGGTTTGTGAGTTTGAGTCTCAACCAAGGTATACATATATAATAATGGGAAATAAGATTTATTCCCCGAATTTGATTGGTTACCCTGTCAGTCGTCTGTGAAAAGGATCTTCTGACGAGATTCATGGAGATAATTGTGGGCCCAGGGGCAGTGTATTGCTCTGTGGGTCTTATCTCTTTCCCCCACTATGGGTTCATTACATTAGTTTCCCTGTCTAGGCCTTCAGGAACAGGGATGACATCATCATTATCCTAGTCATGAGGGTGCAATTCCCCCTTCAGAATCCCCTTCAGAATGACATCACAACGACAGATAGAGAGAAGGATTAGAAGAGGAAGTGTTGAAGTGGTGTCTCATGGCTTCAAGGCAGACACGGGGCGGTACACACGACAAAAGATTGACGTGTTTGTCTGTCCCAGCCCGAACTACATCACTACAAAAATGTAACTGAAAAAGAACATTAAGTAAGTTATTTTTAACCATTAATGTTTAAGACATACGTTAATTTAATTTACTGTATCGGCAAATGTCAATACCTCAGGACTAGGTGATTAGGTCTTGTTATAGCAATGTTAAGGTGATGGAGAGCAGTGTGTGTGTGTGTGTTGACCAACCCTTGAACTTCAAAAATGTTTCTAACAACAAATTATAAACTGAGAAAATTTGCGTTTTTTCCCATGTTACTACTCAGACTCATCTATAATGACACTGCAATTTACACAAAGCCTTAACGAGAGGCGATTGCGTACATAGATACTCTGAAACTTCCTTATAAGTGTCTCGAACACAAAAATATCAATAACATTAGTTTTCACAAGTTAACAATAAAAATTGATTGTGTTTTGGTAAAATTGTCTGAGAGTTTGTTCCATGCCTCTTATAATGTTCTATTTGGTCTTACCAAACTTGCATTAGCGCCTTAATGAATCATAAAAAAGTTAATATAAATGGGTGGAAAAAAAATGCCCATGCTGTTTTAATATGATCCTTACTACACGTACGATTAAGGTTTCAAAACATTACCATTTAAATAAACTTGGAATATACTAACTTTACAGTTAGGGAGGACGACAGGTTTAAACAAAATACCTCTCCACCAATAACCACCACTACCACACGCAAAAACCACTTATCACAAAAATTTCTATAACTACTTTACAAATACTTAATAAAATTTCATCAAATATTTACTAATTAATGCAACATACTTTCGGGCTAATATTAGAAAAAGGACTGTCTGGATTCAAGTATTTTTTCACCTTCTACTGTTCTATAAGTCATAACGATGTGAAAGTACCAATAAATGTTTGTGCAGCATAAATTTTCATAGGCTAGGTTATGTTAGGTTAGTGGAGGGTTTAGGTTAGTTTTAAGGGTTTTCTTAGGATTATTTGATGCTTTTACAAATGGAGTGTCTGTCTGTTTCCCCAGTCAAACGTTAAAAAGTGTATTTAAAAAATTTTGTCATCACTTTTCGAATTGCAAAAAACATGCTTTTGAGGGTTTGCACAGGAAAAAAATGGGCCCCGTACCGAAGTCATGATGACGGGCGAGCGACCAACCTTCATCGACTGAGAGGTTAACTTAAAAGGGAGTATTTGTTTCGGAACGAAGAGCAGCGACGAAGGTCGGACGAGACAGGGGTACCCCCGTGTCTTCCGTGCGACCTTCGGACCGTCGTCGCTGCTCTTCATTCCGAAAACACCCTTTAAGGGGATTGAGTCCCGCGTGACAATATTAAAAAAAAATTAATATACGAATTTGAGTTCATATGGTCTATGGCAACACCCTATCCTTTGGCTTTTGAATGGTGGAATTTTTTCAGTCGGGGACATTTTTTTAAATGGGCCCATATAGACGAGAGGGCATCGTTAACACTCAAAATTGTTACAAAACCAAAAAAAATTGAATTTTTTGGGGGATAATTTTCTATATATCCAAAACTAAGCTTTTTAAAAAAACCAATAAACAGCCATCTCAGGGTGAAGTTTGTTACCCAGGTAACAATTCTGGAAACAATTTTGATATGAAAAAGTGCAACTGCTGTTACAAAAAAAATTTGGGAAACAAATGTACATCAAAAAGGACTAGAAAAGGAGAGAAGAAGAAGGAATTACACGAGAGACAATAACAGAAGAGGAAGACAGACAAAGGAATTCCAGCCGAAAGCTATGCACCTGGTGAATTTGACGAACCTTGCAACCAATGAGGGGCGTGGCGTTGCACATGACACCCTCGCTTTGAGCGATTAATTAATACCTGTAAGGGGGGGACAAGGTGCAGATCCTTTTATGATATGCATGATATGTGATTATTGATCCCATAAAATTCATATGAAGTAGCATGACAACTAGTTACTCTCCTGGCGCGCAAGAAACTTAGCAAAACTTCAAATGCGCTTTCTCAAAACTAGTATAAATGAACATAAAATGATCTATTTTATTTTTGGCAGATTTTCACGAAAACTTGAGGACACACAAAATCAAATATCGTAGAAAAAAATCTGTTCTGATTTCATTTGTTGTTTAAAGTCTAGTTTTGATATTATGGATAATATCCTTAACATTTTTTTGTTTTACTATTATTTTTTAAAAATTAAAAAAAAAATTCAAAAAAAAAATTCAAAATATCTCAGAACAAATTGTTAAAATAACAAGAATTATCAATATGCCTCAGTCACAATGAAATCGGTCAAAAATGGCTGAGAAGATGCAATTCAAAATTTCATCAAAAAACGACAAAATAGGCTCTTTAATTTTTTCTACTTTTTCCTTAATATGATCAGCTTGAATGAAAATTTCATGAGATAAAACAAGGGTACTTACTAACTTACACAACAACATATAAATATTCATGACCGTAGAGGCAATTTAAAATTCACGGCGGACTCTCCCTTTAAAGGTAAACCATTCCTCAGTCGTTCGTTCGGCGCTCACTCAACCTTCTCATGACTGCTCGGTACGGGGCCACTATCCCTCCATTAGGAAAAAACCAGAACATATTAAGTTGAAACAAATCGAATTGTCTGAT
The DNA here is from genome assembly GCA_016584305.1 of Chionoecetes opilio. NCBI lineage: Eukaryota > Metazoa > Arthropoda > Malacostraca > Decapoda > Majidae > Chionoecetes > Chionoecetes opilio. The sequence goes on from JACEEZ010001805.1 coordinate 227,045, forward strand.
AATCTTGCAAGCATAAAGTATCTTTTACCAACTTCCCCTTTCTACTTAAACAGTGTGTTAGGGTTAACATAGCAAGAATATGTGAGTAAAATTAGCCCATTAAAACAAAACTAGTTTACATCGTCAACACACGAATAAAAATAAAGGTATTATTATGATTTAGGTCATCTTCGGCCTGACATTTTTAAACCGTTCTCATCGTGTAGGTCGCCTCATCTGAGTCTTGAACCCCCATTTCCCAAGGGCGCAAATTAGAGCGAACTGCAACTCCGAAATTGCCAGTGGTCTGCTGGCAGTTTTAACTCAAAGGTGCGTCTTCGTGTTTGCTCGCGACTAAATATTTTCATAATTAATTTCGCTATAAACATTGATGCACCGCATCCGAATACAAAAAATATAGTCTTCTGTTGTTCTACTAATTATATGGATGCATTATTACGATGGAACGTTCTATTATAGAAATTTAATGCAAATTACTCGGCCTCGAGTAGAACAAAGCTTAATAATTTTTTACATGTCATATTGTGGCATGTAAAATTGGGTGATGTTCACACGTTTTCTAAGACAGTACTGCTGCGTCTGGCAAACGCTTGTCAAAATAAATAGCAATGCCTTGGAAAACGAAGAATAAAGGAATGCCGAAATCGCTTGTTGCTGACGACAAGGTAGGTATAATGTGGAGGCGGGCACACGCCGCGGGCGGGGAGGTGGTGGGCGGGGAGATTGTGGCGGGGAAGATTGAATCAAACATGCCACTTCACCGTGGACTTCATTGCACTTCCAGGCTTTCTTTGATTTGATACCACAATAATAACAGGAAAATATGACTGCTAGTATAGATAACTTCTAAACATACGTTATTGACTATATAATATCATAGAGTAAACATTTACCTCGCCTCTCAACTATAACCTACTTGGTTATTTGGGTAAATGCATGTCTTAAAAGGACTTCAGGCTTCTATACATAGACATATAGAAGAAAATCGTTCTTAAAATTATACTTTTGTGGTTTAAGTGAAGTGGAATAAGGGCCCATATTTTTTTTCAAGTTGACCAACTTTTTCGACCCAATTGTGAGTTAAAATGTCCGCGGACCATTGGCATTTCGGAAGATTGCGTTCTCTCTAATTGTGTGAATAAAAATAGTGCTATATTAATATATAATACCGAAAATATAGTTATTTCACCAGAAACGGTTTATTTTAGGTTAATAGGATTAGCGTTAGGTTAGAGGTGGGAGTTTGGTTTAGTAACAGATGATATCAAGGAAAAAGAAAAAATTCAAAATACGGCAAGATCCTAAGCGGAACAAGATTTGCCCCCACTCCCCCCCCACACCTATAAAAACATAAATATGAATTCCGGCAAAAAAAACGAGGACAGATACATCAAAAAACATCAAAACTATTCAGTAAAACTAAGTTTCAGCTTCACAATCGCGGGATGACCGAATCCGCAAATTTACAAAAAATATAATAATACTATAACACTACGTACGTTTAAGGCCCAGAAGTGTAATGCCAACGATACGGACAGATACACATACAAGCGTGATAACATAATTGAGTCACTTAAATCAAATACGGTCTTCCGACGTGCAGTTGGGGGTTGAGGGGGATGGACGTCACGCGATCCAGGGGAGCGTGTGTACTCGAGTTGGCCTTTCCCCCCCCCCCCCCCCCCCGGTTGAAATTATGAAGGATTTAATCATTATCTACTAGTTTAATGGATCATTACATTACCTTATAACAACACAATGTATTAATGGACATGTGTATTTACCAAATAAGCAGTACATGAAGCATGGCTGTAATAAAACAATACGTTAAAGGGCTAAGTGGCATCGTGTTGGGGCGGGGGAGGATGTAAATGTAAACACGTGACTCTTGACACGTGAACACAGCGGGCGGGCCAGCCTAGTCCTCCTTCCTCCCCCCGCCCAACACGATGACACTTAAGCCTTTTACAGTATTGTTTATTACTGCTCTGTTGTTTCATGTAGTGCCGACCGGACGTAATTTGGTCTTCCAAGGACGGTTTCTATTCGGACCGCCATTTTTGAGTTTGGTGTTTGTTTCATATAAATAAGAGTGCGTAACAGTTTGAATATCCCAGAGTAAAACAACCATTTAACAGTTCTAGTATAATATCATATAAATACAATATGTAACTGAACCAGAAACCAAAATAGAAAATGAATAAAATGACAGCCAAAAAAAAGTTGCGCAAAGTTTGTTTAACCAAAATCAGCTGATTGGCGAACTTTCATGGGAATTCAAATACGAGACGGAGTACATTTCTTGTAAATAAGCGTATATGAGTGCTGTTCTCTACTTTAACATGTAAATATCAGAAATGCCTATATCTTGTCTAATTTTCGTATGATCAAGCTCAGTTTGGGCCCGTATTTAACCCGGGTGACAAAAACACTCAACGGTGTTAAATTGGCCAGTGTAATGTACCCCCCACGGCATATCACGTGAGGAATTAACGGCTTATTTGCACTTGTTCTTTGTTTCGATTGTGAATGCAGAATATGAATTAGTTCTTTTTGCTGGTATGTAAATTAAAGGGTAAATTTTTACTCAAGGACCAGAATTCGCTACACAATTGGGAGAATGACTCTGTTTACCGTAATGGATACGGAAAATGTGCCAGCTTAAACCAATACTTCCTATAAACCAATACTCTCCTGAATAACTGGGGGGCTATGCCCACCATACCTCCATGCTAGTAAACTACCTACATGGGCAATTGATTACAGTAACCTAAACGGTATTATTTTTACATTAGGACCGGAAATTCCCTACACAATTGGGAGGTGGTTGTTTACTTATTGAATCTAGAAACATTTCTCATGATTTCCGTCGCAAATCATACTTTCGAAAGAAATGAAAGTGCATAGGAGGCGAGGAGCAAGTGTTTACGTGCGCCTGACTCTTCTTCCTCTTGTGACCTGCATCGCTCTGTATCCCTTGCCGCGGGACACTTTTTTAATGCAGATTTGACATTGTTGGAGGTTAAAGCGTGTGTTAGTTAGGTTAGTGAGTTTCTCCCCAAAAGGTGGGGTTAGGTTAGTTTAATTTTCATATTCCTATACACTCGATCTCCTTACTATTAAAAACATCTTATATCTCCGAAAGAAGGATTTGTGATGGAAGCTGTAGAGAGAAATGTTCATAGAATCCAATAAGTGTAAGCGGAAACCATACTCCCAATTGTGTAGGGAATTCTGGCCCTAGGTAAAGTATACTAAATTAAGAACAAATGCTTAGAAATTATAAGAAAAACTAACATAGACCTAAGAAAAAGAAGAAAGATAGGAACTCAAAAGACTGGAACCCAAACAGTGTGCGTGTTGGTCATCTTTTCCGCTAAACCAGAGGGTGAATGTGAAGAACAGCTCACAGAATGTTGATAGGTCCATGGGCATGGGATGGACATGTTTAATGATTTGAGGTTTGTCAAATTTTAAGATTTTTTTTTTTTTTATATATTATGACGCAATTTACCCGAGTTAGGTCCGTATTTACCACCATTAGTGTAACAAGGCGGTTTCCGCACTTAGAAGTGTATTGCTAACAGAGCTATGATGAAATTTGTTTCAAACTTAATGACATATAGGTAGTGACCCTCCATGATGTATTAACTTTCTGTTTGTTATTTCAAAATAGATATGGAAACTAGATCAAAGTTTGTCAAAACCAGGACCAAATTACCCCGCGGCAAAATACTGCCTTATTTGGTAAATAAACATGTTCCAGTAATACCAATTATGTTGTATAAGGTAATCTTATTACTAGCACTGCTATTGCTACTACTAACACTACTATTATATTATTACACTACTACTTTACAAGTCCTATACTATACGATACTTCTTCCTGCTACTATGATTACTACTACTACTGTTACTATTACTACTACTACTACTATAGTATGAGGAGTAAGTAGTATTTATTATTGTTGTTTTATTGTTAGTTATTTAGTTATATAGCTTACAAATGGAAATGGTAGACATGAAACGTGGGCGCACGGAGCGGACCACCCGCCTCTCAGCTATGCTGCTGATAGAATGACGGCAGATCAAGAGGGGCTAGGGGTGGCCGGATCACATGAAGTAAGTGCCGGCAGCGTGAGCCAAAACTCGTCCAGGCCGTGCGGTAAGACCGTATAACTGTGACTTAAAAGGTTAAGAGAAACACAAGGCCGTAGGGCTGAAAAAAAAACTCTAAAAAAACTAAACATACCAAAATTACCTTTTCAGTCCCCTGGCATGGACCGCCATGTTGAAGACCACACATAGAAATTTCCGATGGCAATCTCTGTGGTTATTTCAGGCTGTTCCTCCTCCTCCTGCGCTTCCTCTGCTGCGTGGAGGCCCTGGACATATCAGCTCTTTGGTTAGGGTGGCTATAGAGGCGTGGGTTAGTGAGTGGGGCCTGTTGAGCGGTAATGATGGATTCGCGAAGTCCACACAGATTCCGGAAAGCCGATACCTTCGCTATGCAGGTATCGACGATCTCCACCCGGGCGGTTGTATGTCCGGCCCAATGTGTCCTCTGAAGGCTGTGATACGGGATAAATATAACGTAAAAAATGTATTAGGGTTAATATATTTAGTAATTAGTAGTTCAATTACTATGTAACGTAATAAACCGTAATATCAGGGTCCCTATTCTAAGAGAGGATATCCAAACTTCTTTTTTTGTTTTGTATAGTCGCATCCTCCTCCTACTATTACAGAGAGCTTACCGCTACTACTAATATCTCACGCAGCACATTGCGGACAGCCTCCCGTAAGCAACCGATTGGAGGAATCATTGAAGGCATAGTTCCCGACATCTGTCGAGAGTGACGCCGGAGATGAGCAGACCTCGCTTCTCGATGGTGCGATACGGTGGCGGTCTGTGGACTCTGGGCTGGGGGAAGAGGAGAGAAGGGTAGGAACAGTGGCGTAGCTAGGTATTTATGATTGGGTGGGGCACCTGGGAGGGCAACAGCAACTATGGGTGGGCACTAGATGAGCTGACAAGACCATACAAGCTGGGGAGTTTTGGTGGGGACTGGGACTTACTTTTTATGACAGTGCCAAGCCCCCCCCCAACCCACAACCCCCACCCTTTGCATATTTTGCATTCTGACCAATTGTAATAGGTGTTTTAGTCTGAATAAGGATAGAAATAAGTAGCTAATTGATTTATAGACGAGAGAGAGAGCGAGAAAATGTACGCTAGAATTCCTGTAAACCGATAATTCTTCCAGTTGTCAAACAAAAGATATTAAGGTTAGATAAACGAAAAGGTAATTCGCTTTTCCTGCCCTTCATGATTGCCTGAAGAGACAAGAAGGACAGTGTATGTCTTGTTCTTATAGGTTGCTCCAAAACATGACGCGAAGTGACGTTAATGTTTCATAGGTTAGTTGTGGAAAAAGGAATCACTTTTAGGGAGAAAACTTTTCGGTCCCAAATAGCCCACACGCGAACATGGCAAGGACCAAACATACGAGTGAACACGAGAGACCAGAGTTAAGAACTGGAAACATTTACCCGCGAGTGAACAGGAGAATAGTGAGTTCTGGATACTACAAGTGAATGAAAGTTACAGTGTTATCCTTAATAAACCCAAGAAAGATAAACGACTGATATTCCAAACCCATGCATGACCAAAAGTGGCATAGCATACCAGTGAATTAACCCGCCACTAACAGTGATGACTAGCGAAAAGGATCTGAAAACCACATTAACTCAAGCGGACTGGTGAGCACAGAAGAAAAGCTTAGCAACAGAAGAGAACCCCCCCCCCCCCCGCCAAAAGAAAACATAGAAGAAAAAAAAAAAGAAAAAAAAAAACCCCGCGCGACCAGCTCAGCCACCGCATGGGCGACACCAGAAACAACGTCGCTAGCTACACCATACCGACCGACGCAACCGCCCAGCTATAGGCCTCACGACACATCGCGCCAACATTACCACCACACACTCGCATTCCTCTCCGTCACTCGCCTCCTTTCACGCCTAAGAAAGAAACCAGCACGCAGTAAAAGATAAGAGAAAAAAAACAAGAACAAGCCAAGCAAAGAATAACCAGAAGCAGGAAAGAAGACGAAGGAACGAAGAACACAAGCAAAGAAAAAAATCCCGTCACGACATCCCATCCCAACATCGGCAGTAACAACCGCTGCCCCTTCGCTGCCAGCTCCCACAGCCCCGACACCTAGTTGGACACACACCCGAGCAGTCAGACCGAAACCCCCGCTCTACGAGAACTCCAATCAACTACAATACACTCCTGTGAAGTATAATATAACTTCCTTTAAGCCAGGGGGTTATCTATATATTGATATTGTAAGAAACTATTCCCCTCTTTAGCAGGTTATCTGAGTGCGAGGGTGAGAAGGAAATTTTTGCACAAAGGATTTTCCTCCCGTTTGTGTATGTCCCCTCGTGACGCACGCCGGCACACCTCCTGCCGACCCAAGGTTTATATATTACCTCTGCTCTCTATCAGTCCTCACCATGTAGCCAAAGTATGAAGTATTTATGTTCTGTAGGTGTATCAGCAATATCAGCAGGAAGTAGAAAGAATGTGGACCCATCTTTTTGAAACGAAATTTTGACTTTGAAAACTTTTGATTTTTTTTTTTTCTGAAAACGAAGTGACCAAAGAACACGTGAAAAAGTTGGATTTGGTATCCCCACGGTTTGGCGAGAGCAAAAAAGATCATCTCCACAGACTGTTTACTTGTTTAGTGAAACATCAGATTTAACAAGAAAAATAAAAGTAAAATAGAATATCATAATCTACCGTCAGCTATAAGGACCATGCCTCATTCAGCTGAAATTCAGTGCCAGTTTCGAACAACTACCTCCTCGAGAAGATCTGAGTGATGTTGGAAGAACGCAGTGAAGCAATCGATGAAATTTTGAATTCACGAGATTCATTTCGTAGGGGATTTTGATCAGCACGAGTTGAAGATTTAGCACGTGATTGGCCTATCCCAAAAAAACTTCAGAAATACTAGCATCAAGGATGACGATGAAAAAACATATTTGAACAAGGAAGTGAAGGTATCATACGTTAGAACCAGAGAAAGTACATTTCTGCAGACTGTCGAAGTGCCAGCGGTTTTGGGTTTGCCAGAACATTCCTGGTTTACTGAAGGATAGGGTGTTTCAATCTACGATCCAAAATGAATGGCATTGTTTTGATAGCCAAAGCGGAGCTTGAAGTGTGTCTTCTTACAAATGGCAATTTGTTGGCGCAGTCCTATTGGCATTCGGTCGTCTCGTGAAGAATATGGAGATGTAAAGAGAGTTTTGCAATATGACAAACACAAATTGATCATCGGTGTTGACCTTAAAATGGGTCCTTCCTATTGGTCACAACGGGGATAACAAAGTATCCCTGCTTTCTTCTGATTGGGATAGCAGAGCTTCGAGAGAAGCATTGGGTTCAGACGAATTGGCCTCCGAGATATGATCTTAAACCTGGAGATACTAACATTGTACAGAGCCACTGTGTTGACAGGAAGAAATATATTCCCACCTTCTGCACATAAAACAATAGGTCTCATGAAACAATTGTAAAAGGCATTGTCAACTGTGATGGCGACTGTTAAAGACATCTCTTGGCATTTCCTGGACTGTCAATTGAAAAAAATCAAGGTCCCGGTGTGTTTGAGGTCCACAAAAATTCGACAGTCACAAAGATGAACATCAACGGTACTATGTCAGACCGTGAAAAGAATGCTGGCTATCATTCAAAGACGTCGTCAAGAACTGTCTGAGAAATACACGCGACAAGTAATCCACAGAAAATTGTCGAAACTATATGGGGAGATACAAAGCGCTTGGTTGCAACATGAGTATTAAAGTACATTTTTGCATAGCCATCTTGCAACTTTCAGGAAACTCTTGGTGCGGCGTAGCGACGAGCAAGGTGAACGATTTTCCAAGATTGAAGGTTATGGAAGAACGTTACCAGGGTAGATGGGTGTGCATAGGTGGTGACTATTGTTGGAGCAAAATTTACAAAACGCGATGTCCTCAAGTTGAACACGCAAGACCAAAGATACAACGTAAATTTTACCTTAACCCTGCACACAATTATAGCCCTTATCCTTTCTAAAAAATGATAATGTGAAATAAGCATTCTATTCATGCCTATTTCTTTCATTTTTCATGATGTTAACATTGCAACTGTTATAAAATAAGCACTGTTACTGTATTATGTACAGTATTTTTATATTTTTTTGGAAAACGAAATCCTCAGTTCAAAAACTTGACGTGATAGAGAAAAACTGAGATCAGTTTTGGATCAGCACCAAAAAATTACTTAATAACAAGTGTCAGACCTAACTCAACAAAAAATTGTCCCCCGTGTTATTATAGATTATACGTAAACTAAGTTTGCAATTATCAAAAATAATCTGTCTCCAAGGTTGATTTAAAATTATATTTATTATCAGTGTTCTGGAAGAAAATATTAGTAATGGAAAGACATAAATGATGTGAAAATATTGTGTCCCGCCTGCTTGAAGGTGGAAAACAAGCGGCAATGCGGCTTGATTGTAAGCTCCACCAAACACCAGTACCTCTGGTATATTCCTGCGTTACTCTATCGTGTGTTCTTTTAGTTCTAACACTCTCACGTGTCCCTCTAGTAGCTACTATCTACCATCCTTCTACAGCATTCACGCTCCGCCACCAACACCCTCTACAGGCGTGCAATAGTAGTAAGGGCCCAGACATAACTACGTCATGGTGGTAATCGGTGCATTGTGGGGATAAATCGGGGTCGCTGCGGGTGGACCTACGAGGAAAACGTACGACGATGGAAGAAGTTAGAGGTATTTTGCGTGAAATTGATATTCCCAAGTGCTATATTACAGTGTCTGTTCTCGATGACAACACATAGAGAAGGACCTGAGGTAATGGCTGATGTGTCAGAGGCTTCTAAAATAGGAAAACTGAGTCATAACAGATCCTCTTCAAGAGGTAAAAGCAAGTGGTTAAGTCGTACGTTTTGTGTCCCTAGCAACTGGCGTACCTCTAAATGAGAATCTCACGTGACTGTGTCTTGGTTTAGAAGCCTCTGCCACATCAGCATCACCTCAGGTCTTCTGTAGTTTGTCAGCGAGAACACAAGACGGAAATATAGCACATGGAATATCAATTTGCCAAAAACACTAGAATTTTTTTTCATCGTCGGAGTCTTCTCTATGTAGGTTGTGTATATATACTATTATTATATTATATATATATATATATATATTTATATAGTATATATATATATATATATATATATGATTATATATATATATATCTAGCTCGATATAGATATATCTATATAGATATAGATCTATATAGATATATCTATATAGATATAGATATAGATATATCTATATATATCTATATAGATAGATATAGATAGATAGATATAGATAGATATAGATATAGATAGATATAGATAGATAGATATAGATAGATAGAGTAGATAGATATATATAGAGATATCTATATCTATCTATCTATATATATATTATATATATATATATAATTATATATAATATATATATATTATATATATATATATATATATATATATATATTCATGGTTATGATAGTATTAAAATACCTTATAATTGAGTTCCTTTTGTTGTCTTTCCTCACAATAAGTAGTAGTATACATCATGGTATGGTATCAGGGTATCAATAGAAGCGCAATTTAATTAGCTTTCCATTGCTATATTTCGTTATCTGATAAATTAATTAGAACCATGCATAAATTAGCGTTAACTAAATAGATAAAATCATCAATCGGTAATTTTCCCGATTGATGATTTATTTATTTATTTAACGCTAAGTTATGCATGGTTCTAATTAATTTATCAGATAACGAAATATAGCAATGGAAAGCTAATAAAATTGCGCTTCTATTGATACTCTTCATTATAAAAGTTGACTAGCAAAGTTTTAAATGGCGAAGAGTTAAGTGAATATTAAGTTCATGCATATTTCTTCATAATCTGTAATGGCATTTCTTTAGCGTGTTTTTACTGTTTTTTATTTGATAATATTATAGAACAAACATTTTCGAAGATTACAGTATATCATATATACTGATAAACCAGTCTATATGATAGTCCATAGACCACTATATCTCTTTGTCGGGCGCCCCGCAGGCCCCTATGCAGCCCCGCAATTCAAAACATTGTCGCGTGAACAGTCCAGGTATGCCTGTGCCTCCAGGTTTATGCCTGTGCCTCCGCCGCCACCACGGGCGAGGGCCAATCCAACCATCACAGCCCTCCAAAATAAGCAGGGTCAACCACCTGAGCCCTCAAGGAACGAAGATAAGAAGCCAAAGGAAGGAAAATAAATGCCTACGGACGCTTTAGGCTCCAACGTTAAAAAAAAAAAAAAAAAAAATCATGTTAGCGAACTAGATATGGGTCACACGTGTGTGCATGTGGATCGCGATAAACTCCCGGAAGGAGAGCACATTGGAGATAGAATTTTGAAACGTTAGTGTTAAAATTAATACCTTTGATCCATCACCAGATTGTTACCCTTTTCTGTATTGTTATTACAGGTAACAGGGGTCAACCCAAGTAAGAATACTTACAAGTGTTGGTGACACTGTAGGGAATGATTGCCTCAGAAGTGTAGGTTGATGGGTAGGAGTTCTTCACCGTCCTAGCCAGACACTTCAAACGGTAGTTTAATACAAGTGGTCGAGCGGTTGTTTATATGGCTTGTTAATATTCAAGTACCAGAACAATAATTACAATATATGTATATATCTGTACACTGTGAGGGCGGGTGACAAGTCACGTGTTCCGACGGCCAAGGGAATGGCCGGAACAGCTCAGTGACTCGGTCCGCTGTCTTCTGTCCTCTCTCCGGCCAGTTGCAGCATATATGGAGGTTTGGCCGGAATCTGACAGGTTCCGGCGTTCATGTCTCTCAGGCCTGTTGTGCTCTTGTCAGCGTCATCATCCTTGGGCAGTGCGCTGAGATGATACACACACAACTTGTGTGTGCATTCTGGACCCAGGGGCGAGGTGTTTACGTGTTGCCTCAAGACACCAGGTTGACTGTCCACGTCATCCTTATAGGCCATGGCGTGATACTTCGTCAACATAACCTCATCAAAAGATGTGTTGCCTCAGACAAGACAGGCGACACACATCCTGTAGCTTAGTTGATAAATTAGTTATATACATATAATCTATACCTATTCAGGATCCTAATATCGCTCGGTCACCTACCCATATCGCGTCCTCGCGATGGGCTAGACTCTAGAGACATGTACCTAACCTTGTTATATGTGTTCTATGGATTCACGACGTCACTGTCCATATTCCCTTTAAGGTGCCTATACAAATTGAGGGCTTTCTAGACAACACAGCACAAAGGAATCACAATGATAATAATAAGTACAATAGGAGTAATGATTGAGGGATAATGTACGTAAGGAGTTAAGTAAACTGATAGGGAATCCTGTATAGCAGCTTTTAAATCCGAGGAGTTAGAAAAAGTGAACTCGGAAAGGCTGTTAGTAATATACTTGATCTTAGAGAAATTTACATATTTCAAGCTATCAATGGGAAAAATATTACTAGAAAAATTAGCAGTAAAACCATGGTGGAATGTAGAAGGGAATAGTGTCAGGTTGACGGAGCGCACATGACAAGCGACAAGAACCGCGAAGTGACCTGACACTTCCTTGTTTTCAGTGCCTTCAGGGCATACTACAAACACAAAGAAAGGTTTTGTGAAAAAAAAATAGTGATGACTGAAAAATGATCGATGAAATATTTCCTTAGGTGCCAGGTGAGTATAAGGGCACAAAGACGGCCATAGAAGCATCTTTCTGGGTTAGCACAATTTCACAAACTCCACCCGTTAAGGGCAGAAGGCAAAGAGTGAGGTTGGACAATTAAATAGATTGAGTACTCGGCTTACATTTTTGCAAATCAGATAAATGACCAATCGCGTACAACGGCAAGTCTTTGGATATTAAAATAATCGATTGAGGCAAGTTTACAGTCATTAATGTTTCATTCACTGCAAAGGAAACGGTTCAATTTGATGAACTTTAAATATGTCCGATGATTGAAAGGGTATATGAATGACTATTGCGTCTGACGTCAGCACAGACTCCAGTAAGGATTGTAGTGATGAATACCGCGTGAGTCAAATAAGGGTTTTAATTATATTCCTTTTCTCCAATATCTAAAACATGGATAAAGTCTTGACAGGGAAAAGAGAGGAAGTCACCCTTCCCCGCGCTGCGTCTGCAATGTTCTGTATTATCATTGATTAGCATGCAAAAGAGAAGTTAGCTGTGTTCTCCAGTATGGGTAGTATTTGATTCATTTCCATATTTCCATACATGTCGTTTAAACTGGCTAGCACCTTGTTCATAGTAAATGTTAGTTTATCAACCTACAAGGCAAGATCATTCACATGCATTTCAAGTTTAGCGATATTCATGCAGTTTAACTGTATGGCTTTATTGTTTGCTGATGCTATGGAAGCTAGCTGATTAAACCTGTTACGTAATTCTTCTACATCCTCATTCATAGCCGTTCCAAATATCATGCGTGACAGTTGACCTATACCATCAATGAATTCCCGTTTAGCTCGGTTAGAAACATCAAGGCCGTGGTAGTTGTCTAGGGCAAGATTGATTATGTCATTGAGGTAAGTCAGCCGTTCACGAAAGAGAGGAAAATAATGGTCTCTATGATAATTTTTGATCCCCCGACCCAATTCGATCTCCAGGTACATAGGTTTCTTTGGGAGATTATTTTCCAATTGAATTAAAGCTGTGTTCAGTTGCTCCGTGACCTCCCTCAACCTGCTCGGTATCCTCAGAAGAGCAGTATGGGGGGGGGGGGTACGTAACCCACAACACATCCTCCACCAGGGAGACTCGACCCAAGTGGGCAACGAGGGCTACAGGCTTGAGATGTGAAGGGTTCAGAGCCAGAGTAGAGCTCATGGTGAAGAGATATATGAAGGCAAACATGTCTGGAACAAAAACAAGCTATTAGCAACAAACTATTTGTTACCAGAGCGAAGGTTATAAGCATGCGGTGGGTTAGTTGGAAGAGTTGAGTTATCATTAGTCAGACGAGTAGCATTGCTCACTGGTGCAGTTTCTACTAAGGTTAAATCAGGCTTTGCACTGGTCTTTTTAAGTCTGTCACTGTGTACTACCTCCAATGTAGTAACCAAGGATCAAATATCTCAAACTTATGACCTTGTAATTGTTTTAACACCAGGCGTGGTCCCACAAATTTAGGAGACAATTTTGAGTGTCTCTCGGGTACTCTAATCATTACAAAGTCACCTACTTGTACAGTAACAGGAGAAGAACGCTTGTGTTGTTGGGAGCACATAGCAGCTTTTGAAACTAGCAGTCTGTCTTTTACATCTTTATGGATGTCTGAGAAAACCTGTAATTGGCTCTTAGCATAATCATCAATATTATACACAGGTTGTTGAGGACTACCTAGCAAGTCATAAGGGAGTCTTTTCTCTATCCCAAAATCTATGTAATACGGGGATTGTCCTGTGACTCGCAAACGCTACTATTTATGCTAGCTGCTACATGTGGTAACAATCTTCCCAATTTTCTAGTAAGCCACTGACAGCCGTGCGCAAAATTTCTAGGATTTTCCTATGGTGCGCTCCACAAGGCCGTTACTGGCGGGGTGATATGTTGCCACAAAGGTTTCACTTATGTTAAACATTTTGCAAATTTCACTCAGAAGTGCGTTGCGAAACTCCGCCCCGTTGTCACTCAATAATACTCGAGGTGTCGAGTAGGGACAAAATAGATTGGCTATGAGGGCGTGAGCAACCGCACGGGCAGTTTATCCTTTAATGGGCCATTACAACGTACCTAGACAAGTGATCTACACATACTAAGAGTACTTGGAACCCTGATGGCTAGCGGGAAGCTGAAGTAGGTCTATTGCAACTACGTCCATGGTCGTTCCGGGGAGGATATTTAAAATCGATGCTGGCTTAGGCACCGTCCCTTTGTGCTGGGCGCATTTCACACACTTTGCTACATACGCGTCTATGTCTACACGCATGGTCGGCCAAAAATAACTTCTACGGGCCGCAGTAAGGGTTCGCTCCTTCCCTGGATGACCGGCAATAACCGCATCATGAATTAATTTTAATACCACAGGTACATATGACTCGGGTATCACAAATTGTGCCACAGGATCTGCTTTTTGAGGCCAATATCTACAAAGCACACCGTCTAAGGACAAAAAAAATTGTGAGAAAGAATGGTTAATTTGGTAAATTTGATCATCACCTGATTCCAGAGCATATATGACCTTGTTCCACATGTCATGTTGACGCTGGGCATTGGCTAATTCATGAATGGCTAAATTTTGTAAAACAGGGGATGTTTCTCCCACGGATCCTACTGGTACATTCCTGCAGCTGGATTCAGCAAACCATTTACGAGGTTATGGATGGATTCAGCAAACCATTTACGAGGTAAGACTCTGGTAAATTTCCTCGTACCTCCCTGCACATGGCACGACCCTATTCAGCAAACACTTACGATATTGCAAGTATCCTCGTAACCTACGAGTGGTCCCTGTGTCTAGTAGCGGCTACCAGAAGGTTTACCAGACATATTAGCGGGAAGGAACACAGTCTCCTGTAGCTGATTTCATCATCTAGCTACTTATATAGGTAAGTTCTGATAGTGAATACTAATTTGTGATCATTTATATTGTTGCAAGAGTAGGGACATGTATACTAATAACCGAAATAAGTGCAACAGGCCGTGCAATGGACACTATAAGTTACCCTGTGATTGTGTCCTTGTCGCGCGATATTGTGCCATNCACCTTGGGGCCATTGTTTTTCTTATATACTTACTTTAAAAAAAATTGGTTACAAGCCACCCACACGAGAGCCAGATTGGTCAACTAAAGGGTAATATGACTACAATAAATGTAAACACAGCAGAACAAGACAATTCTAATTTCAGAGGCAGCTCGAAAGCTCGAAATTTCGAGTATGAGAGAGAGAGAAGAGAGAAGGAGAGAGAGAGAGAGACAGAAGAGAGAGAGAGAGAGAGAGAGAGAGAGAGAGAGAGAGTTAAAGAAAGATGATCCTCAGGAGGCTACAGGTGGGGTGGATGTCGAGCCACTCGAGGCGCCCTGTGGATGGATTCAGCAAACCATTTACGAGGTAAGACTCTGGTAAATTTCCTCGTACCTCCCTGCACATGGCACGACCCTATTCAGCAAACACTTACGATATTGCAAGTATCCTCGTAACCTACGAGTGGTCCTTGTATCTAGTAGCGGCTACCAGAAGGTTTACCAGACATATTAGCGGGAAGGAACACAGTCTCCTGTAGCTGATTTCATCATCTAGCTACTTATATAGGTAAGTTCTAATAGTGAATACTAATTTGTGATCATTTATATTGTTGCAAGAGTAGGGACATGTATACTAATAACCGAAATAAGTGCAACAGGCCGTGCAATGGACACTATAAGTTACCCTGTGATTGTGTCCTTGTCGGCGATATTGTGTCGTCATTTTAAGCACTGTCTTGATGTTCCACACTGCCACAGTTCATATGATCGTGTGTGGTGGGGCTGGCAACATGTGGTGGGGCTGGCAACATGTGGCAGGCAGGTGTGGTGTGTGGTGTGTTGGGGCTGACAACATGGGTCAGGCCTGAGGTGTGGTGGCTGGTGGGGCTGGCAACATGTGTCAGGCAGTAAGCATCGTCATTACACATCCTGTCCAGTGTCTAGAATATATAAAATATGATAAAACAACAGCCCACAGCACCGAAAGTGCAGCGCGTTACCGCCGTAAGTCTCCAATATCGCCTGTGTTAATCTCGCATCACAATTCACCTCCTGTGATTTATGTGTTAACCCTATTTCAGGTCAGGAGTCATGATGGGTCAGGGTCACTAATCCCACGGTCCCACCACGTCTATCCACTCCTGCCCATCGCTACGTACATCTCTCCAGTATTCCCGTAAGTGTTTTTTGTTTGTTGGTTAATCTGTTAATTACCTCACCAAGTAGTAACTAAAGGTACCACTAAAAGAGATCCATAGGTTGCATGATTAACTACGTCCTTCAAGACTTTTAAGATAGGCAGCCGGGTACCTGGAACTGTCGCCGATCGGAACACTCGCCGCCGTCGTCGAGTGTTCCAATTCTTGATATTACAGGACCCAATATATACATTTAATCAGGTTTTACCCGTGTTTCTGCACCCAGGGATGAAATACCAGCAATAGCTTGATCATTTAGGTTAAGATAGGTGCCAATGTCCAGGTTGGGTTTTAGATTAACCACGTCGGCGAGAGTATAAAACGGCAGCCGAGGAATGGACACTGATCAGAGAAAGGGAAGCCTGTGACACTATAAATAGTTTTAAAAGGCAGGGAACTGAAGGGATTTGTAAGAAGTGTGAGGGGGAGGATTAGTTACAGCTATTAGAAAAAGGTAATAGGTAAGTTCTGATGGTGAATACTAATTTGTGATCATTTATGTTTTTGCAAGAGTAGGGTTATAATGGACGAGAACTTCGCGGTCGTTTTCAGAGACACCGACTAATTTTTCCTGGCCTACAATAGGGGCTTTTTCTAATGGAGATACGTAGTTTTATTTTCCGGAACTCCATTATAAAAAAAAATTCATCACCGAATTTTATGCAAGGTTAAGGTTAGGTTTCACCTATAATGTTAGGTTAGGTATACTTAGAGGTTAAGGTTAGGTAAAGTTTCATTAAAACCTATAAGGTTAAGTTAGGTTAGGTATACGTAGTGGTTAAGGTTAGGTTAGGTTTCATTAAGACCTATAAGGTTAGGTTTGGTATGTTCTATTCAATTACTTCCCTGTTATCTGAGACCCTGACTGACGGCCAAGTTTTAGTGCTTTTTCTGATCGAGACAGTGTTTTTAATGGAAACGGCGACCATAAAATTCTGTGATGAATTATTATTTTTTTTTTAAATATGGGTTTCCGGAAAACAAAACTATCTCCTTTAGAAAAAACACCTATTGTAGGCCAGTAAAAATTAGTCGGTGTCTCTGAAAACGAAAGCGAAGTCCTCGTCCATTATTACCGGGGTCTGGTAATGGGGTTCTGACATTTATGTCAGGAGAGTACAATAGGGAGTCTTGGTTGAAACTGCATATTTACCAATATTTATTACAAGTGTAAATACTAATGGTTATGGATAGATAAAACTTTAAATTTCTTCAGTAAAAACACCAACATTACTGAGGGTATGTGTAACTCTTGTTTATGGTATATTATTGTGTAACACCAGCTGGGTTTTTTTTTGGGGGGGGGGTAACCTTTCTCAAGTTCATTTCAATGTAATTAGAGTTAGGTTAGTTCCTCCGGTATTATTCCAGATGAACACCGAATTCACTTTGGTGTACGAAACTATTTTTTTCTGGCGAGTTTTTATGTGTTTTGGATTATTTTGCTAACCGTTTCTGTCGCAAAATACTTTTTTTCTTTTACTTAGGTAAAGGTTGAGTTAGGCATAGGTATGGTTAGGTTAGATATGGTAAGGTTACGGGTTACGTGGTTGGCTCGGGTAAATCCGAGCCAACCACGCCAATTTTGGAGCTTCAGCCCCCGCAAAATGGGCTGCAGTCGGCACCGACTGGATTGACTGGAGCAAGTCCTGTCGTGGAGATGTGAACGGGCTTTTAGGGGACCATAAACTAACCCTTTTTTTCACTTAATAATAGAAAATAACGGTAGATAATGGGTTCTCATCATCTAAAAGAATAATTAATAAATACGTAAATGGAGAAAGAAAAGCTGATCAACCCGGATAAATATTTTGCTTAATCAAACCAAAACATAAGATAAGATCAAGTAGGTCAGTCCATATGCTTATATTGTTTGTTGATTATAGGTGGTGAGCAAGAGTGAGTGAAAATTTTATCGGTTTTAAGAATGAATGTCTCGCCCACCAGTAACAATTAACTATAGCCGTATTAGCATTCATACACAACCTACCTAACTTTATATAGTAGTATAATATGAAAAAACCCACACTAAAATAAAATATATAGTGAATATTCTTACCATATAAATTACTTTTAACTATTTAGGTTAAATAAGCAATGTGGGAGACATCTTAGATAGGGAAGTGATAGGATAGGTGAGTGATAATTGGTTAATGTAGGATATTTAATATTCAGGTTTAATAATTAGCATTCAAGCTTTTTAAATTTCCATAACCTTGGGCTTTTTTCTTATGAACTGTTCGTGCATCTAACTAAAACCTGCCATATCAAACCATACCTATTAAAATAATAACTTTTTTCAGCTATCATGGAATTCTTGTGGCAATGGAACACGACAGGCTGCACTTGGAAAGGGTCTTCAGAGTCGGCTTGATCCTCTAGAGTCTAGATTTTCAGTGACAACCACCACCTACGGTATTACCACCTACCCTCCCATGAGATCCTGCAGCTCTGTGAGGAGATTGGGCCACAGCTTTCCAGACCCACCAATAGGACTGTAGCAATTCAATCCACACTCAAGTCTTGGTTGCCCTGCACTTCTTTGCTAGTGAATCATTCCAGTGTGTTAGGTGACACTGTTGCTCTTAGTTAGATTACTTAAATTCCCCATACTCCATAATAGCTGACAACAAAAACAGGTTTAAAATCCAACTTAAGTAATGCATACCTAAATCAAGTACTTATGTACTATACTCAGTGGTATTTCAAAATATAACTTTTCTTATTTCATCCACTGCTATTCTAATAACTGCTCATCAGCTTCAACTATTTCAACTTAATTATCAGCAAGAAATTATGTTGGATATGTCTTGTCTTTTCCTGTTTGTATAAAAGTGAGACTACTACAGTGTTGAAATCATCATTTTGAATTTTAATATTATCAGTATATTATAGTTGTAAAGTTGTTTGATCGAAATGTAAGCGTTTGAATTTTAGCTGTACGTACAAGGTTATTGGAAGTACTGAATCATAACTCAGCGACTCGGAGTACTAAAATTGAATTTTGAATATGCTAAATTTTTGTCGTATACCGATTCTGTATGGCCTCACAACGATCATGACCCCCCCTTAGCTGTACGGGCTCTCTGCGCTTGCCAAAATCATGGGCTACACAGAAAAAATTTACCTTGCATGCCACCCCACCCCTCCTTGTCAACTTTGTGGTTACGTCACTGACAATGTCATTATGATTTCATTATATGTTAGACATTTTTGAGTAATTCCCTTCCAAATATCACTTCATACACGGTGGAAGAACTATTTCCCTAAGGCACCTGCGCATTTTTTTATCTACCCTAAATAACTCGAACCTAACAACTTTAAAAACTATGGGAAAGATTCGTTACAGTGACCCTCGCCATTTTCAGACGAAACTATATTTTTCTGATAGAATATGCTGTTTTAAGAGAATCTGACCTTTGTTTTTTTGTGACAATCACTAGATTCTTTTTTACCCTCTAGACCCCCCCTGTAAAAAACTAGTGATCACTAGTTTTTTTTCAATTTCAAAGTAAGATAAAAATGAACGAGGACTGCGCGGTCATTTTCCTTAGACACTGACTAGTTTTTCTTTGCCTAAAATTAGTGCTTTTTTCAGATATTCTTATTTCCGGAAACCCATTTTTTTTTTTTTTTTTTTTTTTGTCACCAAAACCTACGTTACGTTTCCATTGTTAACAATGTATCTCATTCAGAAAAAGCACTAAAACTTGGCCGGAAAAAATAAACTTTTGTCTCAGAAAACAGAGAAGTAACGGAATTGTACGGAAACAAGTGATTCCCGCCCCGCATTCGCCAGCCGCCGAGTGATCCGCTCTGCCTAGAATATTATTATAAAGAGACCCTAGCTCGGCACCGCCCTGCCGGGACCCATTATTACCTTAACCGAACTGAACCTAACCTCCCCCTCGGCCCCCTGGCGGGATTATTAAACTCACCCGAACCTTTTAACCTAACCTAAAGGTTAGGGGCTATATAATTTCTACAATATGTATATAAGTTTTGAAGGTTATCCGGAAGTTGATTAAAACTGCGCAGCATACTGAACAAAAAATAATACAGAAAACATAAGTAGTAACGGCGGTAGCAACCGCGCAGTTCTCGTCCATTATAACCCAATACTCTCCTGACAACTGTGGGGGACGGGGGGGGGGGGTGCGCAGAACCTCCTGCTAGTTAACTAACCTAACCTGGGCATTGATCACGTAACCTAACATCAGTGGGAGGTTTTCGCCCCTTCCCAGATCCCCCTTGAGTTATTTTTAATTTCGGTAAATTTCTAGTGTTTGCCCACACTCTCCCACTTCCCCCAAACAAGTTTGGGGACCTGTGGGAATACGGGGTTTTCGGGAGGGGAACAAATTATGCGTCGGAAACACATAATTTAAGAGTTGTGTAGGGGGCTAAAATTCCCTAATCTAGGGTAATTTCCTTATATCTAGAGAAATTTGCATAACCAAAATTAACCTAACGTAGCCAAATTTAACCTAACCTAGCTGGGGCTTGACCCACCGATAACCTAACCTAAGCTAACCTAACCAAAGCTAACCTAACCAAATCTAATCTAATCTAACCAAATTAACTTATCCTAGCCTAACCAAATCTAACCTAACCTCCTAGCGAGGGTTTGGGAGGGTGTTCTCGACACTTCGGTCATCATTCTGTGAGGATCGTCAGGTTCACACGTCTCTGGACTCGGAAGAAATCCAATACATTTTCCGTAGATCTAGGGAATTTTTTTAACACTCCTAACTCAAAAACTATGTGGTTGCAATGCATATTTTTTTTACCACAGCCAAATATCCCGCATTCCCCCAGGTCCCCAAGCCTGATTTGTGAGAGAGGGGGGGTATGGGCAAACACTAGAATAATACCTTAATTTCCGACGGCTGTTGTAGGTGTTATAATTACTCCTTCTGATAAGAACGAAACGTTCAGTAAAACCACCACCGATCGTGTGTTGGTTTAAACTGCACATATAGCCGGTTTATGGAACTGTCGCCGAAACGCCAACCGAAAACTCTCGCCGACAGGGGAACACTCGCCGACGTGGAAATTTTCGGCGACAGTTCCACTGGTAAGGACCGTTCACTAACCTAACCTTGATATTGGTCAACTAGCCAACATAACCTAACCACATAACCTAACTCAAGATCAAGAACTAGAATTGTCGCCAGAAATAGGAACACACGCCGACATGAAAAATCGGAACATTGGCCGACGTCGGCGAGAGTTCCTATCGGCGACAGTTCCAGGTACCAAATAGCCTACCCTTTCACACTCGTTTTGCAGACCTATAAATAACAGTAGAAAGGTGAAAAATACTTTAATCTGGGGGGGTCTTTCTTAAAACCCGAGCCCCTGTCCACCCAGCAGGGTTTAAAGGTACCCGGGGGTTAGCCGGGGTTTGTGACCCCACCTCCCGGGATGGTGGCTTCGGCCAACACTAATGCTGCAGCGGTAGATCACTATGGATCTGAGGCATTATCCTCTAAACAAACAAACAAACAAAACCCACTGGTCATGTTATACATACACAAATATTAGGCAAATTCTCCACTTTTTCTCCTTGACAGATAATTGATTGATTGATTTAATGCCTAAAAAGGTGAATGTGCCAGATCCTTGACAGATAAGACGAAGAATCATTGCATGTGTAGAATCACACACGGACACATCATATCAGGCTATTTTGTTGTGTTTTTCAGCAAAAGTCATGATTTTTTTTAATAGATTACCTCGTATCAGGTGACAGGTGTGCAAAACGAACCTTTATGATGCACAATAATGAAAAATAAGCTCTTGAGACATCATTTACTACAATTATGGAGTTATGATACATGAACTTTAAATGAAATTTGTTTGTAAACAAAAGCACGTGTAAGCCCAACACGCATCATGTAAGCGTGGAGATGATTGGCTGTTGCGCGACACGAGACCCCTCTGGTGGCTACCAGTGGCAATTGACCTCGTAGCTTACTAGATGCTTACAATATCGTTGCCGAATACAGTTTTGCCATCTCTCGTAGCGGTCTAGTAACTTCGACCTCGTAACAGGGTATCGCTGGTAAGTTTGCTGAATCCGGCCCCTGGGCTGTGGGCCACCCACTCTGTGTCGTCAAAGGGCGGCAGGACTGATAAGCGACAAGATCAACAGGTACTTTACAAGGGTAATCAAGATGGTCGGCTGGTGACTGAGCGCCACTCTATGCAGGGCAGACCGTGGTGCTCAGCGTGACCGGCAACTTGACAAGTGACTGACGCCATGAAACACGGGAGACAGTTTTGTCTGTCTTACCAAAAACATCCCTGCTAATATAACAGCAACCCAACTGTATCTGGTGACCTCAGGACTCGGTGTCTGAAAGAGGATAATCACCAAATTTTAGAAAACCAGGCGTTTTTCACCAGTTAAAGATAAGTCTCCCGGCGTCTACAGGTGGGTCTGACATCAGCTTATTTGGATGCTGTGGACCACACACGCGCCCTCCATCTGACGCATTCGTTACATCGCATAACGCGTAACAAGCAGAACTCAGCACACGTGTTTCTCCTAAAGGGGGGCCGCCAAGTGGATGATTTCACCCGCGGGGGGCAAGGAAGCGTGCCCTCGACCCTCCCCACCTCCCCCGCCACGCGTGAACGCTTGAATTTTTCCCTCATCTTCCAGCGTTCCAGTGTTGCTACAGAACACTGAGGGACGTGACTAATGTCCGTGGCACCACTGGTCAAGTTTGACATCCAGGTAAAAATTGTAAGAAACCTGACGTCACCAAAGACAAGGTGGGGCAGCCCGGGCCCTCGGGACGCTCGTGTGGTTTTCAAATGAAGATATTCAATATAACTTCCTCAGGTTTCCACTCTTATTCATGATTAAATGAACGATATTTCCTTGCACGAAATATTCAGGAAATTGCAGCATTCTAATTGGTTCTAAAAAGAAAAAAAAAGCGTGCTTGGGGAGGAGTAGGAGTAGGAGTACTCTGAGAAAAAAATGTGAGTACTAGATTGGTTTTTGTAGATAAAATTTTAAATGCTGTAATGACTCGTGCATTACATGCAGCAGCGGGGGAACCAAACATCCAGGACGACAACACAATGTACTGCATGACATGAACATATACTAATAAATAAAAGATGAAACACGAAAGTAAATAATTGAGAATGACTTTAGTGTCTCGTGACAATTTAAAATTCTAACTATTGTACGATGGTATAAAGTTTCCCTCGCAGGATTTAGCGAGGCATTGGTGGTATGAGAGTATATCTTAATGCCTTATCTTTTTTTTAGGGTTCAAGTCAATGCGTTAAATGGGAGGAGGAGGAGGGGAGGAGGAGGAAGTGGTGATGGCGGGGTGAAGACAAAAATTGAATTTTATTTTTGCGCCAGGAATGAGGGCGCAGGTAGGGTAGTGAGCACCCCTCCTTCTCCCCCTACAACGAGGCACTCGATCTTGTACAGCGCCGCCTCGTCTTCCTCCATCAGGGCGCTTAGGGTGCCACTTACCTGTCCGCCCCGCCTGCCCACATTGTTACCTTGCAAATCCCTGTGTTACCCACGCGACGCTGAAATTATCCCCCGCAGCAGTGTGTGTGTATGTAAGCATGTATGTGTGCGTGAGGGCGTGGCCGTGTGCATGGACAAGGGCTGTAATGTTCTTATGCAGGAGTGTGTGTGTATTCACTCACGGTCTTGTCCACGCGAATGGACTCGCGATCGCCATTTTTAAAACCTCCCGGAAAGAGCATGAAGCATGTATTGACCGATCTTTGGATATGGTGGGACCTCGCACACCACACACCCCATCCCCTTGTTCAACGGGGACAGTAACCGCCCGCATTTGTCAATGAAAAATCCCCAGAAGCAAGCGGGGTCGGAGATCGAACGCCCAACCACAGAATGGCGCATACTGGACTGGCTTTCTTATCCAGTTGACCACGCAGGCGTGTGTGTGTGTTGTGTGTGTGTGTGTCTCTCTCTAGCCCTTCCGGTTAAAAAACCCTCAGATTATCTCAAAGCACAGGTATTTACAGGGCCGGCTGGACAAGTGATGGGTCACCTTCCGCGGCCACGCCCTCCCTGCCCTTCCCCTGCGGGACTACCCTTTGCGGTGGTCAGGACGTTCCCACCCCCTGCGCGCCCCTCATGACCCGGGTTCCTAATGTGTGCCTCAGATGGACCACAACACCCCAATTAAGTTTCCAGCAGGTGTTAAGCCCAATTGCCAGCGACCCCCTTCACAGGGAGCGCGGGAGACAGCGGCTACCGGAATTTGCATCTTTGTTTCAGGCGAGGGTGGAACTGCGAGGCGAGGCGCTTCCCGTGTTGTTTGTTTGTTTGTTTGTTGGCTCTTTCTCTCTCTCTCTCTCTCTCTGGCTATCATTGGTTCTCTCGACAGTCAGTCCTTGCGCTTTCTTGTATGCGATGATTGCTCGTTTGTCTTTGACATTTTTTGTTTTTTACATACCAGTAGGTTTAACTGTTTACTGTTTATCTTACATTTTTTTCAGCGTCTTCGTTCGTGTGTAAGAGAACCACATAAACATTTATTCATTCTCCACGATAAATTGTATTCAATAACAATTTCATATACCCATTTATATCTACTACTCAAATATATTAATTAACTAAAACTGTATGCCAATTTATCAAAAAATATTTATATCTGGCGTTTATGATAAATAATGTGTATTATCAACTGAATTAGAAGAATGTAATATATTGTTTTTGAAACCCGCGCCCTGCAGCTGGTTGGCATCCGCACTCTTCACCCTGACACCCAAATTTTCTAATAACCTGTGTAACACACCCCACACACACATCATTAATATATATATATATATATATATATATATATATATATATATATATATATATATATATATATATATATATATATAATATTTTATTTTGCAGAAGGGGAGAGAGAGAGAGAGAAGAGAGAGAGAGAGAGAGGAAGGAGATAGAGAGAAAATAGAGAGAGAGAGAGAGAGAGAGAGAGAGAGAGAGAGGAGAGAGAGAGGGGAGAGAGAGAGAGAGAGGAAAAGTATACAAAACACAGATAAAACACCATAGATCGACAGAAACTTCACGTCGTTGATCCGAACTCGAAGAACCATAATCAGTTAACATTATATACTTCTCCCCGAGACTCCCTTCCCTTCCCTAACCTCGTCTTCCCTTCCTGCAAAACACTGGTCCCCCTTCCCTTCCCCAACACAAAAATGGAGGACGTGAAGACGCAGGAGCAGCAAACAAACACTTTCCCCTCCACAACAGCAATTGTGGTGCTCTTTTATGGTCAACATGGCCGTCTGTGTGAACGTTGTCTTGGGCAGTATAAAAGAAAGCAAGGGGGGTGGGAGAAGGGAAGGAGGTGAGTGGCACAAAAAAGCTAATTCAAGTTGACTGAGACTCCGGGCGGTCATGTGACATCCGCCTCCCCATGGTGGGAATGGGAGTGAGCATGGACGCCCACGGCGTGCACAGGTGTCGGGGCACCCGAGACTCAGGTGTTGGTGCAAATCAAAAAGCTGCAGCGGTTTGACTGATAAGGATCGAGAAAGTAATTGGGTAATGGAAAGTTTTTCCCCCTGGGTTTCCTCTGCCTCTACCCCCCGCCTTCGGTCGGTGGGGTTAGAATGGAGGCCGTCACCCCCCACTGACAGTTAACAGAGGGCACCAGCTATGTGACCACCACAGCACCGCACGCTGACTTTTTGCCCTGACGGTGATTATGGCCAGCATGCAGGGTGTCCACACAACATTATTACCTGTGATACCCTTTTTGGATTAAAAAGACATTTTATATCTTTTTCAAATAAAGTCAAGACCAGCAAACTCGCCTCTGCCATAGTGCTCTAAGACGCCTGAAAGCGAACGACCGAGGAATAGGAATGAGGACCTGGGGGGACTTTTCGAAGAGGCTCTAAACTACACCCTCTTAGCGTCCTAAGAAACCCACTTAGTTATACGGGGCCAAGAAGACTAAATAAGGAAGCATTTTTCGGAGTTCATCTTAGCCTCGTGTAAGGCTAAGACCTTCTTAGTGCCACCACTTCCCTTTAACCAATCAGCGTGGGGCGACACAAGTCTGTATTTGGCGGGAAATACGTATAAACAAACCTCGGCGTATACCACGCCGAGGTGTCTCTCTCTCTCTCTCTCTCCTCTCTCTCCTCTCTCTCTCTCTCTCTCTCTCTTCTCTCTCTCTCTCACTCTTCTACTCCTACTCCTCTCTCTCTCTCTCTTCTACTCCTACTCCTCTCTCTCTCTCTCTCTCTCTCTCTCTCTCTCTCTCTCTCTCTCTCTCTCTCTCTCTCTCTCTCTCTCTCTCTCTCTCTCTCTCTTTCTTTCCTTTTTTTTCTTCTATTATTTCTTCTCCCTCCTCTTCCTTCTCCTTGAGTTGCCAGATATGTATTTCTGCTACAGTCACAGTGCATTGTCAACACGCCGAGGGATCTCTCTCTCTCTCTTTTTTTTCTTCTATTATTTCTTCTCCCTCCTCTTCCTTCTCCCTTTTCATCCTCCACACACACATCATAGCCAGTATGTGATATTATCGTGAATAACGAAACTTTTTTTCTGGTGAGTTTTGATATGTTTAGAATTAATCTGCTAACCGTTTCTGTCGCAAATCATATCTATTCCACCCAGCCCACCCCTATATATATATAGTATTATATATAATATATTTATACATAGTGTATTATACAGCCTAACATACTATATACAGTCTAAAATATATAATATATAACCAATAATATAACCATTGTTGTTATGGTGACGAAGAAAATTGCGGGCTAAGACGACCCCAACCCTGCCTTAGTTTACACTCGCTGCACTGTCTTAGGCGGAGCGAAATTTGCTTCCGAAAATGTCCACCTAGCGCTAAGATGGTCTTAGCCCCTAAGATGGTCTTAGTAGTGTTCCAAAATGCCCCCCCTGGTCTTCCTGCTGGGTTGTGTTCCAGGGCTGTTCTTGTACCCCTTCTGTATCATGCCGCCCTTGGTACAGTGCCTCCTCCTCCTCTTCTTATCATCATCCTCTGCCTTCCACCCTCTCATCCTTGTCTTTCACGGTTGCTGACGGCGTGATTCCCGTCTCAACACATGTTCACTGGCCAAAGAACGCGTGTTTAATTGCCATATAATTGAAGCGTAAGGGTAATTATCTCGAGTATAATTTAGAAGGAGAGGCGAGACGGGGATTCGGGCGGCTGGGCAGAGGCGTTGCAAAAACAATGATCACCTGCCGTGACAGCCACCGCAAGAACCAGCTACTTACATTTAATAAAACCACCCGAACGTCTGGCAGGATTGCGTTACAGATCCCGAGTGGCATGCGGTGTAGGGTATGAGCCTGCCACTACTCTACCCAGCATTCCAACACCACCACTTCATTCCCTGACGCTACCACCCACTACCCTGATCTCCTCCTGGTGTACATACATACCCTAATTCACCTTCACACACCTCACCTACCACAACCCTCCATCCCTGATCCCTCGCACCCACCTAGATATATACCATCCCACCACTATACCCTCCCTCCATCCATCCCCAAATCTCCACACTACGCCTGACGCTGGACATGGTCGCCGCGGTACTTCTTCACGCTCAGTCCTGCACTAGAATACAGGTTAGTTGAATCAGCCAGGAGGGTGACGGTACATAAGAACATAAGAACATAAAAAAAAATGGAAGCTACAAGAGGCATTGAGAGCTACACGTGGTTGTTCCTGTTACTTAACACTACTATATACGTACCTACATCCGCCTTTCATCCCCATCCATAAAGCTGTCTAGCCTCCTTTTAAAGCTCCCTAATGACTCCGCACTAACGACCTGGCGACTGAGTCCATTGCAATCATTTACCACCCTATTTGTGAACCAGTTTTTCCCTATTTCATTTTTAATCTACGCTTTTCCAGCTTGAATCCGTTACTTCTTGTTCTACCCAGATTACTAGCCGTAAGAACTGTTCCTACATCTCCATTATTGTATCCCTTTATCCACTTAAAAATATACATACCTAAGACCATACCATACAAAACATACCTAAGCTGAATATACAACTTGACCTGAGCCGACCTAAGCCGACGAATCAAATAAACGATAATCAGACTATTTATCCGGCAACACAGTGGCTGAAGTGGTAATTATTTTCTAAAAGATAGAAAAAAAGATGACCGTTGTGCACACATAAAAACGTCAGCCAACTATTTCTTGGACATGAAGTTTAAAGTAAAATGTTTTCAGCTCAAGTTTAAAGTACAGTTTGTTTGTTTTTTGGTGGGAGTGTCTTGCTTTTTTTCACCCCAGTATAAGCTTTCACAACCGCGATGGGCAGAGTTAAGCATTACATTTCTGTGACCAGTTACACCACCACTCAGCGTGCTACTAAAACCCTCTTGATCCCCATCTGTTCCTCCGCCCTCCCTCCCCATCAGGGTGAAGGGGATCCGCGACAGGTGAAGGTACGGAGGGCGGGGCGGCTTTGAGGCTCCGCTCATAACAAAACACCCTCCACTATAGCTACCCGCAATCTTCAGAAAAAACCAATAAGTAGCAACAATTGTAACCCGCTACCAGTCATACAGCGTTCCACTGACGTTCATTCACTCTTTACTCTCCTCACACCCTCCACTACTGCCTCCCTCCCTCCATTTTTGTCTTTCTGCCACAGGATGGTATTTTCAATGATACACAAGGTTCATAAATGTTCTCGTTCTTCTTTCATGCGTTTGAAAATGACGTCACAGCCTGACTCAAAAACTGTTGAAGGAAGAGGCTGCAGGCCCCGAGGCACGCCGCTGTGGGCTCGGCGGCACCGACCACTGGTCGGGCAGCCTCAAGTTTTTCCCACGAGATAAGAATTAATATATCAGAGTAAAGTAACTTCCAATTGCTATCTTTTGGAATACGAAGGTAACTTCCACCGCACTGGTGATTTGTACTGTTTTTAAGCTTTGTTGTGATAAACCATGTTTGGGCTATTTTGTGTCCCTGTAGTCAGACGAAACACTTGGATCTTACAAGGAACAGCGGGTGTCGAGGCGCGGGTGTGGGAGGCAGCGAGCATAGGCCCTTTCAGCAGCCTGCCGCGCGGCGCTGACAACCCACTCGTGCTTCACCGATAACGATGAAGTCATAAAACCAAGAGCGTGTTTTTTATTCGCTGTCCCATAAAAACGGGGAACGAGACCAGTTTTGTTTTGTTTCCTGCACATGTCTAATTAGAAAGTGTGGGAATGAGCATCACAGCATATTTTCACTCAAATAATTTCATATTAATAATACAAAGTAAGCCCAAGTTGGTCTGAGTAAATTGGACAAGTAAAAACAAAACATTATAACAATATTGTTTAGGTTTTAACCAGGCTAAGGGTGAGTGGCCGTCATCACAATGACTTCAGTGCATCATTTCCACCGCCGGGGTCTTCCCTTCGGCCACTGTTCCCCGCTGGCCCTTCATGCTCGCGGGTTCCTCCTCCCCCCTCCCATCCCCTGCCAGTCACATCACCACTAACATTTCCTTTTGCTGTGCTTGAATGCGTCAGCCATGCTAATTACCCCTCCTCAGTGCAAGTCTCTGGTCAGCTAAACTAAACAATTCGGTAAATTTGATTATACGTCACGAAGCTCTGAAGAGAGAAACGGCGCGATAAAAACTTGGCCTCGAGCATCTATCATAATAATTCTAGGTCTGCCACCGCTCTTCAGGAGGTCTAAGGCCCATACCGAGAGTCAAGGCGGTAGAGCGACGAACGGCGAGGTACCGACGAGCGGCAGAACCTTCAAATCGTTACCGAGAGTGGACAAGAAAGCAGGGTTGGTTGAGGTCTCACGCGGCGGTGTATTGGTACCAGTGTTGCTTCAAACTGCGTTGCCAGAGTACGACTATAAATAGTCTATAATGCGAATTTGCCCGTATACTCATCAAAAACATCAACAGAAACGTTGCGATCGGCTATGAAGTTGGTGAAATATATATTTTATGAAGTTAATTAACAGTAGAGGCGTGTATACGTAAGTTTCTCTTACCGCTCATGTGAACATGTGCGGTAAGAAAAACGTGCTGGCGGGTTCTGGCAGCGACCTTGATGATGGCGGCAGGCTCAAGCAATACCCACCCCGCTACCCTGAACCTCCTGCATTATTGTCACTAAAATAACTTATTGCCGCATATGTAATACCTAATAATCTTATACTTATACTTAAATACATATTGGAAAGAATATTGTTAACATATCTCTTAATCCCTCCAGATTAGGAATGTAATAAAAATTCATCGAAGGTTGAGCGAAGACACGGGTGTACCCATGTCTTCAACCTTGACCGCCAACCTTCCTCGCTGCTCTTTCCTTCCAAAACAAACCCCTTATATGGTAAGCGAAGGTCTGCCGTTCGTCGTTCGTCGCTCTACCGCCTTGACTCTCGGTACGGGCCTAAATGTTACCTGAAACTATTGTATGAGAACCCCTGGGCGAAACTGCTTCTTATTAAATGTATTGATGGTTCCAGCTGATGTGTAGCAAATGTACATAGAATGCAAGTGGTTACTGGCGTTGAGTTACTGGCGTAAAAGAGTTACTGGCGTTGAATCCTCGTCAATACTAGAGTTCAGAAGCATCAAGGAGCCCGGCCAAGTGTGAGAACCATGTTCGAAGCGCAAATCCTGGGGAGGTGTTAGGACGTAGTGAGTCATATTCCAGCCGCTGTTATGGCAACTCTGAGTGACCTGTGAAGGCGTCAGCACTGCCATTGGAGTCAGGAGGAAACACTAAGAATGCAGGCAGGTGTAAAAACAATTAAGCCAGGCATGCCGCAGTTAAGTCATAATTGGTTGTGATTAGAGACTGCTTGATGACGCTGCTGAAGGAGTGGTGGACGGCGCTTGGCGGTGGCTGGAGGGGGGGGGGGGGCGAGGAGGTGCAGAGAGGGGCTGGGTGTGAGTGTCGATTGTCGAGGCATCAGGGAACTCCGTAGTGTAAAAGCCGCGGTCACACGAGCACTTTTTCCGGCAATATTCAGCCGGCAATATTCAGCCAAGGCAATTTCTTGCCGATATTTGGTCACACGGAATTTCATAGAGCTAGCCGACTTTGGAAAAATAGGGATAAATAGGGAGAAAATGGTTCACAAATAGGGTGGTGAATGTTTGGAATGGATTCATGTGTATGTAGGCGTCAGTGAGCAACAATAAGTTGGTCCAGTTCAGTATCCCCTAAAAAGGTAGACAGCCAACAAAGAAAATAGGGAAACCATCCGGGCACATGGGCACATAGGTCTAAATAGTGCACCAGTAAACATCAATGGACAGATGCTTTTGGATTTTACAGAAAAGGCCAATCTAAAAATTAAGAATTGGGAGTTAGAAGATCCAGTGACGTGGAGAGATAGAGGAGCAGAATCAGCAATAAATTTCATAATAGTAAACACAGAAATAGAGAAAAGTAAGTGCACGATATGGAAGAACGAGGAGATAGATATTTCGGACCACATCATGATAGGAGAGTCGTGTGGAAAGATAGGTCGAAAGTGCAAGTTGCGAAGACAGAGTGGAGGACTAAATGGAGGATACTAGATGCTGATTGGAAGAGTACAGCCAAAAAACTTGATGAGAAGTTGAGTAGAGAAACTGAGAAGGGTAATAGAACTATGGAAGCGTGGGAGCAGGACGTTAAAACGGTAATGATGCAGGAGGCAAAAAATACTATAGGAGTGAAGAAATACAAGACAGGAGGAACAACTAGACTAAAAGGATGGTGGGATAAAGAGGTAGAACAAGCATTAAGAAACAGGAAAAATGAAAATAGAAGGCAGAGAAAATTAAGGAAATTGATAGAAAAAGAAGGAGAACAATATAGACAAGAATGGGAGAGAGCATGGGCTCAATATAAGAATGCGAAAAAAGTAGCACAGATATTAATTAGTAAAAAGATAGCTACATGGGAGGAACAGCAGGCAAAGAAACTAAACAGTTTACCTCGAGGAGAGAGGGAAAAGGAAGGATAGAAAAGATTAAAGAGAAACTCGGTGGACGAGAGATGAACCAGAAAGTTAAACTGAAAACAGAGGGAAGAGATACAGAGAAGGAGGATGAAATAAAATCAGTAATAGAAGGGTACTGGAGTAAAGTAATTAGAAAGAACATGGTAGTAGAGGGAATGGAAAACATTATGATTTACAGTGACAAGAGAGAAATGGAGGAAACAGTAATTGAGCTTAGTGAGGTAGAAAAGGTACTGAAAGCTTTGAAGAACGGCAAAGCTGCAGGGACAGATGGGCTCATAGGGGAGTTTGTTAAATATGGAGGAGAAATGGTAAAACAGGCAATATATAACATATGTGACACAGTGCTGGAGCAAGGCTGCGTACCACAGGACTGGAAAAAGAGCAGAGTGACCCTAATTCACAAAGGAGGAGGAAAAGATAAGGAGGACATAGCCAATTATAGGCCCATAGCCGTTATGAACATACTAGCCAAGGTTTTTGGAATGATTATTAATGAGAAATTGAAATTGTGGATAGAGGAAAACAAGATGTTAGGAGAGGAGCAAAGTGGGTTCAGGAAAGGCAGAGGTGGAATGGAAAATATATTTACACTAAAAGAAATTATTGAAAGAAACAAGCACCAGAAGAAAGATCTTTACTTAGTATTTATAGATATTGAAAAGGCGTACGACACAGTAAATAGAGGAAAGTTAATAAGATTACTGAGACACATTGGAGCAGATACAAAGGTGGTGGACGTAATAAACAGCATGTATGAAGGGAACGAAGTGAAATTTACCCTAGGTGACATTACAACTGGCTGGATGGAAAATAATATAGGAGTTAGACAAGGATGTGGTCATGTCCCAACATTCTTTAACCTGTATTTAGAGGAACTGATCGTGAGAATCAGGAAGTCAAGTAAAGGAGTAACAATTGGAGGAGAAAAGTTAGGATGCCTGGCCTATGCTGATGATGTAGTACTGATGGCAGAAAGTAAGGATGAAATGGAGGAAATTTTACACATAACAAAAACATACGGAATGGAATGGGACCTGAAGTTTAGTGAAAGGAGATGTAAAGTCATGGAGTTTAACAGTGAAGATAGGAGTCAGTGGGTGCTTCAGAATAATGTCCTAGAAGTAGTAGAAAAGTATATATACCTAGGAATGGAAGTAAACAAGGAAGGGACAGGCGGTGAAAAGCAGAGGAAACTTAATGAAGGCAAGGCAAGGAGGATGACAGGCATGATTATAAATGGTGGTAACAGTCATTAATAAATATGAGGTAGGCGGGAGTTTATGGAAGGGGGTGGCTGTACCCCATTGCCTGTATGGGTCAGAAGTGACTCAGTACAGGGAAGGAGACATCATGCACTTGGAAAAGACTCAGAACATAGTAGGCAGATGGGGACTAGGAGCTTGTAGGAGCACTGCCGTAGAGGCCATAAGGGGAGACATGGGATGGAGCACCTTCAGGGAAAGGATAATTAAAGGAAAACTGGTGTTCCATAAGAAAATTGAAAGACTTAGTGATGATAGATGGGCAAAGAAAATATCCCAGGAAAATAGATCAAGTTCCACCTGGAAGAAGGAACTAGAGAGATGGAAAAGGAGAGAAACTGTGGGAGAGGAATGGAACAGGATGGAGATAATAGATATCAAAAAGAAAATTGAGAATAATGGGCTAGTTAAATGGCAGAAGGAATGGCCAGGAAATCAACGTTGCAGTGGTACAGGTGGAAACAGAAACCAGAGGGGGTGACCTGGCATGTAGGAGACTGGGGTAGTAAGTTACTCTATAAAGCAAGAACAGGCACCTTGGAAGTCAACGGAAGGAACAGGGAACTGGAGAACCAGAATTGTAGCTGCAGGGTAGGAGAGAAAGAAACTGTAGAACATATCATTGTGGAATGCAACAAGTATAGGAGTCAGAGGGAAAAGCTTATAGCGTCAATAGTAATAGTCCTAGGCAGAGAGGAGTGGGACAGGAGACTAGAGCAGAAAGACGGGGCCCTGTGTACGGTGTTAGGACTGTATGGGGACAGAAAGGAAACTGAAAATATTGTAAACCTCACCAAAGTGTTCCTAACGCAGTGTTGGGAGATCAGACACAAAATAGACAATGAATTAGGATGATAATCAAAGGATTGAAACTGATCAAAATGTCTTTCCCAGGTAAAATAAACAGGGGAAGAGTTAACAAGTCTTGTTAACGAAGGAGAAGTGGAAGAGGACCTATGAAGCGATACTAAGCGACTAAGGTCACAAGAAGAAGAAGAAGAAGATCCCTAACTCATGAAATCTTCCTAAGTGTTATTATATCCTTCAAAATGAAAAAAATGATACAAGGATTCACAACATGTAACTGGTCTTCCACTAGTAAAACGGGAAGTAGCTTACAAGTCTTGTTAACGATAGAGACAGTGGAAGGGCATAAACATAAGTCGATAATACAAGTTGAGAACGAAGAGATTTCGAAATCTTTCAAGCCGAAAACACCAAACATGTTTCAAACCAAAATGCTACGCACATTCTTTAGCCAATGTTCGTTGCACCCGTGGAATTTCTTCTGAGCTAGATTTAGCGGATAAAAAGTGTCATCCTTGTGAGGGGTTTCGGGTTCAGACGGCCCACAAACCCAACATGTGTTCACTCTCCGCAAGTACGCCAAATGACGGATGTTTCTGGTAAATCGCCGGAGGAAAAGGACATCCTGAGCCGCGGCTTTCCTACGATGGCCCACAACCGAGAGTCCCGGTAACGCATCCCCAACGCACGGATGGAATGAAACGGAACGGTCTTCTTAAATCGAGCCCAAGTCCACCAGAGTGAATGGTCCGTTTAGCGGGATTGTGCGCTTGTCTCTTCTTTGGCTGAGGCTTCGGCCAACACTGAAGGGTGCCGTTGATAAGGCTAATACCCAAAAACACCACGGATCGGATCATCCGAACTGTTTCCTGTTCAACTGTCGTCTCAAGTGCTGGGGACGAGCGAAAGTCTACTCTAAAAGTGCCGCTATATATATCACAGATCAGAACTGGTAACATTAGTAAAAATGAAGAAAATCTGATTAATAAAATGAAGAAACACTAAAAGCATTAGATGTAAAATTTACCGACACACACGACCGATGCTGAAGGAGCCCCGCGCACAACGCACACACACACACACACGATGCCACCGCCACGATGGTCCAGTGGATAGAGCGTTAGCGCATCCATTCTGTGTTAGCCGGTTCGAATCCTCGTTCGCACACCGGGGATTGTCATGCACAAATTAGGTGGTTACTGTCCCCATTTGTAAATAAGATGGGGTGTGTCGTGTGTGAGGTCCAGCATTCCTCAGAGATCAGTCATAATGATCTACCAAGCTCGCTCCAGGAGGTGAAACTGGCAGATCGCGATCTTGCTCGCATGAACAAAGACATGGGTGAATAACACACACAACACACACACACACACACACACACCACACACACACACACACACACACACACACACACACACATACATACATACACACACACACATACCCCCCACCCTCCCCCACACACACCCTTGTACATTGTCCTTCCATAACCACTGCTCTGCATGTCTTGACATCCTTCGTTATCACAAGATTCCACAAAACGTTTTCACAATAAATTTATTGTCCAAGCGAGCGAAGCGAGCTTGGACACCTATTTCAGCAGAATTCATTCTTTGGTACTAATAGATTGGTGAATCTGTCATATAGGCTTGTAAAATGTTTACTCCGCGAATGGGGGCAAGGTCTAGAGTGCATATTGGCTTGTAAAATGTTTACTCTGCGAATGGTGGCAAGGTCTAGAGTGCATATAGGCTTGTAAAATGTTTACGTTACGTTAAAAAGTAAAGAAAATCAAAGAAGGGGATGGTGAGGTTAGGTGGGGTAGGCAGGTTGTAATAGAAGTATTTTAGGGAGGGTATTTAAAAAGTTGACTTTAGCCTGTGCGAGCTTGGACATGTTCCACATCTTTAAGGTGGACGTCTATTTCCTAGTAATTCTTTCTTCACTACAAACAATTACTATTGACTGTTGTGTGCACGATAATATATCGATTATCTTGCACTATTCACGCAGAAAAAATCAAGGCCTCCAGAACTTGTTAGTTACCGGATTTTCCCTCAGATGTGCAATATAATCACAGGCTTGGAAGAATACTCTGTCTTGACGCAGACGAATATTCCAACACAGAATTTGTATTGCCACGGAGTTTACTATGCGACCGTCAGCAAGGGAAGTGCTGTATTTGGTGGGAATTATGGATGAGGGCGTGGCACGGAGAGGGAAAATAGAAGTAAACATGCTGCCAGGAGGGAGGGAGGGAGGGACAAAGTGCCAAAAGGGAGTGGAGTTGTTGGGAAGGGTGAGGTGTAGGAGGGAAGGCAGGAGAATGAGAGGAGGGAGAAGGGAGCGAATCTACCTAACGCTCACCTGGAATCAATCACACACCTGGACAGACTCTCTGAACACCTACCTGATGACAGACAGACTACAATGAATAGTCTTGGACTATTCTTTAAGAAAAACCTGAACTGTAAATTTCACATCTCACCAATTGCTAAATCAGCTTCTAATAAGTTTGGTGTCCTGTGGCGTCTGCGTTCATTTTTTTCTCCCTCCCAGTTGCTTGCTCTGTACAAAGGCCTTCTCCGCCCATGTATGGAGTATGCCTCTCATGATTGGGGGGATGCACTTATACAGCTCTCCTAAACAGGGTTGAGTCAAAAGCTTTTCATTTCATGAACTCTACTCCTTTAACTGACTGTCTTCAATCTCCAAATCACAGTCATAATGTTGCTTCTCTTGCTATCTTCTACTGTTATTTTCATGGTCACTGCTCTTCTGAACTTGCCAACTGCATGCCTCATCCCCTTCTGTGGCTTCGCTACAAAAGACTTTCTACTAATTATCATCCCTATTCTGTCAATCTCACTAATGCATGAATTAACCAGTATCTTTCATCCCTTTCACTGGTAAACTCTGGATCTCTTTTCTGTTTCTAATTTTCCATCTTTCTACGATTTTTTTTTCTTCAAAAGAGGAGTGTCAAGACACCTCCCGGACTAAATTGGCCCACCCCCTTTCTGCAATCTCTTACTGTCTTCTATATAGGGACTAGCGGCTTAAGCGGGATTTTTGCTACTTTTTTTTTTAATTGGCCATTCCTTTAAGAGTTCGAAAAAAAGACACAATGCATTTCTCATGCTCTTCGGCAGCTGTTAAAACTAAAAGCATTGGTTGTCATTGTTTTTTAGTGTATTTTAATCTCTATATTATCCACCTCTCTTTCCTGCTCTCAGGCTATCTTGCCTGGACCCCTTTCCTGCAGGTAAGAGCAGGTCCCCGCCCGTGTGGCCACACACAGCACGTATAAGGATAAAAAGTCTTTACAAACCACCCCGTCACCGAGACTCCGGCTGGTGGTCTGGCTGTGTGGAGCAGAACATGTCATCTTCCCAAACATAATTAGATATGTCAAATACCGGTCCTCACACCAAGGACACCAAGGCAAATATTATGGTGGGTGGGTCCTTTCGGTCACCCAAGACCCACCGCCACACAATCATATTCGTAACACTGCATAACATGTGATTTGTGACCACTAATTCAGTGATAACGAGATACCAGTAAGAAATTTTGTGTTTTTTCAAAATCTCCATCAATGCAATCATAGTCTTTATTTATCATTCCCTGAGATATGCTATGGCGGCAGAGGACGGCAAGGCGAGTGGCAGCGCTCGCAGGCTCTCAGTAATGACTGGCAAACAATCACAGACCAATCCAAAAAGTGCGCCGATGGTGCAGGCCAAGTCAACTTGATCTAAAGTACTCGCAACATTTCAAAAGCTTAAAGTAATCGTCCAGACTATTTCATCATTCCTGATTTAATGCAGTCAAAATATAGCCATGATCGAGTATATCAACAATATATTGTCACTTTTTGCATCCAGTCACCCGTTTTTAAATTATCCACATTCAAAATCTGTAAATTTCCCGAGCTCTCAAAACACAACTGAATAATTCAGTTGTGTTTTCTGTAACATCAGGGCTGCGTTTGAGAAGAAGAATTTGAGCGGCTTGCGCCGTTCAGGTTTCTGTACCCCTCTATCAAACGCTTTTGGGCGCCTCGCAGTGGTATGTAAACAAATCCCCGCCGTTACCATGGAAACGACGACGCCACAGCTCAGACTGTGGGCTTTTGACCTCACCATTTTCCTCTACTGCCCTCTATCTGCCCACGCACAGTACGGAAGTGTAATGGCGTACGCTGTAGCTACCTGACGACTATTTGATTATTGTTGTAATGGTAATTGTCGCTGAGAGAGGTGAAATGCTAGGAATCTCGGGCACCGTCAACCAACTACCGTCAATAACACTATAGTCGCCACTGCACTTTTGTCGCCAGGCGCTAAATATTACTAATTTTAGCATCACTATAGACTTGTATGTGCCACTGAAGACAGGTACATAATATAAACTGTGCATACCTCTTTAGTGGCACATACAATTATGTATCAGTAGTGATGCTAAAATTCGTAATATATGGCGCCTGACGACATATATGTGCAGTGGCGACTATAGTGTTATTGGCGGTAGGGTGTAGGGATACGTGAACAGGTTTATGAAACTGTCGCCAATAGGAATTCTCGCAGAAACACCAACTGAGACCTGTCGCCGACGTGGTACACTCGCCGACGCGGAAATGTTTGGTAACAGTTCCACTTGGAATAAATGAAAATGAAGAATAAAGTGTATTTCATTGTTGGATACCACCATACCACCTGGTATGTAATCTCTGAATGCAGAAATACTGGTAAAAGCTTATTAAATGTATATATTGTGTACTATAATATCAAGATCAAGAACTGGAACTGTCGACGAAAATAGGCAGATGAAATGAAAATATGACTGTTAATATGATTTGACTAATGCTTCATGTTCGCTTATAATGTCAGATTACTGTGATAAATAATGCTGTTATGTATACGCAGGTTGTTTTCTCCTCTAACTCATAGAGTTATGTACACATTTATATAGCTAACCTGCCGCTTTAGAGATTCTAAAGGCATATTTTTACAGCAACAGGACATTCTGAAACAGAAGAACTCCCCATTGTTTATATTTTTGTTTTGTCAAACATTATTATTTTCAACTTAATTAAATTCAATTTACCTAAACTAAATCAATTGCTAAGATAACCTAGCTTTTCTAACTAATGAAATCTGGATTGTTTAGTAGCTGTCTATTAAATTATCAATCGTATTATCACATATCATTGCTGCCACATATTACACATCTGGAGCTGAAATACCTCCTCCGCCACCCTCGCCCGAGCCCTGTATATGCATCCTAACTAGTAAAAATATAACCAATAAAATTCCATTCTTACCTAATAACCTAACCTACCCTAACTGGTGGGTGAAGAAGGGGTATTTAAGATTAAGGGGTATACAGTATTTCTGTATAATGAAAAGGTATAAATAATTGAAATCACAGCAAAAGAAATGGTAAATATGCATTTTCAACCAATACTCCCTATTGACCAATACTCTTCTGAAATAACTGGCGGGGCTAAACCAACCAGACCTAAACTAACCTAGCTAACTTGGGCATTGATTACATAACCTTAGCTCACTGAGGCCGGGGCTTTCGCTCACCACCAGACCCCCCTTGTTATTTTTTTTTTTATTCCTGCCGGCGGTAAATGTGCAGTTTCAACCAATAATCTCCTGGCATAACTGGGGGACCTGCTCTTCCCCAGAACCCCCCCACTAGTTAACTAACCTAACCTGGGCATTGATTACGCAACCTTACCTCACTAGGGGGGTTTCACCCCCGCAGACCACCTTGTGTTATTTTTTGTATGGGCTATAAATACTCCTTAGCGATGAGAACGAAACGTTCAGGATACTTAACGGTAAAATTCTAGTGTTTGCCCATACTCTCCCACTTCCCCCAAACAAGTTTGGGGACCTGTGGGAATGCGGGGTTTTCAGGTGGGGAACAAATTATGCGTCGGAAACACGTAATTTAAGAGTTGTGTAGGGGGGGGGGGGTAAAATTCCCTAGATCTAGGGTAATTTCCTTAAATCTAGAGAAATTTGCCTAACCAAAATTAACCTAATCTAGCGGGGGGCTTGACCCACTGATAAACTAACCTAACCCAAGCTAACCTAGCTAAATCTAACCTAAGCTAACCTAACCTAACCGAATCTAACCTAACCTAACCAAATCTAACCTAACCTAACCAAATCTAACCTAACCTACCCAAATATAACCTACCCTAACCTAACCAAATCTAACCTAACCTAAACAAATTTAACCTAACCTCCTATAGCGGGGGGTTGGGGGGGTTCTCGACACTTCGGTCATCATTATGTGAGGATCGTCAGGTTCACACGTCTCTGGACTCAGAAGAAATCCAAAGAATTTTCCCTAGATCTAGGGAATTTTTATAACACCCCTAACTCAAAAACTATGTGGTTGCGACGCATATTTTGTACCCCAGCCAAATATCCCGCATTCCCTCAGGTCCCCAAGCTTGTTTTGTAGGAGAGGGGGAGTATGGGCAAACACTAGAATAATACCTACTTAACAAGCGATCGTGTATTGGTTGAAACTGCACATATACCCTGCCGGCTATTGTAGGGGTTAGAAATACTCCTTATGATGAGAATGAAACGTTCAGGATATCTAAAACCACCGATCTTGTATTGGTTTAAACTGCACATATACCAAAAAAATACTAGGAAATGCCTAATGCTTATATAAGGGGATGTATTGTGAACTTGAATAAATTTATCTCCCTCCACTGTTCATTGGACCACTATAATATCGTAAATTATCACTCCTATTTACTGTATTTTCATTATTAATTATAACTAGGCTCCAGTACAGTACTTAGCAGTGCATGTTAATGCATGCTGCGGGATAACATTGTAGTCTTTCGACTGTAATCGGCAAGAATAGCATAAATTTGTCTCAAATTCGTCTCTGTTTGGGTGGCCATTGTTGTTGTCATGACGTCACACCTCGCAGAGCGCCCAAGGTCTGTGGGTTGGGCGCTCGGTAGCCACTCATGCCGCCCGCCCGAGTCGCGCACAGGCGTTTGAGAGAGAGTTTGAGCGGCTCGCACCACTCAAATTCTTCCTCTCAAACGCACCCCAGTTGAACTGATGACCAGCAGACGACGGACCACGGCTCGGTAACGTCACGGCAGGCAGCCTCCGAGCCCGGCCCTGATACAAATACACGTGAACTCAGAAAAAAATATAGTAAGGGTAATGCACTACGTACATGGGAGGGTAGCACGCGATGCTTGTTGTCTTCAACAGATTACTAGAACGTGTACAAGGGCGCGAGCGGCGTGCTGTACAGTTCAAGCATAAATATAAGTGATATGTGTTGTGTGAGGCCATTTTTTTCATGGTATTTTTTTAACGACTGTGTACAACCAAAAGCCCACTACGTTACAGCGCGTTTAGCACCAAGGAGCGTACGTGTGCGGGAGCCAGGCTGGCGTGTGGGGCGAACACATTCCTCGGCAACAGTGCAGGAGGCATGGGAGAGGCGGTAAGGAGGGGAGTTACTTTAAGTGGCAGTGTTGATGCTACCGGTGGCGGTGGTTGTGGGGTGTGATGGTGGAGGATTAGTGTGGTTACTGCGTGTAGTTGGTGGTGATGGTGGAGTAAGCGGCAGGAGTGGTACGATGAGCGTCGAGGATCAGTACCTTGAAGGATGGCTGACAACAATGAGAGGGGGGGGGGGGGGGGTTAAGGAGGCAGAGGTGGCAGTGCATTTTTTGTCCAAGCGAGCGAAGCGACGCTTGGACACTTATTTCAGCCGAAATCAGGTGTCATATAGGCTTGTAAAATGTTTCCACGAATTCTTCTTTTTCTTCTTGTGACTACTTTTGTGGGCAACGGGTATACAGGCGTAAAGGAAGAAATTTGGCACAAAAGGTTATATTTCGTCTCTTAACTCATTTATGCAGGAACTATTCGCTATATAAGAAACAAATAAGAGTTAATGTATGTCTAATGTATTTTTATTTACAGATTATACGCGTAAAACTGTTTATTTTAGGCTGTGCACTGTGCAGGCCATAAAAGTGTTGCCAAGTCAAAAGTTACAGTTTGACGAAATAGTTTTGGCTTCGAAAGGGAAAGAAAAAGGCATAAATGGGGAAAAAAGAAACCATAGAGTTCATGTTAAATATTTTTATGTGCGTGTGTGTGTGTGTGACGGGAAATATGAGTCAAAAGGGGAGTCTTAATTTCCAAATAAGGATATTTTTATCAGGGTGATCTGGCAACTGTGTGAGTTTGAGTGTGGGTTCGTGGTTGGATGTTAGCCTTGCCTTGGCTTCTCAGAGGCTCGATAATGTTAGGATATTAGTAGGATAGTGAAATTGTATTGTCTACGCGTCCTACACAATCCTCCCGGCGTCCCAGAGTCCTACAGTGCCAGGATGCGAGGTGGGAAGGATATTAGGATACCCGCGTAGGATTCTGGTGTAGGATGTTTTAAAGTTTTGTTTTGAAATTGTTGTGGGGGATTTTAAGGTGTTTTAGGGTGTGTGGGTGTGTTTTAGGGTGTGTAAGGGTGTTCTAGGGTGTGTGGGGGCGTAAGGGTGTGGGGGTATGTAAGGGTGAGTCAGGGTGTCAGGGTTGTGTGGGAATATGTTAGGGTGTATGTGTCAGGATGTGTGGGGTTGTGGGTGGGTGTGTAAGGATGTAAGGGTTGTATGGGGATGTTTAAGGGTTTGTGTGTGTGTTGGTTGTGTTTTAGGATGTGTTAGGTTGTGTAGGGGTGTGTTAGGGTATCCGTTGATTTGGGCCGCCAGTTGAAACAGGCCGCCTATAGTAGCATGCATACCCAGCAGACAGTATACTTTGTGGTTAAGGTTAGGTTAGGTTAGATTAGGTTAGGCTAGGTATACTTTGTGGTTAAGGTTAGGTATACTTTGTGGTTAAGGTTAGGTTAGGTATACTTTGTGGTTAAGGTTAGGTTAGGTTAGGTATACTTTGTGGTTAAGGTTAGGTTAGGTTAGGTATACTTTGTGGTTAAGGTTAGGTTAGGTAAGGTATACTTTGTGATTAAGGTTAGGTTAGGTATACTTTGTGGTTAAGGTTAGGTTAGGTATACTTTGTGGTTAAGGTTAGGTTAGGTTTTATTAAAACCTATAAGGTTATGCATAAATGCATGCTTGGTCTGCATTTAATATAGGCGGCCTGATTCAACTGGCGGCCCGAATCAACTGTATCCGTGTGTTAAGATATAGGTGTGTGTGGGGGGGCTGATTTTAGGGTGTGTGTATGTGTCAGGATGTGTGTAGGGTTGTGATAGTGTGTGTGGGTTTGTGGGTGGGTGTTAGGATGGAAAACAGGAAGGTTCGATGGAATACGTTTTCGACGACACCGTCGAAACTTCCAAGTCATTTGTTTACGGTGATACACAGGCGACAGGTGTGTTGCGAGGCCGTACAGGTGTGTAGTGACAGGTGTGGTGTATGTGGTAAAGCGAGAGAGTTTAAGAGTGAGGTGTTAGCCCCCCAGTGTGTGTGTCTGACCTAAAGAGCGAACGCGCAGTTCTCGTCCACTATAACGGCGTCAGCCCCGTACCGCCGCGGCCACGGGTACGGCGCGGGCCACAGTGGTCCATAGAAGCTAATCTCTGGGAAGCGGGACTCTAACCTAGGATCAGCGCATCAAGGTATACCCTCGGTACGTCTCTGTAGTATTCAGCGGGAGACACTTACGAAAACACGTCAAAATATTCCATTTACCGGCATTAAACTATGATGTCATATATTTCAGGGAGAATATTACGCTGAAAGGCTAATATGGTGGCAATGTATCATCGTCCACCCTATATTTATCAATAGCAATATTCCTATTGTCACTAATAATTGTCACATAAATAAGGTATTTAAGGGTAAATCTCTCCTTATTTCCCATTAAATAAGTCTATATGGAAGTGAGCTAACTCTAATTTTCTCTACGTGTTAAACCACTCTCTATCTAAAAATTACATTGGAAGTGAGCTAGCTTTAATTTTCTCTACGTGTTAAAAGAGTTTCTCTAAGGGAAAATTTCAGCTTATTTACTCTTAATATGTCTGTATATCTGGGATAATAAGTAAACATGGCCGCCCAGTGGTTCCT
This sequence comes from Chionoecetes opilio, assembly GCA_016584305.1. Lineage (NCBI taxonomy): Eukaryota > Metazoa > Arthropoda > Malacostraca > Decapoda > Majidae > Chionoecetes > Chionoecetes opilio. Next base: position 271,311 of record JACEEZ010001805.1, read on the forward strand.
GAACGCTGATTGGCTGACAACGTAGCTAGGAACTATTATGGACAATAAGCAGTTTTACGCGTATAATCTGTAAATAAAAATACATTAGACATACATTAACTCTTATTTGTTTCTCAGATAGTGAATAGTTCCTGCATAAATGAGTTAAGAGACGAAATATAACCTTCTGTGCCAAATTTCTTCCTTTGCGCCTGTAGCTTCCTTTCCCCCATTCGTGGAGTAAACATTTTACAAGCCTATATGACAGATTCACCAATCTATTTAGTACCAAAGAATGAATTCGGCATAAATAGGTGTCCAAGCTCGCTTCGCTCGTCTAGATCAACATGTGGCATGTTTTCTTTAGTAATATTATTTTACTGGTTACTTTACTTTTAGTAGACACAGTATTTTAAGGTGAGGGTATTTAAAAAGTTGACTTTAGCCTGTGCGAGCTTGGACACGTTCCACATCTTTAGTGTGGACGTTTATTTCCTAGTTAAGCAAATTTTATTGGGCGACATTCTTTGGATATCCAGAGAGGTAGTAGGCATATCTGTTAAAATATAGTTTTTTGGCTACATCATCTTCCCTCTTTTGTATGTTATGTATAAATATAGATCATAATTAAGCAGTAATATGAATGCACTTCTGGATCTAGCAAACACAGATATGATGAACCATTGTATCCGCAGGAAGGATTTTATGAATAAATATCTTGTCGCCCAGTGGCTTAAAATTGTCCTTACTGGGCGTCAATTTTTCATCACTGCATGGGAGACATTTTGGTCGCCCAGTTATGATGTTAAAAAATACCAAGGCCATGGTATTCAAGGCCGCTGCCCCCCCGGTCTGTCCTCTACAGATACAGGGCATCAGGCTGGCTTGGACCCACGCCTTCCAGTACCTCGGAATGTGGCTTGACCGGGGCCTCCACTTCACTACTCAGGTCAAGTATCTGAGGGAGAGGGCTGAGACCAGGCTCAACGTCATGAGGGCCATGACGAGGACACACGCCGGGGCCACGTCATCAGTGCTGCGCCTCTTCTACATGCACACTGTGCGCGCCCTTGTAGACTACAGCGCGCCCGTGCTTGTCTCGTTATCGCTCACTCAGCAGAGGAAGTTAGAGGTCCTTCAGAACCGAGCTTTGAGGACCCTGCTGGGGGCACCGCGCTGGGCAAACACCCGCGTCATGCAGGCGGAGGCACGTTTGGTGCCCCTAGCCACCAGGGTTCGACAGATCGTGGCCTGTCGGGTGGCCAAGATCCTCTGCCAGGCAAGGGAGTCTGTCGCGCGGGACAGGCTGTGCAGGGTCTTGCCACAGGAGCAGCGTGACCTATCGCCGGGCAACACCTGGCTGCAGAGGGTGGCAGACGCCGCCATCCACCTCCTCCCCGGCCACACCCACCTGCTGCTGGACGGACCTGACCGCCCCGCTGTCAACTACGTCGCTCCGCCACCGTGGCAGCCCTCTGCCGCCCAGGTGATTATCGCCACACTGCCGGCCGCGAAGGCGTTGTGCACGCGAGAGGAGCTGAGGCAGCACGCCCTGCAGGCGGTGGCGCACGCCATGTTCCCAGCAGCGTCGCCCTGCAGGCGTTGGCGCACGCCAATGTTCCCAGCAGCGTCGCGGTCGCTATCTACTACACCGACGGCTCCGTTGACCCTGAGAGAGGCCGGACAGGTGCTGCGGTGGTTACGGGCGGTGAGGTGTTGTCCTGGAGGACACCCGACCATTGCTCCACGCTGCAGACGGAGCTGGTGGCGATAGAGCGCGCCCTACAGCACGCCCTGGGCCGACAGGAGGAGGTTGTGGTGATTCACACCGACTCCATGTCTGCCCTGCAGGTCCTACGGCAGCCCCGCACACCGATGGACAACGTGCAGCTCACCACCGCCATCCTGGGCCACATCCAGGGCCTCGCCGCGCAGGGGCGCTGCGTAAGGTTCAACTGGGTGCCCAGCCACATAGGCGTCCGTGGCAACGAGGCGGCCGATGAGGCGGCCCGGGAGGCCACCAGACATCCAGCGGTGGCCTTGACTGTCTTACCCAGCATCCAAGGGGCCAAGGTACTGGCCAGACGCGCTGCCATCTGTGCCGCAGAGCAACAGTATCGCCAGCTGGTGCAGACATCGAGGCAGGCAGCCTGGCACAAACAAGCCACGAACAACAACGAGCCGTTACGCCCCGCCCAGCAGCTGTCCCGAGCCGAGGAGGTCGTTCTACACCGACTTCGGCTTGGCTACGTAACCCTGGATGAGCTGAGGGACGGGTTTGAGGAGCGGCCGTGTGAGCACTGTCCTCATATGACCCCCCACCCCCTGATCCACTACCTGCTTTCCTGCCCCGCTACAGAGCGGCTCAGACAGCGCGTCGGCCCGGAAAGCGCGGCCGCCCTCGTATGGCAGTTACAGAAAAATTTGCACCTACTGCTGGAGGTGGCGCGTGCCGCCCCACCCCCCCGATGAACACTAAGGAGCGGGAGTGACCTCACGCCCCGCCCACCTGTGACCTGACTGTGGCTGCGGCTACAGCGGCGGGCTGATGCCCGCTCATTTATTACTGGCTTTATGTGTATGTATGGGTATGTGTATGTATGTGCATATGTATATGTATATGTATATATATTATGTAATAGATGTAAATAAAAAAAATAAAAAAATAAAAGGTGTGAAGGATAACGTGTAGCTACAAAAACACACACAAAGATGATCGAGAAACCTGCAACGGATAATCTAGTAGACTGAATATAACCAAATAACACTGTATTAAACACTGTAACTTAAAATCACTGATGCTCAGACACACACACCTACCCTTGACGCCTGCCTACACACCCACCCCCTTCACACCCACACGTAATGTACATAAGAACATAAGAAAATAAGGAAGCCACAAGAGGCCGCGAGACCAACACGAGGTAGTTCCTGTTACTTAACACTACCTACATCCACTTCTCTTCCCCATCCATGAATTTATCCAGACTCTTTTTAAAGATCCCTATTGACTCCGCACTGACCACCTGACGACTGAGTTCATTCCAATCATTCACCACCCTATTTGTGAACCAGTTTTTCCCTATTTCCTTTTTAAATCTACTATTTTCCAGCTTGAATCCGTTACTTCTTGTTCTACCCTGCTTACTAGCCGTAAGAACTTTTCCTACATCGCCTTTATTGTATCCCTTTAACCACTTAAAAACTTCTATTAGATCGCCCCTTACTTTACGCCTCTCGAGTGAGTGTAAATTTAATATCTTTAATCTCTTCTTAAAACTAAAGTTACGCACACATTCTCACACGAGTAAAGGATGAGGGTTTCCTATCGACTTGCCGCATGCCGTTGGTGGTTTGACAGACAGCCTTACAGACGATAATTTCATATCAGCTTTCACATTTTTTTTCTTCTCAATAACTTCACTAATAATTACTAGACAGATGGCGTGCCAGTGTGCGGGTGAACTAGGAGAAACCTCAATCAATTTTTTTTTATGATTGATTGATTGATAAAAAATATAAAAATAGTGCAAGTAGGCCTATATTTTTGATTTACTGGGACTTTGACCTACTGTGTCCTGAAGGTGTTCTAGCTGCCACCAAGGTACGCATTGGCGGGAAAGTAACCTTACGCCTTGCACCTCAATGGCTACGGCTAGATTGGTGACAGCAATTAAAGCAACACCTGTATTGGTGTTGCTTCTTAATCCTCCTCCCCTATTTTCTTTTATCCTCATTTGTTTTTATTTTATCTCATATTTATCTGTCTATCACCTTTTTTTATTCTCGTTTTATCTTCTCCCTTTCATTATTCCTTTATGTTTTATTTATGATTAATTATTCTACTTCCTTTTTGTAATCTCTAAATTAACGGTTTGGGTGGGTTGTTGTGATGGGGGTGGTTGGTGGTTCAGAACTGGAGAAGAAAGAAGGGAAAAAAGGTTTATAAAAGAAAAAGAAGGGTAGGGGGGAAAGGAGAAAAGAAGAGTTTGGAGAAAGAAAAATAGAAAGGAGAGAAAGGAAGGGACTTTAATCCACTCTTCTAATTTCACTGCTTTATCCAAAACTCGCCCATGCGCCGTCGGTCCACGTCCGACCCTCTGCTCCTAATTTACTTAATCCTCCAATCTTTTTTTCTTCTTTTTTCTTCTCCTCTGCTCCTCCTTTTCTAATTGGACTCTATTCTCGCCTTTTAAATTAAAGAGGGCGTCATTATCGGGTTCAAAAACTTCCTTGTTTTTCTTGAAAATTCCCTCTCTAAAATTCTGCACCTCTCTCTCTTCTCTCTTATCCTCTCCTTTCTCTCTTTTCTCTCCTTCTCTCGCTCCTTCTCTCTCTCTCTCGTTCCTCTCGTCTTCTCTTCCTTCTCTCTTCTCTCTTCCTCCTCTCTCCCCCCTGTTTTCCCATCCTCGCTCTCGCCCCTCTCGTCTCCCCTCCCCTCCTCTCATTTTCTCTCTCTCCTTCTTCACCTCCCTTCCTCTCTCTTTCTGTCCTCCTCCTCTCTCCTCCTTCTTTCCTCTCCCTTCTCTCTCTCTCCCACCCTCTATTCCTCTCTCTCTCCCCTCCCCTCTAAAACCTTTCCTTTCTGTTCTTCCCGTTCCCTTTTCTCCACCCTCTCCCCCCTCTCCTCTTCCTCTTACTCTCCTCTCTTCTCTCTCCCTCTCTCTCTCTCTTCTCCCCTCATCTTCTCTCGCCTCTCTCTCCCTCTCTCCTCCCTCTCTCTCTTTTTCCCCTCGACCCTCCTCTCCTCCTCATCTTCCTCTCTCCTCTATTCTCTCTCTCTCCCGTCCTCTCCCCTCTCTCTCTCCTTTTCTCTCCTCTCCCCCTCCCCTCAAGTCCTTCTCTTCTCCCCCTCTCTCTCTTCAATCTCTCTCTCTCTCTCTTCCACACACAAAAACACACACACACACTCTTTTCTTAAATTGTCCCCGGAATTTTGAGTATGCCCTTTAATCTTCCTTATAAGCGCAATAAAGATTTAGTTATTATCAATTCACTGATTATGACTTCTTCTTCATCCTCCTCCCCCTTCCCTCCTCCATTATAAATAGTTTCCTACTGCTAAACTTATAGTTCCCTGCACGCCACGTCTCCCCTGCCTCTCTTCACTCACTCTACAAGTCTTCTTTCATCCCCAAACCCGTAATGGCTCCTATTTTTCACTATCGTCAACCTTCGCCTTGGGTCACCCCTCTCTCTCTCCTTTATTTTTCCCTCGTGTACCTTCCGTGTCCCTTTGTGCTCCTCCTTCGTGCTTTCCTCTATCCCCTCCTCCCATCCTTCCTTTTCTGCACGTCCATGTCGCCCTTTTCCATCCTTCATATTTGCATCCTATGGGGTTTACTTACCCCCAAATAAATCCTCCCTTCTTTTATCTTCCTTTGTACTTCTAATTAAATCACCTGTTTCTTCATTCCACCCTCTTTCCCCCAGTTCCTTTTTCCCTTCAGTTCCTCATCTGCCTTATTCTCGCCCTTCTGACCGACCCTCACTCACATTCCCACATCCTTCCCCCGCCTCGCCCGGACTCTCAATCCCCCCGTAAAACGCCAGCCAGGGCTGAGGCGTCTTTTCCCCCCGGCTTCCCAAGAGGCAATCAGCTGAACCACACACCGCTGTCCCCCCACTGATGGCCCCACATCCGTCTGGCTCAGTGCTCACGCTAAGACGGACCCGAGAAGCGGATTTGGATCATGCCCTTGTGTCCAGTTCACGCCCCCACGCCCCCCCCAAAAAACACCTCCACACACACCACACACACAAAACACACACACACACACACCCCCAACAAAAACCCCAACACACAACAACACACACCACACACACAACACACAACACACACACAAGGGCACTTATGGCAATTGTATTATAGTGGATATTTCCTACGCTTGTTCTGCGTCGGGAGGATTCCCTGCGCCGCCGCCAAGCTCCCGGGGCGCCATGACAAGGCCTGGCTCACTCCGCCCTCAGGAAGAAGTATCAGATTTTTTGTTTCGCATGACCGGGAATACTGGCGCTGCGTTCTTTATCAAAAAAATGATCTCAAGAATTCGTGCTTTGCCTTCAGTCGTTTGTCGAAAAAGATGGGTTTTGTTTTTTTCTTTTTTTTTTTTTTCTCTCTCTCTCTCTCTCTCCTCCCCTTCTCTCTCTCCTCTCTCTCTCTCTCTCTCTCTCTCTCTCTCTCTCTCCTCTCTCTCTCCCTCTCTCTCTCTCTCTCTCTCTCTCTCTCTTTATTTTCAAAATTTTTTCAATTAAAATAAATATGCTCGGTAAAAGATGGTAGGGGGGAGCTCGCTATCCTACCTTCCCTCGCCTCCCTAACCCGCCCAAACACAACACAACACAACACAACAACACAGCCTCGGACCCTTTATAACCCCTTACGACAGCCTCACCCTGACCCGGCCTCCTAATCAGATTAAGGCTATTTCCTTTTCGCCGGGTCTGCTTGTCCCTTGTCCCGTGGAACGCCTGGGCGGGGAAGTACTACCACCTATAAAAAAAGGGACACCCGAATTTGGGAGCATATACACAGGAATTTATAACAAGGGATCACCGAATGCAGCATTACCGTACCACCCCCTCCTTCTCATTGTCTCTTTCCCCCCCATGATATAAAGAGGACTATATTAACTTATAAACATTAGCTTCATAATCGTTCCCAATGTAAATCGCAGAATAATATTCGACATTCGCACACTACATAAGGAGTCCCGCAAACAATAGCGTAACAAACAAAACGTATTATTATTCCGACGGAGATTATATTTAAGAAAAGATACATAATTAGTTCGTCGACTTGTATTAGATCCGATGCCGAAAAGTATACTATAATGCACGCTAAGGGCACGAGGGAGGGAAGGAACAGGAGAACCTCGCAGCCTGTTTGGGGTATTGGGGGCCCTGCAATGCTGGTTCGGCAGAGAAGGGAGGAGGGGGGAATATGAGGAAAGCAGGGCCCCGCAGGATGGACGCGTGCAGGCCATCATTAAGCTAATTACACAGACCATTCACCGCGATCAGAGGGGGGAAGGAACTAATCACGTGCCAAGTTCTGAGGGGCGGCACACAGATGTTAATTTGTTCTTTACTGCCCAGCGAAGGCCCGACCGAAAAAAGGGGCCCTTTGTTGCCCTTAACCACCCTCCGCCCGCACTTATTGTGGTGATCAGGGCGTCTCGCTTTACATAGAAATGAAGAGTTTGCTTATTGCGTCTCGAAGGATGATATTTAAGACAATGCCCGCGGGTTTCGATTGCTTGTAAAGAGAGATGTCGAAGTGATAATTATAGCCAAAATTGAAAGGGTTGGTGAAGGTCGAACATCTTCGAAGAGCTTTAATTAGAGTGGAAAACACACACACACACACCCAGACCGGCGATGTCGGTGACAGCGTGCCGGGCTTCCCATTCTGTGGGTAGGCGTTCGAAAACCTCGCGCTCCCGGGATTTTTCACTGACAATTCGGGCCGGTTACTGTCCCCCTTGACAAGGGATGGTTTGTGGTGTGTGAGGGCCCAGCTTGCCAAAGATCGGGAATTTTGGCTCCAAGCTGCACTGAGAGGGGAAAAATGGCGATCGCGAGCCGCTCGCGTGGGCAAGACAAAATGGGGGAAAACACACACGCACACACTTTTAAAAAATTATAATTTTTTGTAGGTTTCGTTTTTACTATTTTCCCATACCACCCCTCCTTCATTTAACTTGTTTTTCCTTCTCCTCTTCTTCTTTTATCCCCCTGCTTCTTTATCTCTTTTCCTTCTCCTCGTGTCCCCGTGCCGTGCCTCCCGTCACCCGTCCTCACTCTGATAGTCCCAAAAACGTCCATCCACTAACAAAGGGTTGACAGCTTCGGGAAAAGTTTTCATGAGTTCAGTGAGTAAGTGAGGCTTTTTGCGGGCAACCCACCAGCCCCTTTAAAACCTTCGTACACCCCTCCTCTCCCAACAGGAAACCCTTTATTTTTCAATCCCAAAATCCGCGTTCCTCCTCCCTGATCCATACACACTCTACTCAACCCTCCAGTGGGTCACCAAAATTCGCCCTTTTCAAAATTCCACACTTCCCCCTAAAAAACCCCTCATTCGCCCTTTTCAGACATGACCATTCGCTCCTCTCAACACACATCCTTTCTTTATCTCCTTATATCTCACACTATACCCACTCCACCTCTCAAAACCACCCTCCCTCTCTCCTCTTTTAACACATTCCCAAACCCAACCTCTCAAACACACCCCTTCACCCTCTCAAAACTATCCCCCTCATCCCTCAATGACTTAACACACGCGACGAAATAGTGGCAGCGCCGGGGGGGGGAAATCATCCAGAGCGGGTGATGAACTTTTTGTGGGCGCTCACTTTTCCTAGAAAATCACATTTTTCCTTTGGGAAAAACTAGAATAAAGAGACTACGCGTGCCGCGTAAGGGGGAAAGGGGGAGGACGAAGGGAATAGAGGGGTTAATTAAGGGAGAGAAAGAATAAAAGTAAAATAACAGCGAACAAAAGGGTGTAAAAAAAAAACAAAAAAAAAATACACCAAAAAGAAAATTGAAAAGAGAAAATGGCAAGTGAAAAAAAGGGGAAAAATTGGAGTTTTATACAGCAAAAAATTTTTTTTTTTCTCTACCGTGTTACTGAAAACCAAAAGTTTTTTGCTCGGGTCAAGGAAAATGGGCAAACACACGGGGTATTTGCCATTTTCCTGTTGTCAGCCTTTTCTACAGGGCACAAACATGAAAAAACCTTCCCTTCTTTTTGGTCATTGCAGCAAAGGGTGGCTGGAAGTCTATTTGGGGAGTGTCTATTTACCCCCCATTGGGGGAAACTTTTCTAGTGTCTGTGCAATCGGCTAGGATGCTTGGGTTTTTATTAATTTTAGATATTATGGCCCCCCTCATTGGTGAATAATTAGCATAATAGGGGATGGGCTATGACGTATCCCTGCCTGACTTGAGAGACATGAAGCAGACATAAAACTCCTAATCCCCTTTGAAGTCTCTAAAGTAAAAATCCCCCGTACCGGTATGAAAATGGAATCACTCACGAGCCACTGCTACCCCCTCTACTGCAACTCCCTATGGTCTACTCCCCCCTCAAAAACCCCTTAATTTTGGGCCCCCTATTTAAGTCCCTCCTTCCCTTTTTCCCAAAAAAAAAAAAACGGGGAAAAACCTTTAAAATTTTTGAAAAAAAGACAAAAAGCAGGACCAACAAAAAAAAACAAAAAAAAACAAAATTTTTAATCTTTTTTCCCACTTTTAAAAATTCTCCCTTTCCTTCCCCCCCCTTCGTTTTTTTCCGTCTCCTGACCAAAAACCCAAAACCCCCCCCCAAAAAAAAAAAAGGGAAAACATACGTGTTCAGGAAAAGTGCAGTGCTGAGGAAAACCGTGGGTGGCTCAGATATGGAGGAAGAAGAATATCGGATATGAAGCAAGAAAGATAGTAACATAATAAAAAGTGGGTAAAATTTTTCTTCCCCATTTCCCTCGAGAAGCCAAGAAAATGAGCGAGACGGATCTGGCAAGTGAAATACCAGAAATATGCAAAAATAAGTCAAATACTAATTTCAAAGTTCTTAACTAAGTCATAAAAAAAACATTATAGAAATTGACAAAATTGTCATTTTGACGCAGTGAACAAAAGCTTTACCGAAGATTTACTTGCAATTATTTTGGTAGAGAGAGAGAAAGAGAGAGAAAGAGAAAGAGAAAAAAAAATCTAAAGTATAAAAACAAGTGATAGCAATGAGGGACAGGCAGACTAAAGAAAAAACCATTATATGATACGACAGAAGTGAAAAAAGAAAGTGTTCGAAGGATGAGTAGCAATTTGTGACAAGGTGAAAGGAGGGCAAGAGAGAGAGAGAGACGAGAGGAGAATGCCATTTCCCACGCCTGTGTATGATGATCCATCAACTTTCCTTCGCTAAGCAGAACAGGATCCGTCGCAGCATCACAGCACAGCACTCACATTAACTCACTGCTATTCTCTCTCATATTGCTATGAGAGATTATTGTGGAGGAAAGGAAATGTTGTTCCCATATTTAAGAAGGGAGACAGAGGACTAAAGTCAAATTATCGACCCGTAAGTCTAACATCAGTGGTGGGTAAATTATTGGAATCTATTATTGCAAAAAACATTAGAGAGCACTTAGATAAACATAGTTTGATCAATGATTCACAACATGGATTCACCAAGGGTAGGTCATGTCTCACCAATTTATTGAGTTTTTATAGGAAAGTTTATGAGACGGCAGATAATGATAAGGATTATGATATAATATATTTGGACTTTAGTAAGGCATTTGACAAAGTACCACACGAGCGACTCTTAAATAAGGTTAGGGCTCATGGTATAGATGGGAAGGTTCTTCATTGGATCAGAGCTTGGCTAAGTAATAGGCAACAAAGGGTTACAATTAATGGTTCCAAATCTGAATGGGGACTGGTGACAAGTGGAGTTCCACAAGGGTCTGTTTTGGGCCCATTACTATTTTTGATTTACATCAACGACTTGGATAGTGGGATTAGCAGTGATATCAGCAAGTTTGCTGATGATACTAAGTTAGTAGGATTATTGGATCACAGTCTGACGTAAAACATATTGCAGGGAGACTTAGATAAACTTAACGAGTGGGCAGTCAGATGGCAGATGGAATTTAATATTGATAAATGTAGCGTTATGAATGTTGGTAGAAAAAAATCCTGGTAATAGATACACCATAAGCATGTATCGCTGAAAAGATCAGAAGGTGAAAAAGATCTTGGAGTGAGGGTGAGCCCAGACCTCCGACCTAGGAAACAATGTATTGAGGCCAGAAATAGAGCTAATAGAGTATTAGGATTCATTACCAGAAGTGTTAAAAGTAGAAGTGCGGAAGTTATTCTAAGGCTTTATCTGGCTCTAGTCAGGCCTCACCTAGACTATGCAGTTCAGTTTTGGTCTCCATATTACAGGATGGATATAGTGTTGTTAGAAAAAGTGCAGAGAAGGATGACCAAAATGATACAAGGGATGCGTAACTTTAGTTATGAGAGGAGATTGAAGTTATTACAATTACACTCACTCGAGAGACGCAGAGTAAGGGGCGATCTGATAGAAGTTTTTAAGTGGATAAAGGGATTTAATAAAGGAGAGGTAGGAAAAGTTCTTACGGCTTTTAACCAGGGTAGAACAAGAAGTAACGGATTCAAGCTGGAAAAGCGTAGATTTAGAAAGGAAATAGGGAAAAACTGGTTCACAAATAGGGTGGTGAATGAGTGGAATGGTCTCAGTAGACAGGTAGTTAGTGCGGAGTCATTAGGGAGTTTTAAAGGGGAGCTGGATAAGTTCATGGATGGGGATGAAAGGTGGATGTAGGTAGTGTTAGGTGACAGGAACTACCACGTGTAGGCCTCGCGGCCTCTTGTAGCTTCCTTATTTTCTTATGTTCTTATGTTCTTATGCTAATATTTCACTCTCACAACTTTACCCGGGGACGAGTAGTGCGAGTGGTAAAGACGAGTAGTGCGGTCAAGTCGGAGTCACTGAGCGGGGACATAACTATAAACTCTCGGACTTTGAATTAATTAAGTAAGAGGAGGCAACGCTGGCAAGCCTGTTGGGTACTGGCGCTTACACATTTATCATTCACCTCTGATTGGGGAGGATCTCTCGTGACGTCACACAATTGATTCATCTGATTGGACCATTGGACATGCCCATGATAAAGTACGGACAACACGACGCACGCTTGCATGCACACACACACACACATATACCTTCTCTCTCTCTCTCTCTCTCTCTGATCTCGTCTTGTTTCGTCTCTCCACAGCTGTCGTGGTGGAGGGCCGTCGACAGCAGAAACAGTGGCGGTCACTTTCTACCTCCTGAAAAATCCCTGCATCACTGTGAGGACTAAGGACTTGTCGTGGGAGAGCAGCGGGCCCCCTTGCTCCCACGTCGCCGCCGCTCGCCACCACGGAACTTCTGTGCACACTAAGGTCCAGTTGCAAGAAGGTCTTATCGTGCTTCCCATAGGGTCCCGGCGTGGAAATGCCCGACACCTCTGGTTCAAGAACAGCGCCATTTCATCCCCATCGTGGGCCCCATCGGGCAAAAATTGTCGGGCGGTAACCCCCTACCGACGAGATGATCGATGAGCATCATGTATTATTAAATACTTCCATTGAACATCAATAATTTCAACATATTCAATATGTGATACATTTCTGATGAAGAATCACGCGATTACGAAGCCAAAAAGGCAGCTAATTCATACTTTTCAGTTGTTTTCTTGGTAGTTCCGTTGAAAGAACTCAAAGTCAAGACAGTCAACAACTCAACATACCCATCGGTGTTCTCCCGCTATTTTGACCGGAGGGCTTATTTACCATTTTCACCCATCAATCTTGGACACACAGACAGCCGTCGGAAATGAAAAATAACACAAGGGGGGTCTGGCTGGGGGGACGAAACTCCCCTAGCGAGGTTAGGTTACGAAAACAATTGCCCAGGTTAGGTTAGTCAACTAGCAAGGGGGTCTGGGAGGGGGCGAAACCCCCCTAGCGAGGTTAGGTAACGAAAACAAGTGCCCAGGTTAGATTAGTTAACTAGCAGGGGGGTCTGGGGGGGGGCCAAACCCCCTTGCGAGGGTTTTGGTTAAGAAAACAATGCCCAGGCTAGGTTAGTTAACTAGCGGGGGGGTTCTGGGGGCGAACGAAACCCCCCTTGCGAGTTTTCTTAAGAAAACAATGCCCAGGTTAGGTTAGTTAATAGCGGGGGGGGGGGGGGGGGGGGGGTCTGGGGGGGAACGAAACCCCCCTTGCGAGTTTCGTTAAGAAAACAATGTCCAGGTTAGGTTATTAACTAGCGGGGGGTACAATCCCAGGTTAGGTTAGTTAACTAGCGGGGGGGTACAATGACCAGGTTAGGTTAGTTAACTCGGGGGGGTACAATGCCCAGGTCAGGTTAGTTAACTAGCGGGGGGGTTTGGGGGGAACGAAAACCCCCCTTGCGAGGTTAGGTTAAGAAAACAATGCCTAGGTTAGGTTAGTTAACTAGCGGGGGGTCTGGGCGGAACGAAACCCCCCTTGCGAGTTTTCTTAAGAAAACATGCCCAGGTTCGGTTAGTTAACTAGCGGGGGTGTCTGGGGGGAACGAAACCCCCTTGCGAGTTTGTTAAGAAACAATGCCTAAGTTAGGTTAGTTAACTAGCGGGGGGGGTCTGGGGGGGAACGAAACCCCCTTGCGAGTTTTCTTAAGAAAACAATGCCCAGGCGAGGTACTTAACTGGGGGGGGGTCTGGGGGGGGAACGACCCCCTTGCGAGTTTTGTTAAAAAAAAACAATGCCCAGGTTAGGGTTAGTTAACTAGCGGTGGGGTCTGGGGGTGAACGAAACCCCCCTTGCGAGGTTAGGTTAAGAAAACAATGGGCCCAGGTTAGGTTAGTTAACTAGCGGGGGTCTGGGGCGGAACGAAACCCCCCTTGCGAGGTTAGGTTAAGAAAACAATGCCTAGGTTAGGTTAGTTAACTAGCGGGGGGGTCTGGGGGGAACGAAACCCCCTTGCGAGTTTTGTTAAGAAAACAATGCTCAGGCTAGGTTAGTTAACTAGCGGGGGGGTCTGGGGGGGGAACGAAACCCCCTTGCGAGTTTTGTTAAGAAAACAATGCCCAGGTTAGGTTAGTTAACTAGCGGGGGGGTCTGGGGGGGGAACGAAACCCCTCTTGCGAGGTTAGGTTAAAAAACCAATGCCTAGGTTAGGTTAGTTAACTAGCGGGGGGTCTGGGGGGGAACGAAACCACCCTTGCGAGTTTTGTTAAGAAAACAATGCCCAGGTTAGGTTAGTTAACTAGCGGGGGGGTCTGGGGGGAACGAAACCCCCCTTGCGAGATTTGTTAAGAAAACAATGCCGTTAGGTTAGTTAACTAGGCGGGGGGGGGGGTCTCTGGGGGGGAACGAAACCCCCTTGCGAGGTTAGGTTAAGAAAACAATGCCTAGGTTAGGTTAGTTAACTAGCGGGGGTCTGGGGGGAACGAAACCCCCTTGCGAGTTTTGTTAAGAAAACAATGCCCAGGTTAGGTTAGTTAACTAGCGGGGGGTCTGGGGGGAACGAAACCCCCTTGCGAGGTTAGGTTAAGAAAACAATGCCTAGGTTAGGTTAGTTAACTAGCGGGGGGTCTGGGAGGGAACGAAACCCCCCTTGCGAGGTTAGGTTAAGAAAACAATGCCTAGGCGATCAGTGCGTTAACTAGCGGGAGGGTCTGGGGGGGGTGGCAAAACCCCCCTTAGCGAGGCTAGTTACGAAAACAATGTCCAAGTTTTAGTTATTTAACTCGGCAGGGGGTCTGGAGGGCGCAGCCCCCCCCCCCTCTCGTTATGACAAGGAGACGTAGTATGTGTCAATAGGGAGTGTTGGTTAAAACTGCATATTTACATCAAAATTTTAAAAAACTTGGTGAGACGCATGCGATATTACCTTATAAGAAGTCATCTTTCTCTGAGTTGGGGAGTCCGCGAACCGTCTTTTGGCGCCAAATTGCAATGTTTTTTTTATTGCATCTGGTCTTGGTCTTAGGGTGGGTGACCCTCCGGCATACCAACCTCGCCATTGGCTCCCGACGTCGGGTCCTCATGCCGATGGGGGCAAAATCAGCCGTTCATGAAACTTATCAATGAAGTATCACGACGGTCGGGAGCCCACTCACTATCGTGTACTGGGTGGAAAATGACCACTTCTTGCAACTGGGCCTAAGTGTCACCCTCTGGTCGGGTAACACGAATGACACGGTTCCTGTATTGTCTTCTTTTCTCTCTATTTCGGACCAGGCCTGAGTATGAGAGTGAGTAAGAACAGTAGTACCGTCGACCAACCTAACTGTCCTCAGCCAGAGGTGCACATTCCATTAGTTGAGAGAGAGAGAGAGAGAGAGAGAGAGAGAGAGAGAGAGAGAGAGAGAGAGAGAGAGAGAGAGAGAGAGAGAGAGAGAGAGGGGAGAGAGAGAAGAGAGAGGAGAAGAGAGAGAGAGAGAGAGAGAGAGAGAGAGAGAGGGGAGAGAGAGAGAGAGGGGAAGAGAGAGAGAGAGAGAGAGAGAGAGAGAGAGAGAGAGAGAGAGGAGAGAGAGAGAGAGAGAGAGAGGAGAGAGGAGAGAGAGAGAGAGAGAGAGAGAGAGAGAGAGAGAGAAAAGAGAGAGAGAGAGAGAGAGAGAGAGAGAGAGAGAGACAAAGAGAAGAGACAGAAAGAGAGAGAGAGAGAGAAAAAAAAAGCAAGGGAGAAGAAAAAACGATACAAATTATTCATGACCTGAATGTGAATCGCTCTGGACACTCCTTAATTCTTTTTTTTTGTTGGACACCGGATCGGAAAGGTGTGAGGCGGGGCGAGACGGAGCGAGGCGGGGGAAGGCAGAGGCGCGGCGGCACATAAACAGCAACAGCAACAACAATAACAACAGCAACAGCAACAACAATAACAATCCTACAAGGCGTCACATATATGTTATCAGGCGATCACCACAATTCGGTGAATTTCCTAAGTTCGTCCAAAGACTACTGTATACAGTAGTCTTTGGTTCGTCATTCAAAGGGTCAGTCACGATGGATACTTAAGTGAACTTCGTTACGCATGAATCGTTCTTTTTCTGGTTGGTGGTCTGGTCTGGAGAGTTATTTTCCTTATCATTCCTCTTCATGTGGGAGAGATAAGGGTGGAGGGAGTGAGGGAAGAGTGAGAATGGAAAGAAGAAACAGTAGACGTGAAAGGGCAGTCAGTGGTGGTTTCCAAACCGGGGTAGTGAATGGACGCTGCCAGCAGGGGTGAGGGGGAGGCTGGCAACAAATATCACTCAGGGTTTCCAAGTTCCAAGTACCAAGAGTGAAAACTTCTTCTTTCGATTTGTTCTTCTTTTTCTTGCATACAAGTGTAATGTTGTGGCTGCTTCACCTCAACCAGGCGTATCGGTTATCGTGTTAGGTCCTTGCAGAGCAGATTGATGGATGACCGTGTATGTGTATTTACCTTGCTATATTGTCTTACTAGTATAAATACTAGTATAAAGGGCCTAAACTATACTTGTGTACTCCTGTTTCGTATCTATTATTCATTACATTTTTCTTTAAATTGAATGTGTGTATGTGTGTGTGCGTGTGCGTGCGTGTGTGTGTGCGTGTGTGTGTGTGTGTGTGTACTATTTTTGTATGCGACACGTTCTACTGTTACCATTAGTTACCTCTGAGGACTGCATTTTGTCTAGAGGATTAATATTGTGCAGGGAAGGGCAATATTTGTAGAGAAGAGATATATGAGTATGGAAAAGACGAGGAGTGATTGTAAGACAAGAAAGCATGTAAAACAGAGGGAAGTCTGTGAGGGACGAGGAAGGAGAGGATCACGAGGATACCAAAGCAGAGGAAATGATATTATGTGAAAGATGGAAACAGGATCAACAAGAGGGAAGGTGCGTGTGTGTATAAACCGTATATGTGGGACCATGTGTCTTCTGCCTTGTCTTCCCTCCCTCCTTCCTTGTCTCCGTCCATCCCTCAGACTCCCTCCCTCCAGTCTCCCCTTCTCCCTCTGTCTGTTGTGCCGTGACCCCGTTCCTCCCTCACTCTGCCCCCTCAGTTCGGGAATGCCTGTGTTGGCCCTCACGACGCGCCCTTTGATTAACCCCCACACGCCACAACCCTCCTTGTCCTCCTCACGCGCCACGCCATGCCCCATCTCCATCTACACTCACCCCATGTCAATCCCCTCTACACCTTCACCACAAACCACACCAATTTCCTTACTAGTAGTCCTCCTCCCTACACACCACGCCTCCTAACATGCCCAGGCCTGTCCTCTATATCTTCGCCTTGGCCTGTCTCATCCGCTCCTGGCAGCCCTTCCCAAGACCTCCCCAATTACAAAGACAGCCCACCATTAACGACTGACATTCTACTACCTTCTGTCCACATTGCTTCCCATCCACTCGCATTCCCCATAAGTAAGTACATGGCAGCAGCACCCCAATTACGACCCACCACAGGGCATCAACTCGTCACCACAACACCCATAACGTCCTCACCACCACCACGACCTCCATTCTATGTTATCATGTAGAACCACTACCTCAATGCGTTAACAACGATAATTACAAACTTGGTTGAAAGCATAACACTCGTACTTTGTGGCCACGACCATTATCAAAGCACGGCGCGGTTGTTTTGGTCTCATTCCTCTCCGTAAGGCCAGGGTCGGCATACAAACCAAGACTTCGCACAAAGGGAGGGAATCCTTTGGCAACCTGCATCCGGCCACTACTAGCATGGTAAGTTGAACGACCCAGCAGCCATAACGACCAATGATCCTGTCATGACACGCAACAAGTGGATAGATAGCCAAGACGGAAGGACGAGGTGCGAGGGGAGACGCGGGGTGGCGGGCAGAAGGAGGGCAGGAACGGGGATGACGCTGAAGTTCCTGCCACTTTGCATTACCTGGTGCCCGACTGCACTTCTTACACAGCTGAAATGATCACGTATTTAAAAAAGAACAGTGCAGGTAAGGAATGTCTGTAATGAAAACCCATCTTATATCGTGTGTGTCATCTAGTTGTATTTTACAGGGCCTGAGCTACGCTCGTATGGCCCCGTCTCCATATCTATACACATTTCATTATCATTCATCCTTAGTGCTTAGTGTTGGCCGAAACCGCCACCCCGGGAGGCGGGTCACAAACCCCCGGCTAACACCCGGTACCTATTCACTGCTGGGTGGACAGGAGCTCGGGTTTTAAGAAAGACCACCCATCTCTCCGCACCTCCCGGGGATTGAACCCGGGACTTCTCGGTTGTGAACCGAGCATGCTACTACTACACTACGGAGTACCCCAGTGTGTGTGTGTGTGTGTGTGTGTGTGTGTGTGTGTGTGTGTGTGTGTGTGTGTGTGTGTATTCATCTAGTTGTATTTTACAGGGCCAGAGCAATGCTCGTGTGGCCCCGTCTCCATATCAACATTTTTATCATTCATCCTTAGTGCTTTGTGTTGGCCGAATAGTGTGTGTGTGTGTGTGTGTGTGTGTGTGTGTGTGTGTGTGTGTGTGTGTGTGTGTGTGTGTGTGTGTGTGTGTGTGTGTGTGTGTGTGTGTGTGTGTGTGTGTGTGTGTGTGTGTGTAACGCGAGAAATTACATTAATAGGGGAAGAGATGAAATAACACATAAGTATCAATAAGCTAACGAGGAATTTTCCTCCACGCCTCATTCCTGAATCACTGGTTAGGCTTATATTTTAAGCCAGTAGTAAATAGACACGTAGCGAAACGAGGTGAGAACGGGGATTCTAGGTTAGGATAATTTTAGAAGCAGCTCGACGTTCATTGAGTTAAGTCGCCTGTGGGAGGTGATATTCTCGCCCTTGGTAAAGGTATGTTATGAAATGTTTGTTAACTAGAGATGTAGACATGACTTACTGGTGATTCCTTTTGTTGACCAGGACTAATAAAGTGTATTACTTAGGGTCCCAAGGTAGATGCTGGTTGGCGGACCAGGGGGCCAAGCGCTCACAAATTAGCAAGGGGGCACACAG